>JAINUW010000595.1:0-469543 GCA_020205615.1 Panax quinquefolius | reverse complement strand
GGACACTTGTTGAATCCATGCCCCGCTTGCCCACGGGAAAAACACTTCCTCATATTCGGTTTAGGACAATGGAGAGAAATATATCCTTCCTGCTTACAGTTGAAGCACACGTTCTTCCACATCATGCATTCTCCCATGTGAGTCTTGCCACACTTGCTACAAACTTTCTTTTTCTTTGGGTTCGAATTTCCAGAGTTGTCACTGTCGTTGTTCCTCTTTCTCTTCTTCTTGCCCTTCTTTCTGGTTCCCTCAGACGATCCACCACCTTCAGTCTTCATTCTTTCCACCTGCGCTTTCAGCTCGTTTTGTTCTTCAGTCATTTCGTGTAATGCCCGCTCTGTCTTCCACAACTCCTCTAAGAGAAACACCTTACTCTAGAGTTCCTCGACTTCTACATATAGCTGATCTTGTTCACCAACCTTGATCTTATTCTTTGTGCTCACGATCCACAAAAATATAACATCTAACTACCCATTCATTTATAAATAGGAATACGTTACCACATTAACATATGTTGCTAATACATTGATCCCAGGTCTGCTAACCTTAACATTTCAGTCTTACCCCTTAGATATACAAAAAAGGTTTACAATACAATAATATAAATAATACTATTCATAAAACTAATTTATTACTATGCCTTTGCCCTTATTCTTCTTCGCAACACCTTCTGCAACTTCGTCCCTAGCTGAAAAGTTTTATTTATAGCAAGGGTGAGCAACAAGTTTGCCCCTCAAGTTAAGACATACGATAAAGATGTAGAAATAAATATCAAACCTTCTCACATTCTATGCAACAACAATTCGATAATGAAAGAGTACAACGCTTTCAAAGTTTTCTACGATATTCAAATGAATAATCAAGAATTAATTCTACGATATAGCAAAGTGGAATGTTTTCCAAATTTATGCTGAGAGATCCATTGGATCTTGAACTTCTCTTCTCGAGTAACTATCAAAGTTATACTTTGATATACCCAGGTGTATCGATAACCATAAAATTAAATCATACCCCTCTGCAAGTATATAAAGTGATCAGCTTCAGTATACCCTATATTATGCATAATACTTAATCGCGCGCAAAGGCCGAAAATACGACCAATAAATTGTTCCCTTTATATAAAAGGTTGTTCTTCTCAATCTCAGAATCAAGATTTTGATTTAACAACAAAATACTGTGATTTCAAATTCTATTTACTTCTCGATCTAGGCGAAATAGTTGGCATCAATCTGTCAATAATAATTGAATTCTCTTCTCGAACCTATCAAGTTCTAACAAATATTCATCTAGCCAGAATAATCAACTAAGACATTTCTCAGTATAATTTGACAATAAATAGGAATTATCTGTACTATCAATTCTAAATTCTATGATATGAATATCCAACAACAAATGCTTATTCTACAAATGTATATTTCTAATCAAGAATTTAATTTGAATTATTAAGCATGCACTAACTGCGAATAATCAACAATAAATTTCCTGGATGTGGTGTAATTAACAATAATTAACCACTATCATAATTGAATGAATTTAACTCAAGGTTGAGTTAGAAACTTTTTCCTCTTCTGGCGATTACAAATACACAATATAATTTATCATGTTCAGAAGACCTATAATCAACAATGTCGGTCTCACAATTAGCACAATCATTTATAACACACAACATTTGTAGTTTACAAATCAAACCTCCCAGCACATTATCATATAGCCACATCGTTGTTTATAACCTATATAAACACTTAACAAGTCAAACTAGTTCATTCGTTTGAGACTTCTATCCATTCTCTGTGTTCGGTCACCCTATCCAACAACTAACACTTGCTATCCGTCAATCACACTTGGTCTCTAAACTTCAATATTATTTTAGATAAATCAAATATCAAATATAATATTTTTCGGAAGCTTTAATAATTATCAAGCAATTATTATAATTTATAATAATTTTTCAAACATCTAATCATTTTTAAATGATTTAATTATCAAATAATCTTATCATTATTAATATTTAAAATATTAATAATATACTTGTCAAAATATTAAAGTTATTTTTAATAACTTACAATATTTTTAAATCAACAATATTCTACTTAAATGATTTTAAAATAATTAAAATCATTTTAAATCATCACCATTAATATATAAATATTAATGAAATTATCATCAAAATATCAAAAGTCATTAATTACAACTTAAAATATTTTTAAATCATTTTTCCCATTTTTAAATGATTTTAAATCAATAAAACTATTTTTAATTCATTTATTTAATATAAAAATTAAATAAATCTAACATCATTAATATTAATTTATTAATGAGAATTAACCAAAATATTTAAAATTATATTTTATAATTTAAAAATATTTTCTAACACTTTATTCTCATTTAAAATGATTTTAAATCATTAAAATCATTTTTATCCTTTTTATTTAATTTAATAATCAAATAAATCTAATATCATTAATATTAAATTATTAATGAAAATTCTCCAAAAATATTAAAAGTTACATTTTATAACTTAAAATATTTTAAAATACATTAATCTTATTTAAAATGATTTTTCACAATATTAAATTATTTTTCTCTAATTTATTTAATATACTAATTAAAATAAATTAAATATCATTAATATTCAAATAATTATAAATATTAATGAAAAATATTCTAAATAGTCGAAAATTATTTTTCATAATTTAAAAAATTAAAAATTAATTTTGGTAATTTTAGAATTTATTTTTATTTTAGATAATTTTCAATTTCAAATTAAAATTATTGAAAACCGTCGCTAAAAGACTATAGTGATGAAAGCGTCATTTGTTGGTGTTCTTGAGCTCAAGAACACCGACGGCTCGTTATCAAGCTTCCCCTGTTTGACCAACTTTTAATCTTGGTTTAAAAATCGGCCGCTAGCTATCTTAAACTTTAATCATGTATTACTCGTATAACTACAACATCCAACAAGAAATTCGATCAAACAATAACACATCATCAAGATCTAAGCCTTTGATCTTGTTGTGTCAGAATTTTTATGGGTTTCCAAAACCCAGTAAAGTTCACCCACCACCTTCAAAGCCAAATTAATCCAAGTTCCATTCATGTTTTATGTGATATAAAGGTTTAAACTTGTTGTCCATACATCAAGGAACAATATTAAAGCATAAAAGGAGTTTATAAACAACAGAATAATCATGAAATACTCGGTCAAATATGGTCAGATGTGATGTTCTTATTTTTCTGGGTCTTCCAAGAAAGGCAAAAATCATATCGGGTAGGCTAGTTTGACCATCTTTCACGATCGATCTGAAGGCTTTATTAGATATATAAGAACCCAGATCCTTAGTTAATCCTACAAGCGACAATATTTACCAAACAAAAATATCAAAAACTTAAACTACTGACAGATCAAGTGGCTTCAACTTATTATCAGACGCTGATTTCAATTTCTGGGCTTGCCCAGATTTTGACAGGTCATGGCCGGTCAACGGGATTTGACCAGAAATAACTCAAAATCTGGACATCAAATGTTTGTGATTTCACTTCCAAATCCAAGACAACATAACAAGCTACCAATATCAATTTTAAAACAACAAAAACAACAAACGAAAAAAGATCTGTGGCGCCTGACATTATCTTGTCAGACCACAATTTTGTTCTTGGACAGAATTTAAAATTAACACTTTTAATGCATTTTGATGCTATGGATTCATGATAGACCATCATAGATCTTCAATAAACATCCAATAGCAATATTATAAACACAAAAACACAAAAATTTCTCAAGCATACAAGATCAAAAATTAAAATTTGGTTATACCTTTCTAGCTTCGATTCTTGATCTTAACCTCCAATTGCTATAGTTGATCTAGAAATTGGAATTAGGACCCATTCACTTACTAAATTCGGAGGTTTGAGAGAAAATGAGAGTTGGTGAGAGCAAAAATAACAATGAGCAATTTTAAGCGGCTTTCTCTCTAATTCTCTTATATAATATAAATGCAATGTATATAGCTCCACTTCTTTGCCATAAATGAGTGATGGGAGTTGTTATTTAGACACATTGGTCAACATAGTTGGTGAACAACTACAAAACTTGGTATTTTTACAAGTTACCTAATTAAAGAAACTAAAAGGATATTTTTGTCAATTGCAAAATACATTTAAGGACATGCTTGACATTTGTACAAACCCTTAGGGTTTGACCCTTAGGGTTTAACCCTAAGGTCCTAACTCTTGGGTTTGGCAACTTTAGTTTCTATAATTCCAATTAGGGTTTTAATAAAATTTCAAAATTACAAATAGGGTTTGTAAAAATTGAAAATTAATATACTAAAAATATAATTAGGGCTTTCTAATTATATTTAAGTTTAAATAACACAGTAGGCTTGCCAATTAGAATTAGGGTTTCTTAATTTAGGGTTTAGGAAATCCTGGATTTTAAATTAGGATTTTCTGGTGTACAATTAGGGTTTCTAACTGCGCGTTAGGATTTCTAATCCCTTATTAGGGTTTATTAATATTAAACCTTATCCATTCAAACATTGGTCAACATCCCTATACAGTACAGACACATATTCAACAGCACAATTATTTTAATTGTATTTTCTATCGAATCCCTATACAGAATTTAGGTTTAGGGTTTTCTACAGCTGTTAAGCACAACTCTACTCTATTTTCTTAGTCAATACCTACTTTGACCAGCCTCTAGAGACTTGTCTCACAGATACACAAAGATAATATTAATAAATAATGTCAATATTAAAAAAAAAAAAAAATTTATTCGCAAAATTTTGATTATTCGAAATCTCAGGTTATCACATTCACCCCTCCTTAAAAGGATTCCGTCCTCGGAATCACCGCTTTCTTATTCTCTACAATCTTTTAAAGTTGTATCATCAATTCATTTTTATCAACACAATACTGATTTGTGTTTCAAATTCTAACCTATGACTTGAATTTATAAAAGAAAATAATTCACGACAAAATTTATCGTATATTAATTGCGTAATTTAAATTTTAAGCGAAATCGCATTTTCTTTGCCCACCTCCCGAGTAGTCATCGCATCTAGCTAGCGTCATGTTGAATGTACGGCGCGGTTGATCTTCCCGGTGTCATGAGTCCTTGAATTGCCAAGGTTCCACCACCGGGTCCCTTGTTGACACTTTCCTTTTCAAAGATTTCTCTTGGACGCTTACCATATGGTCAGTTGATCCGCATGCAAAACAGCCTTGAATTTTCTTTGGATTGGGACAATTGGGTGACATGTGCCCCCTCTTGTCCACAATTATAGCAGACTCCCTTCTTCTTTAAACAAACACCAGTATGGTTCTTTCCGCAATTTGCACATGGCTCCCTCCCTTGCTTGTTTCCTTCAGTCTTACTACCCGATTGAGTATTCTCGCTCCACTTCCTTTTGTTAGGGTTACTACCACCACTGCTTCCACCCTCACTGGTCTTCTTCTTCTTCTCCTGATGAAAACGAGATGCAGCCTCGCTTCCTCCTTCAGCAATTAATGCTTTCTCCAGTAGAGCCACAAATGTGTTGATCTGCAATACTACTACATTGTTGAATATCCCTAGTTTCAGTCTGTTCTCAAATCTTCTTGCTTCTGTGTCCACCTGATGAGGTGCGAATCTTGCTAACTCGTTGAATTTAGTCGCGTATTCAGAAACAAACATATTTTCCTCGCTTCGCCCAAGAACTTAACTTCCATCCGAAGCTTGCATACTTTCGGTGAGAAGTAGTTCTCAAAGAATTCCTCGAATCGGTCCACGCTCCACCATTCTTTATCACCGGCTCTCGCTTGATTGGTCTCCCACCAGAAATTAGCTTCTCCCTTCATTAGATATGTTGCAAAAGCCGTCTTTTGCTCTTCTTCCACTCGCGCAATCACGAACGCTTTCTCCATCTCCTTCACCCAAGTTTGGGCTTCAATCGGATCCGTGGTTCCCTTAAATTATGGCGGTCCTACCGCTATAAAATCCTTGATATTAGCCAATCTGACGGCTGGCTGATTCATTGCTCTTCCCCTGGCTGGAACCCTATTTTCCATAGCTTGGGCTAGCATATCCACAAAATTCTGCATTGGATCAGCTTGACCTCCTTCGTTATTCACGGATTTTTCTTCTCTTTGGTTTCGATTCTGTCGTCTAGGCGGCATGATCTGATTTAAATATAAAAAATCTTATATTAATATTCTTTCTCTATACAAATTTCTTAACACAATAAGAATTCAACATATAGTTCTCATGTAATCGCATATTTATTCAAATAGCACATAGTACCTATAGTACTTAACACATATTACTATCCCTTTTAAATAATATTAAGATTAACACACTCAACTTTACAAAAGTTGCAATTCTCCAACTTTACACAAAAAGTTGACATTCTCCATTTTCACATTACTATATCCAGTTCATCAAATTTACCACACTTAGGAGTTCAGTAACTTGCCACAATTATATGAGTGTATAAACTTATCTTAGTCAGACCTTTGGCGTCCATTTGTTGAGGGGTTTAGAACATTTCATATAATTATGAGTCATGAACATACCATAGGTATGAGTTTTAAGAACACACAAATTATCTTAATCTTATATTCATATAGAAAATAAAGATTTCATTCATAAAAACATATATTTACATATGCTTAAGCATTATTCTCGATATTACAACACTTAATATCAAAAGCTTCTACCAAAAGATGCTAACACTTATATCTAAGTTGTCTAATGACCACTCCCTTCACCAGTCTTCTTCTTGCTGGGACACTTGTTGAATCCATGCCCCGTTTGCCCACAGGAAAAACACTTCCTCATATTCGGTTTAGGATAATGGAGAGAAATATGTCCTTCCTACTTACAGTTGAAGCACACGTTCTTCCACATCATGCATTCTCCCACGTGAGTCTTGCCACACTTGCTACAGACTTTCTTTTTCTTTGGGTTTGAATTTCCAGAGTTGTCGCTGTCGTTGTTCCTCTTTCTCTTCTTCTTTCCCTTCTTGCTGGTTCCCTCAGACGATCCACCACCTTCAGTCCTCATTCTTTCTACACTTTGACTTTCACTTCGTTCCGCTCTTCACTATTTCACAGAATGCCTTTCTGTATTCCAGTAACTCCTCTAAGAGAAACACCTTACTCCGGAGTTCCTGGACTTCTACAGATAGCTGATCTTGTTCACCAACCTTGATCTTATTCTTTAACTCCACCTTAGCTTCTTTAGACTCCGCCTCCTCATCACTTCTTAGATACATCTCGGGATAATCATCATGATAACTTCCGAGATTAACCATGGGTTCATCTTTTCCCACCTCTTCAACTGATTCACCTCACCTGTCTTTGGCACCTCGCTCATCGGCATCAGTGCGACAAAATGTGGCATCTCTCAGACTCATCTTATCGTCTCCCGACATCCTACAATCAGTTTAAACAACTTGATTAGTACTTCACCAGTAGAAATTCCTTACACTAAGTGTCCACTTATCTCACTATCGATACGATTCTGCAACCCTCACTTAGTACTCTAAATGAGTATTCTCTATCTCATTTATGGTAATAATCCTAGGGTTTTTCCCACCCCACTTAAGGTTTATAACCTACAGCTTTGATACCATCCTGGGACGCCCCCAAATCCGGGTTACCTGACCCCCGAGTTTGGTGCTCACGATCCACAAAAATATAACATCTAACTACCCATTCATTTATAAATAGGAATACATTACCACATTAACATATGTTACTAATACATTGATCCCAGGTCTGCTAACCTTAACATTTCAGTCTTACCCCTTAGATATACAAAAAGGGTTTACAATACAATAATATAAATAATACTGTTCATAAAACTAATTTATTACGATGCCTTTGCCCGTAATCTTCATCGCAACACCTTTTGTAACTTCGTCCCTAGCTGAAAAGTTTTATTTTTTGCAAGGGTGAGCAACAAGTTTGCCCCACAAGTTAAGACATACGATAAAGATGTAGAAATAAATATCAAACCTTCTCACATTCTATGCAACAACAATTCGATAATGAAATAGTACAATGCTTTCAAAGTTTTCTACGATATTCAAATGAATAATCAAGAATTAATTCTACGATATAGCAAAGTGGAATGTTTTCCGAATTTATGCTGAGAGATCCATTGGATCTTGAACTTCTCTTCTCGAGTAACTATCAAGGTTATACTTTGATATACCCAGGTGTATCAGATAACCATAAAGATTAAATCATACCCCTCTGCAAGTATATATAGTGATCAGCTTTAGTATACCCTATATTATGTATAATACTTAATCGCGCGCAAAGGCCGAAAATACGACCAATAAATTGTTCCCTTTATATAAAAGGTTGTTCTTCTCAGTCTCAGAATCAAGATTTTGATTTAACTACAAAATACTGTGATTTCAAATTCTATTTACTCCTCGATCTAGCCGAAATAGTTGGCATCGATCTGTCAATAATAATTGAATTCTCTTCTCGAACCTATCAAGTTCTAACAAATATTCGTCTAGCCAGAATAATCAACTAAGACATTTCTCAGTATAATTTGACAATAAATGTGAGAATTATCTGACTATCAATTCTAACTTCTACGAGATATGAATATCCAACAATGCTTATTCTACAAATGTATATTTCTGAATTAGTAATTTAATTTGAATTATTAAGCATGCACTAACTGCGAATAATCAACAATAAATTCCCTGGATGTGGTGTAATTAACAATAATTAACCACTATCATAATTGAATGAATTTAACTCAAGGTTGAGTTAGGAAACTTGCCTCTTCCGCGATTACACTACTACACATATAATTTATCGTTCAGAAGACCTATAATCAATAATGTCGGTCTCACAATTAGCACACCATTTATAACACACAAGACCTTTGTAGTTTACAAATAAACCCTCCTAGTACACATTACCACATATAGCCACATCGGTGTTTATAACCTATATAAACACTTAACAAGTCAAACTAGTTCATGCGGTTGGACTTCGGTCCATTCTCGATGTTCTGGTCACCCTATCCAACAACTAACACGGTTATCTGTCAATCACACTTGGTCTCTAAGCTTCAATATTATTTTAGATAAATCAAATATCAAATATAATATTTTTCTAAGCTTTAATAATTATCAAGCAATTATTATAATTTATAATAATTTTTCAAACATCGGAATCATTTTAAATGATTTAATTATCAAATAATCTTATCATTATTAATATTTAAAATATTAATAACATACTTGTCAAAATATTAAAGTTATTTTAATAACTTACAATATTTTTAAATCAACAATATTCTACTTAAATGATTTTTAAAATAATTAAAATCATTTTTATATCATCACCATTAATATATAAATATTAATAAAATTATCATCAAAATATCAAAAGTCATTAATTACAACTTAAAATATTTTTAAATCATTTTTCTCATTTTTAAATGATTTTTAAATCAATAAAACTATTTTTAATTCATTTATTTAATATAACAATTAAATAAATCTAACATCATTAATATTAATTTATTAATGAGAATTCTCCAAAAATATTGAAAATTATATTTTATAATTTAAAAATATTTTCTAACACTTTATTCTCATTTAAAATAATTTTTAAATCATTAAAATTATTTTTATCCTTTTTATTTAATTTAATAATCAAATAAATCTAATATCATTAATATTAAATTATTAATGAAAATTCTCCAAAAATATTAAAAGTTACATTTTATAACTTAAAATATTTTAAAATACATTAATCTTATTTAAAATGATTTTTCACAATATTAAATTATTTTTCTCTAATTTATTTAATATACTAATTAAATAAATTAAATATCATTAATATTCAAATAATTATAAATATTATTGAAAAATATTCTAAATAGTCGAAATTATTTTTCATAATTTAAAAAAAATTAAAAATCATTTTTGGTAATTTTAGAATTTATTTTCTATTTTTAAATAATTTTGAAATTTCGAAATTAAAATTATTGAAAACCGTCATTAAAAGGCTATAAATGACGAAAGCGTCATTGCTGTGTTCTTTGAGCTCAAGAACAACGATGTGACTTTCGATTATCAAGCTTCCTGTTTGACCAACTTTTAATCTTGGTTTGAAAATCGCTGCTAGCTATCTTAAACTTTAATCATGTAGTACTCGTGTAGAACAACAACATCCAACAAGAAATTTGATCAAACAATAACACATCATCAAGATCTAAGCTCAGATCTTGCTTTGTCCGAACATTTACGGGTTTCGAAACCTAGAAAGTTCGACCGACCACCTTCAAAGTTCAATTAATCCAAGTTCCAATCATGTTTTATGTGATCTAAAGGTTCCAACTTGTTGTCCATACATCAAGGAACAATATTAAAGCATCAAATGAGTTTATCATCAACAGAATAATCATGAAATACTCGGTCAAAGATGGTCAGATGTGATGTTCTTATTTTTCTAGGTTTTCCCAGAAAGGCAAAAATCAGATCGGGTTGGCCATCTTTCACGATCGATCTGAAGGAGTTATTAGATATCTAAGGTCCCAGATCTTTATTCCATCCTACAAGCTACAACATTTACCAAACAAAAATATCAAAATCTTAAACTACTGACAGATCAAGTGACTTAAACTTATTGTCGAATGACGATTTCAATTTACGGGCTTGCCCGATTTTGTGACGTCGTCATGCACGGTCAATCTGGATTTGACCAAAGAATAACTCAAAATCTGGACATCAAATATTTATGATTTCACTTCCAGATCCAAGACAACATAACAAGCTACCTATATCAATTTTAAAACAACAAAAAGAACAAACGACCAAAGATCTGTGGCGCCTGACATTAGCTTGTCAGACCACAATTTTGTTCTTAAACAGAATTTAAAATTAACACTTTTAATGCATTTTGATGCTATGGATTCATGATAAACCATCATAGATCTTCAATAAACATCCAATAACAATATTCTAAACACAAAAATACAAAAATTTCTCAAGCATACAAGATCAAAAATTAAAATTTGGTTATACCTTTCTAGCTTCGATTCTTGATCTTAACCCTCAATTGCTATAGGTTGATCTAGAAATTTGGAATTAAGACCGATTCACTTACTAAATTCGGGGTTTGAGAGAAAATGAGAGTAGGTGAGAACAAAAATAAAATGAGCAATTTTAAGTGGCTTTCTCTCTCTAATTCTCTTATATAATATAAATGCAATGTATATAGCTCCACTTGCGCGCCATAAATGACTGATGGGAGTTGTTATTTAGACACGTTAATCAACATAGTTGGTGAACAACTACAAAATCGAAAGTATTATGCATACAAGCCAATCATGTATGATGATAAAGCATATCTTGTGTAATCAATCTTATTTATTTATTAATAAAAGAATTATTTATTAAAGGCATTTATTATCTACATGGTGCTTTGTTTTAATAATATGTGATAAACCCATAGTTTTAAGCAACGCTTTTAGAATAATGATGATGATCATTCTAATGAGATCTAAATTCTTAGAAAGCTTAAAACTAAAATAGTTCCCAATCATTGGATTACTAAATTGGGGATTAGTGAATCCGGGATAAATTGGTACATACGTTGCTTGCTTTCATTGGATGAGGATGATTGATCTCATGATCATTTGTGTGGAGACACTAAAGCAAGTATGTAGGTGCTTATTAGAGAATAAGTTCATCTTTGAACGTGACTCGCTAAGGAATACCTAATGGAGTTTTACTTACCCATCAATAGAATTCTGTAGTGATAGTAGTAAGAAAATGATCTCTGAGACTTGAGATCATCATAGTATCTTATATATAATAAATTACACTTTGACTTATTCCTTAAGACTCTTAGAGTATATCAAAGGGTATGCTTGGGTGTAATAAGTTATATATGAAGATAATGAATGATCAATAAAGAATCTACCACTTCTAGTAAAAGGAGAAATGTCCTATGTGATTCGATAAATGACAATCCAGGAATCCTTGGCCAAGGTGGAATGAAATTAGAAAGTAGTTTCTAATTTGCATTCATTAGAGTTGTTCATTTAGGAATCGAAATACATATAATTAAATAAAATAAGACTTGACAAAGAATTCCATGTTTATATTTAATTGGGACATTGTATGGTGGAAGGATTGAATTGTACGGTAACTATTTACTCAAAGGTTCTTTTATGATTAATGTTGAAATCTATATTATCCGGAAAGTCGTTGATCGCTAGGGAGGCTTATCCTATTGTAGAATAAATATTATTTATTTAAATAAATTATTTGTTTAATTTATTTATTTAAATGAGATTAAATTGTTTCTAATTGATTTATTCACAACCGGTTTAATATGGAGAACCTAAAGGGTCACACCATAAAAAAGGAAGAATAATTATTTAAGAAGTTAATGGCATAATTGTAATAATATATTAAGTATATTTAATTTAATCTATGGTGATAGAATAAATTAAATAGCTTAATATTTATTATTTAATATTTTAGAAATATTAAATATAAATTAATAAGAGGAGTCTTATTAATATTATTACAATTATTATTATTTTAATTTCTAAAAGGTTTAGGAATTAATTTAATATAAGTACTTCTCATTTATTCCTAATTGGATTAGGAAAGAAAATTAGTTAAAGGAGATTAATTAATTACCCCTAATAGGATTAGGGAGCCCATTTAATTAAAAGAGTTTAATTAAATAAATAATAACTTATTTTAATTAAAATAGGGTTACATGATATTTTTATAAGAGGAGTCTTATATTAGATATCTGATATACGTAATTCCTAAATTTTGAGAGAACACCCCCTTTTTCTATACAGATAGGAAAAACTAGGGTATGAGCCATATATCCCTTCTTCTTGATAATTATTCTTCTTTGGTGGATCACCTATAGAGGCCATACACTTGGGTGGCTTACATTGATCAAAAGAAGGAATCTACCCGGAGATTCAAGGAGATCGCGGAGAAGTAGGAGGTGAACTCGTACCTGAGGAAGCTCGTTTCTACAAGGGTATGATTTCATAATTTCTTATTCTTTGTTTAATTAATAATATGCATAAAGGATGATCCGGGTAATTGGTTTGTGAAAAATTTTAAAATCTGATTTTATTTCGCTTCCGCTAAATTTTGCAATTTGATTGCTACTTTGATTTTCACAAAACCTACAGTGGTATCATGAGCCAAACTTTGTGCGAATTATTAATTATTTTAATTTTATATATGTATGGGTATGCATTTAGAATAATTTATTGGGCATAAATTGTTGTATAAAATTATTATTTTATGAAAAAAAAAAACGTCCGCTTCATAAAGGATTTCGCGAAGTCTTTGTTGCTGAAATTTTTTTTTTTTTTAAATTGCCGGAAAACGTTTTCGGAAATTCCGTGGGTGATTCAATCCGTGGGTGTGATTTAGGAAGACATGTCATGATTGGGTCACATGGTTGATTTGTTAAGGGCGAATTTTTTTTTTTTTCTTTTAGAGTCACATGAATCTGCAGGTTGGCAGGTTCTTAATCAGGATGCTTTGTAATGTTTTTTTAAACGTTTTTTATAATATATAATATATTTGATATATATATTAATTAATCTATAATAGTATACAGTTTCTTAACTGTAAGTTTTCAAGCTCCTGAGCTTCACGTGATTTTGGTATATTATTATTATTATATATATATATATAATAGTTATATATATATATATATATATATATATTAATCTTAATAATTTTATAATTAAAATAAAAGAATTTATTTTAATCTTGAAATTGGATTTCATGCAACATAAAATTGCCCATTAAATGATACTCATATATATATAGAATGATTTTATTTATTGATACATATGGTGATATGTATGATAATAAATGGGATTGATTATGGACAATTTGACCAATATGATTGGATTTATTTTAGTTGGATGTTTGAATGAATGGGTTTTATTAAATGGGGTCTGCGTACCTCGTCTTTTCTGGTTTTCTTCTTGATGTAAATTCTATCTCTCTCCTATGTATTTCCCTCGATCACGATCAAGGTTTCTATTTAAATTAAATAGTTTAATGTAATAGGATTAGTTAGAATTTTTTTTGAAGAACCGGAGATCAAGAAGCGCTTGAAGACCCGTTTGTAATGGAGCCCGGGTTTAAATGTAATAGTTATATTTAAATGTTTATTCTTGCACCCCTAGGGTTTGACCTTTTGGTTCACTTGGTGGCTCTAGTGAACCAAACTAGAATAAAAGTCCATAATCAATCCGGTTAGAATATAGTATTCTATATGTGCATGCTAGTATTATATATATTATATATTATGCAAACATGTTTCGCATGTTTAATAATATGACGCGTATTTTATATATATATTTGCATGCGCGCTAAACAAGATGAGACAAATAATAACAAATCCCTCAAAGTTTTTTATTAAGTCTTAAGCGTTCAAAGATATTTAGAATATCGAACGTCGCCTTCTAGCATGATAAAATTAATAGAGTATTAAATATTTAATATGAGTTTGTTGTGTCACCACAAGGCAAGTATTAAGTATTTAAGATGTTAATTTATCACATTTGATGCTTATAAAGAAAATTGAACAATATTGTTTTGTTGTGTCACCACAAGGGCGATATTTTTCTTTTTTTGAATATATGGAAGTGCTAGGTTGGACTTAACTTAGATAATTTTGATTCGGATGTGCCACCACTTGATCAAAATAATCTAAGAGGCAAAACATAAGGAGTTACATGTTGATGTAATTGACAAGGAGTTGTCTACCTATTTATTTATATATAGTTTGTTGTGTCACCACAAGGCTATATATATTTGAAATGGGATCCTTATTCTCACTAGCAAAACTTTAATTAGATTTTGTCGAACTATATAAATGAGGGTAATATAGTTTGAAGAAAATAGTGGGAGATACCAATATAAAATAAGACCTAATTTATTTTGGTAATTAATTAAATGAATGTTTGCTAAAATATTGTCTTTTTACATGCAGAATTTTGAAAATGTCACATTCACTAATTTCATCGCTAAGCATACTTGATGCTAACAAACCGACCGGACCGAACTACACTGGATTTGGTTAAGGAATCAGAGAATTGTTCTCACCAATTTGAAAAGATTTCTTATGTCCTAAATTACCCTGCATTGCTAAAAAGTTGCGAGACAACCTCCGAGGAAGAGATTGCTACTTTTAAACAAAGGGCAATATGATGCATCCGTGCTCAATGCATCATGCTCGCATCCATGAAAGTAACGAGCTTCAGCCACAAGATGAAAACATGGATGCTCCTACTATGCTCTTGCACCTTCGAGAGTTGTATGGTGAGCAAAGTAGGATCGCTAGATATGAAATATCTAAAGAGCTCTTCCGATCTCGGATGATCGAGGGCGCTACATTGAGACTCATGTCCTAAAGATGATCAACTCGATTGAACGTCTTGGACAACTTGGGTTCGCCATGGATGGGGAGTTGAGTCAAGATTTAGTCTTGCAGCCACTCCTGCACACCTTCTCACAATTTGTTGTGAATTTTCACATGAATAAGTTGGATGTCAACTTGCTCAATTACTTAACATGTTGAAAACTCAAGGTCACTTCCCATCCAAGAAGAACCATGTCTTCTCGGGTGGATGATTCTTCCAAGAAAAGGAAGAGGCCCAAGGTATCTTCCGAAAGAAGAAATCCAAGAAGGCTAAGGGAAAGGCGAAAGTGAAGGATCAAAAGAAACTGATCCAAATAGCAAAAGGAATTTGCTTCCATTGCAATATAAGCCGGGTCACTTGGAAGAGGAACCGCAAGGATTATCTCACGTAACAAAAGCGGAAGAAGCTTGAGAAGCTTGAATCCTAATCAAGGTTTGTTTATGATTGAAATTAATTTTTACGAAAGTCAATCTTCTACTTGGGTATTGGATACCTGGATGTGGTTCTCACATATGTAATAATATCGCGGGACCGGTCGAAGTAGAAAGTCGAAAGCGAGGATGAGGTCGCCCTACGAGTGGAAAATGGAGCAAAGGTTCTTTGCATTAGTGTAGGGACTTATTGTTTAGCACCGCCACGGCAAGTTCATTAATTTAAATAATTGTTATTTTGTTCCAAATATCATTAGAAACATTATTTCTATCTCTCAGTATTGGATATGGATGGTTTTAATATTATAATAAAGAACAACAGTTGTTCCATTTATAATGATAATGTTTTATATGGTGTTGGTAATTTGCGAAATGGACTTTATACACTTGACTTGCATGAAAAAATATATTTCAAATTAAACAAACTAAGAAAAGGAAAAGAGATGATGTTAATTATACCTTCATGTGGCACTCAGAGACTCGGTCCATATTAATGAAACAAGATTATCCAAGTTGCAGAAAAGATGGGCTCCTAGAGCTATCTCGATTATGAATCATATCCAACTCCGTGAATCTTGTCTCATGGGTAAAATGACTAAATCTCCTTTTAGTGGAAAAGGAGAAAGAGTTACTGAGTTGTTAGGGTTGGTACACACGTATGTATGTGGACCCATGACAACGACCGCATTTAGGAGGGTATTCTTATTTTATTACATTCACCGACGACCACTCAAGATTTGGATATGTGTATTTAATGAAATACAAATCAATCATTTGAAAAGTTCAAAGAGTTCGAAGTGAAGTTGAGAAGCAAACCGGTAAGAATATTAAGATTCTTCGATCCGATCGAGGAGGAGAATACTTAAGTGGTGAGTTTCTCAATTGTCTCAAAGAAAATGGTATAATCTCACAATGGACTCCACCAGGGACGCCACAATGAATGAATGGTGTATCTGAAAGGAGAAATCGAACATTGTTGGACATGGTTCAATCTATGATGAGCTTTACCGACCTTCCGGTTTCCTTCCGGGATATGCCTAGAATCCCACGCATACCTACTTAACAAGGTACCTACAAAATCCGTCCCCAAGACCCCATATGAGTTATGGATGGGGAGGAAACCAAATCTTAAGCATGTTAAGACTTGGGGTTGTCCAACTTATGTCAAAAGGTTTGAAAGCGATAAGTCTGCAGACTAGATCCGACAAATGTAGATTTGTGGGATACCCTAAAGAAACATCGGGTATTATTTCTATCATCCAACCGATCAAAAGGTGTTTGTTGCGAAACATGCTTTCTTGAAAAGGAGTTTATCCTTGAAGGGGTCGATGGGAGTAAGATATATCTTGAAGAGGTTCAAGAACCACAAAATACTACGGATCAAAGTGAGGTACCTAACCAAGTAGAGATTCCTTTTGTACCACACCCTATTCAGTAAATCGAAGAGTACCAAAGATACCAGACAGTATATGGACTTGTCATAGAAGATGACAATGAAGTACGCATCATAGATGATGATGATCCATTGAATTACTTAATAGGCTATGAGTAGTAAAGACTTCGTAGAAGTGGCAAGAAGCCATGAAATCCGAGATGGACTCCATGTATGAGAACCAAGTATGGACTTTGGTCTCACCACCAAGGCATTAAGCCTATTGGGTGTAAATGGGTCTTTAAAAGAAAGATCGGAGCGAGATTTCGGCAAGGTAGAGACCTATAAGGCCCGGCCCGGTTGCAAAAGGTTTCAAACAAAGACAAGGAGTTGACTATGACGAAACCTTCTCACCAAGAGTAATGCTCAAGTCCATTCGGATTTTGCTTGCGATTGCGACTTACCATGACTACGAAATCGGCGGATGGACGTGAAAACGCGGCCTTCCTCAATGGGAAACTTGAGGAGGATGTGTATATGACACAACCGGATGGATTTGTTTCAAAGGTTGGAACAAATCAAGTCTGTAAGCTACAACGATCCATTTATGGATTAAAGCAAGCTTCTCGTAGGTGGAACATCCGCTTTGATGAGACAATCAAAAAATTGATTTTATCAAAATGAGGATGAACCATGTGTGTACAAGAAGGTTAGTGGGAGTGCTATTTCATTCCTTGTATTATATGTTGATGATATATTACCGATAGGAATGATATTCCTATCTTTGCGCAAACAATTAAAATCAAGTTATCTAAACACTTCTCCATGAAGGACTTGGGAGAAGCATCCTATATTTTTGGGGATAAAGATCTATAGAGATAGATCTAATAGGATGCTTGGCTTATCCCAAGGAACGATATTGACATGATGCTAAAAAGGTTTAGCATGGAAGATTCCAAAAGAGGTCTCATTCCGATGAGCCATGGAATACATCTCTCCAAGAAACAAGCCCCAAAGACACTGAGGAGAGAAACCGTATGAGTAAGATTCCTTATGCTTCAAAGAATAGGATCTATCATGTACTGGTATGATATGTACTAGACCGGATGTCGCTTTCATGCACTTAGTGTAACAAGCAAATATCATCGAATCCGGAGAAGAACACCGAAGGCGGTGAAAAATGTCCTAAAGTACTTAAGAAGAACTAAGGATGTATTTCTTGTCTATGGTGGGTCCAATTAAAATTAGAGGGCTTCACGCACTCAAGTTTTCAAATGCAGACCAAGATGACGATAAACCGCTTTGGGTATGTGTTTACCTTAAACGGTGGCGCGATGAGTTGAAAAGTTCCAAGCAACAAACAGATTCTTGATTCAAAGGATGTGAGGCGAGTACATATATAGCTCGCAAGTGAAGTCTGCAAAAGGAAGCTATTTGGATGAAGAAGTTCATTCACCGAACTTGGTGTGGTTCCTAGCATTAAAGGACCAAAGCCTTTTATTCTCGCAGACAACACTGAACCATTGCATGAAGCTAAGGAACCCAGTCTCATCGTAAATCCAAACACGTGTTGCGGCGATTTCGTTTGATCGGAGAGATCATTGAAAGAGGAGACGCCACCGGGCGTGTGGACTCTCAAGACAATATTGCAGATCCATTTACTAAAGCGTTAACAACAACAAAGCAGCTTTGATCGTCACTTAGAGAAGATGGGTATGAGATACCACGGCGATTGGCTTTAGTGCAAGTGGGAGATTGAAAGTATTATGCATACAAGCCAATCATGTATGATGATAAAGCATATCTTGTGTAATCAATCTTATTTATTTATTAATAAAAGAATTATTTATTAAAGGCATTTATTATCTACATGGTGTTTTTTTAATAATATGTGATAAACCCATAGTTTTAAGCAACGCTTTTAGAATAATGATGATGATCATTCTAATGAGATCTAAATTCTTAGAAAGCTTAAAACTAAAATAGTTCCCAATCATTGGATTACTAAATTGGGAATTAGTGAATCCGGATAAATTGGTACATACGTTGCTTGCTTTCATTGGATGAGGATGATTGATCTCATGATCATTTGTGTGGAGACACTAAAGCAAGTATGTAGGTGCTTATTAGAGAATAAGTTCATTTGAACGTGACTCGCTAAGGAATACCTAATGGAGTTTTACTTACATCAATAGGAATTCCTATAGTGATAGTAAGTACAAATGATCCTTAGACTTGAGATCATCATAGTATCTTATATATAATAAATTACACTTTGACTTATTCCTTAAGACTCTTAGAGTATATCAAAGGGTATGCTTGGGTGTAATAAGTTATATATGAAGATAATGAATGATCAATAAAGAATCTACCACTTCTAGTAAAAGGAGAAATGTCCTATGTGATTCGATAAATGACAATCCAGGAATCCTTGGCCAAGGTGGAATGAAATTAGAAAGTAGTTTCTAATTTGCATTCATTAGGAGTTATTCATTTAGGAATCGAAATACATATAATTAAATAAAATAAGACTTGACAGTAATTCCATGTCTTATATTTAATTGGGACATTGTATGGTGGAAGGATTGAATTGTACGGTAACTATTTACTCAAAGGTTCTTTTATGATTAATGTTGAAATCTATATTATCTGGAAAGTCGTTGATCGCTAGGGAGGCTTATCCCTATTGTAGAATAAATATTATTTATTTAAATAAATTATTTGTTTAATTTATTTATTTAAATGAGATTAGAATTGTTCTAATTGATTTATTCACAACCGGTTTAATATGGAGAACCTAAAAGGTCACACCATAAAAGGAAGAATAATTATTTAAGAAGTTAATGGCATAATTGTAATAATATGTTAAGTATATTTAATTTAATCTATGGTGATAGAATAAATTAAATAGCTTAATATTTATTATTTAATATTTTAGAAATATTAAATATAAATTAATAAGAGGAGTCTTATTAATATTATTACAATTATTATTATTTTAATTTCTAAAAGGTTTAGGAATTAATTTAATATAAGTACTCTCATTTATTCCTAATTGGATTAGGAAAGAAAATTAGTTAAAGGAGTTTAATTAATTACCCCTAATAGGATTAGGGAGCCCATTTAATTAAAAGAGTTTAATTAAATAAATAATACCTTATTTTAATTAAAATAGGGTTACATGATATTTTTATAAGAGGAGTCTTATATTAGATATCTGATATACGTAATTCCTAGATTTTGAGAGAACACCCCCTTTTTCTATACAGATAGGAAAAACTAGGGTTTGAGCCAAATATCCCTTCTTCTTGATAATTATTCTTCTTTGGTGGATCACCTATAGAGGCCATACACTTGGGTGGCTTACATTGATCAAAGGAAGGAATCTACCTGGAGATTCAAGGAGATCGCGGAGAAGTAGGAGGTGAACTCGTACCTGAGGAAGCTCGTTTCTACAAGGGTATGATTTCATAATTTCTTATTCTTCGTTTAATTAATAATATGCATAAAGGATGATCCGGGTAATTGGTTTGTGAAAAATTTTAAAATCTGATTTTATTTCGCTTCCGCTAAATTTTGCAATTTGATTGCTACTTTGATTTTCACAAAACCTAAAAAAACTTGGTATTTTTACAAGTTACCTAATTAAAGAAACTAAAAAGGATATTTTTGTCAATTGCAAAATACATTTAAGGGCATGCTTGACATTTGTACAAACCCTTAGGGTTTAACCCTTAGGGTTTAACCCTAAGGTCCTAACTCTTGGGTTTGGCAACTTTAGTTTCTACAATTCCAATTAGGGTTTTAATAAAATTTCAAAATTACAAATAGGGTTTGTAAAAATAGAAAATTAATATACTAAAAATATAATTAGGGCTTTCTAATTATATTTAAGTTTAAATAACACAGTAGGCTTGCCAATTAGAATTAGGGTTTCCTAATTTAGGGTTTAAGAAATCCTGGATTTTAAATTAAGGTTTCCTAGTGTACAATTAGGGTTTCTAACTGCGTGTTAGGGTTTCTAATCCCTTATTAGGGTTTATTAATATTAAACCTTATCCAGTCAAACATTGGTCAACATCCCTATACAGTACAGACACATATTCAATAGCACAATTATTTTAATTGTATTTTTTATCGAATCCCCATACAGAATTTAGGTTTAGGGTTTTCTACAGCTGTTAAGCACAACTCTACTCTATTTTCTTAGTCAATACCTACTTTGACCAGTTCTCGAGACTTGTCTCACAGATACACAGTACAATATTAACAGTCAATGTCAATATTAAATAAAAAAAATTTATTCTCAAATTTTTGATTATTCGAAATCCCGGGTTATCATAACTGAGGGTTTTATAGACTATTGTCTGTCATTTTCGCAAAGGTTTTATGGAAATTCATCCTCAACCCGTCATAACTTATGGACATAGTGGGTAATTAGCCCAGTATGCCCTGTACTTATTAAGTGCTGCTGGTCGAATCTGTTTCTTGTCTCTGCCATAGGCACACAAAAAAATTTTACCTCAGTCTTATCGGATTTCGCACCAAAATAATTTGATTCGAGAAATTTTCAAAGAACGCTTAGAATTTGAATAAACGTTGGTCTAGCCGAATCAAATAGCTTAGACTCATATCAATAATCAACTTCAATCGAATTACGAATGTGTGTAGCCAAACGCCATTGGCATTTAAAATTTTTAAAATTGTTTGAAAATGACGTCATGATGTCGTACTGTATTGACAGCCCGTTTGAGGATGTTGTCATCTAGTGACTTTGTCATAACACATCATACAATAGTGGAACAACGATTTTAGATCAAATTCAACACTAAGTATTACTGCATTTACAACTCCATCAACTTTTTATCATCTCTGCACTAGGTTACATGGTACATAAGCGATAAATAAAATATATTTTGATATTTCAAATCATTATCGTCTAGCTGAAATAAGTAGCATAGACTATACTTTAAACCATTCAAAAATCATTATAAAATTGTTATATTACCTTAACAGGTAACGATGTGTCGGTGGCCCGAAGTCCACTCATACACAATGGTCTCCCGGAGTGGAGAATAAAAATTTATTTTCAAAAGCACATAGTACGAATTTAACTTGATGTCAAAAATTACAAGTCTAGCATAGCTAGAAGATTTGGAAAACTTATGTCTCCACTAATGATCAATTGCTTAGAAATCTATCTGTTCCTATAATCCTCAATATTCTATTTACACATAGTTCTACCCAGTTCGTCAAACCACACTCATGAGTTCAGGAACTTTCCACAATTATATGAGTTTAAGAACTTGTCCTAGTCAAACCTTTGGCGTCCATTCACTGAGGGGTTCATAAACATTTCATATAATCGTGAGTCACGAACGTACAATAAGTATGAGTTTTAAGAACTCCTACTTAACCTGATATTCTCTACCTATAAACTATCTATCTGGTATACACATGAGAAAGGAATCACCCTCTCAACATGCATATAGCAAATAGCGCGACACGGACATTTCAATGATTATCAGTGTAAGAAACTAAGTGGTTGTTGCACCAAGTACAATTCCCCGCCCATAACAAGGAATCATACAACTCAGCTGCTGACATGAGTCCTCAATTAAAATTCTCACCTAATCTTAACTCCCTTCTCAATACGAATTTCATTTAATCCGTATTCATAATCCTTTCCTTAATCTATATCAATTCATAGTATAACCGACACACAACATTCTTTGTTGTAACTTTTCAATCATTCACTTGACCCTTCTCCATACTATCACCTTATCAGATCACGGGGTGATCTCATCGTATATATTACGATTCATTTTTATACTATGATCATTTTGTTTTACGATCTCCTATCTCTGTACTTTTAGTCTTTTAGACTCTATCTATTCATCACTACTATTCACTTTTATTATCAGAGTTAGGGAACTCTGTATCTTATATAACCCGCTGAGATTCATCTTTGAATCTTACCAACTAACTAAGTCTATTTGAGTTAGTCCTTAATCTAATCACTGCGGTTATTAGTCTCAGGTATTCCTACTTAAGGTTCATAACCTACAGCTTTGATACCAACTGTGACAGCCCCAAATCTGGGTACAAAATCACCACGGATCCGATAAAATCATTCTATCACTATTGCGGAAGAAATAAACATAAATTTTTTATATAATAAACTTTACACATATTTCCCCAAGGTCGAGTAACCTTAACTTATACACAATTCATAAACTATCTAACACATAACATTATTATCATATTATTCTATTACAATTAAGCTACACATATAATCCCAAGTTGAACATGGCTTTGTCATTTCCTTTATCCGACGTATTCGACTTAATCTGCAATGTTAATCATGATATAGTAAGGGTGAGTAATAAGTTTGCCCAAAAAGTTTAAGTTTAATAATTAAAGATATATCATGATAGAAAGATTTGAACAATAAGCTGGCTAAAGTTCTACAATATAATTATGAACTAGTATGAACAAATTCTTATAACTGAATCGAGCATTTAACATGAACATATATATATATATATATATATATATATATATATATATATATATATTTGACCGAGTGGTAATGAAGGTGATCAGCCTTTCATAACTGATGAATACATGCAGCATGCACAGAGTGCGATTTAATAATTCTTAGACATGGCAATTAGAAATGATTAACCACGAGTATAATTGAATAATACAACTCGAGTTCGAGTTAGGAAAAACTTGCCTAAACCGTTGATTACCGCTATGCAATTTAATAAGTTTTGTCTGAAGACCTAATATTAATAATATTTATTTCTAAGTTAGAATAATATCATCACAATATTTAAAATAACCTAAACACATTAACACATAACTCTATCAGTCTATACAGCACATACGACCTAACCTCAAGTCAAACTATTTCAGTCTGAATTAAATTCGGCACAATTCTAACATCCCGACGACCTAGTCGAACCAATATCGAGTTTAAGTTCAATTAAACTCTGCCTAACACTTAGCAATTATCTTAGATAATTATATTATCAGTCAAAATAATTTTCATAAGCTCGAAATAATTTTTAGATAATTATTATCATTTATCATGAATTTTCAATCCTTAATATCGTATTTATATAATTTAAATACCACATAATTCTTTTATCATTAGTATTTATTTAATACTAAGTATTAATGAAAATCATAATATAATATTATAATATATTTATAATATATCAAAGTATTTTAATACCTTAAAATCACATTTATATGATTTTTAAACAATTAAATTCACTATCCGGTAATTGCTATTAATATTAAAATAATAATATTTTCATGACAAAATATCAAAAGTTATATTTTATAACTTAAAATATTTTTATAACACTTAAATCATTTTTATATGATTTTTAAATCATAAATTCTATTTTTCCATAATTTGTTTAATATATTTACTAAATAAATTATTTATCATTAATATTAATTACTTAAAGAAATTCCTCACAAAATACTAAAAGTCACTAAAAATAACTTAAAATATTTTCTTATACCATAATATAATTTTTTATGATTTTTTATGTATTAAAATCATTTTTAAATAGTTTATTTAATATTATAATTAAATAAATTAAATACCATTTATATTCCAAAAATATTAAATATTTATGAAATATATTCAAAATTATTAAAAACTAATTTTTGGACTTTAAAATAATTTTTAGGAATTTATTATGTTTTTTTAATAATTAAAAACTAATTTTCTCTAATTATTTATTAAAAATATTAATTTTCAGTAATTAAATGTCGCTAAAGGGCCCTATAGCGACAGACCCATCGCTATAGGTGTTCTTGGCCAAACCCAGATCTTCATCGCCAGTTAACAAGGTAGGAGGTTTGACTGGTTTTAAATTCTTTGTTATTAAGATTTCTGGGCAGCTAAAGTTTCAAGATTGTAGTATCCATGTAATACTACATCTGAAATCAAGTTTTATGGTCATCAAACATCATGTCAGAGAGATCTAAGCTCGACCACTCATTGTTGTCGACTTGTTTCTTCATTTCGGGGTTTTCGAGAATTGAAGAACAAATACAAAGGTACCTACTTTCCAATCCTTATAACGTACATCCTGGGTCTGTTTTGTGTGATATAAATGCTCATCCTTGTAGTCTTGGTGTCAAGGAACACATATAATTCACTTGATCAACTTATCAACATCACCAACGCGAGATCTGGGCCGGTCAACGTAGGCCAGAAAAAAACTGCCTTTGAAGATTCTGGGTTGCCCAGATTTGTTCTTCGACAGTTTGGTCAACCCTATTTTGACCTTGATTATTATCAATTCTGTTGTTAAATTAGGCGATCTAATAGCATACATGTGTAGTTAATATACCCCTCTACAACAACAAACTAACAACATGACCAAACTAACAAAACACAACAAGATCTAGCACCTGCAAAACGTTGTCAGACCACTGCTGGGTTTTTGGGTTGCCTAGAAACCCTTTTTCGTGCTTGGTCAACGTAGTTTGACTGCATATAACAAGAGATCTAGACATGATCGAACCCTGATTCAAGTTTTAGATCAAAGCCTACCAGGCATAGAACAAATCCAAAATATAAAACACATAAAACATCGAACACGGAAGAATCTAGAGGCTCTGACATATGACTATCAGGCCATAATTTCAACTTTTTCCAAGATTTTTGAAAACATGATTTTCGAGAACTTTGATGTTATGGATCTGGGATCTAACAACCCAGATCACTAAATGACACCTTATAACACATTTCTAAACAACAAATCACAACATCAAACATCAGATCATAAATTTTTTAAGATTTAGGGTTTTTACCACTTTAATGCTATGATCTTAAATATGATCATCATGATCTGTTCTTAGCTTGCTTGTGATCATTCTAGGAACTGATATACTTCATATTTTTGTGGGTCTAGAGAGAGAAAGTGTGGGTTGAGAGTTTGTCACAAAATGAAGCTAGATAATGAATTTTCTCTCTCTTTAATTATTTATATTTTGATACAATGTATCTATATGATGTAAGGGGCTGAGATTGCTGAGATTTTTAGCATGTGGCTGATCTAGGGTAGGTGACTTGCCAATATATGGCAAGATCTACAAGCAACATCCAATAATGCAACAAGGGCAATTTAGTCATTAGACTTTTAAATTTAATGGCATTCATGTAAATTGTCCAAACCCTTAGGGTTTAGGGTTTAACCCTTAGGGTTTAGGATTTGACCCTTAGGGTTTAGGGTTTAACCCTTAAATTTTACAAATTAAATTTCTAAGATTTTCGATTTAGGTTTTCAAAAATAGAAAATTAATATTTCTAAATTATAATTAGGATTCTATAATTATATTAAAATTACCTAATCATAAATTCAATCTTGCTAATTAGGATTATTATTTCCTAATTAAAATTGCTAATTTAGCAATTAGGGTCATAATTGTACATTAGGGTTTATAACCCATGAATTAGAATTTTAAATAGAAAAATAATCTTTCTAATTTAGAAATTAGGCTTTCTAATTAGATTAGGGTTTTCTAATTACTTATAACTTGAAAATTAGGATTAATGCTTTCTAATTAACATTAAAATTATTAAATTAACAATTAGGGTTTCTAATCCAGAAATTAGGGTTTTCTAAATCAATTAAGGTTATCCCTAATTAGGTTATTATTAATAACATTTAAACCTTATACTAGCATTTGCATCCCAAATTAGGGTTTCCAACTTCTGAATTAGGGTTTTAAATTCCCGGAACTGAAATTAGGGTTTCTAGAACCGGTTTTAGGGTTTCTTATAAATCGTAAGAATTTTCTAACTGAACGTTGACGTTCTTCATATGATACTAGGGTTTGACACTGTCTGGTCAACCCTTGACCCTTAACCACATGTTGTACACATATACAACCATATATATACAGAACATATTCACGTATATCCTTAATCCTAAATAATTCGCCAAAAGACTTGTAAATCCATAGAATTCCTTCTCAGAAATCTCAAATCCATTCACTTATTTTCTGTCTAGGTTTATTATTTAACCTTAATTCAATATTTTAAGATTTTATAAATATCCAAATTCTCGGGTTGTCACATTCATCCCTTCTTCTAAAAATTTCGTCCCCGAAATTTACCTTATACCATACACCTTACACCATACACCATTCACCATTCCTTCTCATCATCATATGCTACTCAATACATTCCTCACCAGAGTAAAAAAATTCAAGTATTGCTGAGGGTTTTATAGACTATTGTCTGTCATTTTTGCAAAGGTTTTCTGAAAATTCATCCGCAAACCGTCATAACTTATGGACATAGTGGGTAATTAGCCCAGTATGCCCTGTACTTATTAAGTGCAGCTGGTCGAATCTGTTTCTCGTCTCTGCCATAGGCACAAAAAAAAAATTTACCTCAGTCTTATCGGATTTCGCACCAAAATAATTTGGTTCGAGAAATTTTCAAAGAACGCTTAGAATTTGAATAAACGTTGGTCTAGCCGAATCAAATAGCTTACACTCATATCAATAATCAACTTCAATCGAATTACGAATGTGTGTAACCAAACGCCATTGGCAAATTAAAATTTTTAAAATTGTTTGAAAATGACGTCATGATGCCGTACTGTATTGACAGCTCGTTTGAGGATGTTGTCATCTAGTGACTTTGTCATAACACATCATACAATAGTGGAACAACGATTTTAGATCAAATTCAACACTAAGTATTCCTGCATTTACAACTCCATCAACTTTTTATCATCTCTGCACTAGGTTACATGGTACATAAGCGATAAATAAAATATATTTTGATATTTCAAATCATTATCGTCTAGCTGAAATAAGTAGCATAGACTATACTTTAAACCATTCAAAAATCATTACAAATTTGTTATATTACCTCAACAGGTAACGATGTGTCGGTGGCCCGAAGTCCACTCATACACAATGGTCACCCGGAGTGGAGAATAAAAATTTATTTTCAAAAGCACATAGTTTGAATTTAACTTGATGTCAAAAATTACAAGTCTAGCGTAGCTAGAAGATTTGGAAAACTTATGTCTCCACTAATGATCAATTGCTTAGAAATCTATATGTTCCTATAATCCGCAATATTCTGTTTACACATAGTTCTACCCAGTTCGTCAAACCACACTCATGAGTTCAAGAACTTTCCACAATCATATGAGTTTAAGAACTTGTCCTAGTCAGACCTTTGGCGTCCATTCGCTGAGGGGTTCATAAACATTTCATATAATCGTGAGTCACGAACGTACAATAAGTATGAGTTTTAAGAACTCGTACTTAACCTGATATTCTCTACCTATAACCTATCTATCTGGTATACACATGAGAAAGGAATCACCCTCTCAACATGCATATAGTAAATAACGCGACACGGACATTTTAATGATTATCAGTGTAAGGAACTAAGTTGGTTTTACACCAAGTACAATTCCCCGCCCATAACAAGGAATCATACAACTCAGCTGCTGACATGAGTCTTCAATTAAAATTCACACCTAATCTTAACTCCCTTCTCAATACGAATTTCATTTAATCCGTATTCATAATCCTTTCCTCAATCTGTACCAATTCATAGTATAACTGACACACAACATTCTTTGTTGTAACTTTTCAATCATTCACTTAACCCTTCTCCATACTATCACCTTATCAGATCACGGGGTGATCTCATCGTATATATTACGATTCATTTCTATACTATGATCATTTTATTTTACGATCTCCTATCTCTGTACTTTTAGTCTTTTAGACTCTATCTATTCATCACTACTATTCACTTTTATTATCAGAGTTAGGGAACTCTGTATCTTATATAACCCGTTGAGATTCATCTTTGAATCTTACCAACTAACTAAGTCTATTTGAGTTAGTCCTTAACCTAATCATTGCGGTTATTAGTCTCAGGTATTCCTACTTAAGGTTCATAACCTACAGCTTTGATACCAACTGTGATGTTAAATCCGGGTCCAAAAAATCACCACGGATCCAAAGATGATCATTCTATCACTATTGCGGAAGATATAAACATAAATTTTTTATATAATAAACTTTACACATATTTTCCCAAGGTCGAGTAACCTTAACTTATACACAATTCATAAACTATCTAACACATAACATTATTATCATACTATTCTATTACAATTAAGCTGCACATATAATCCCAAGTTGAACATGACTTTGTCATTTCCTTTGTCTGACGTATTTGACTTAATCTTCAATGTTAATCATGATATAGTAACGGTGAGTAATAAGTTTGCCCAAAAAGTTTAAGTTCAATAAATAAAGATATATCATGATAGAAAGATTTGAACAATAAGCTGGCTAAAGTTCTACAATATAATTATGAACTAGTATGAACAAATTCTTATAACTGAACGAGCATTTAACATGAACATATATATATATATATATATATATATATATATATATATATATATATATATATATATATATTTGACCGAGTGGTAATGAAGGTGATCAGCCTTTCATAATTGATGAATACATGCAGCATGCACAGAGTGCGATTTAATAATTCTTAGACATGGCAATTAGAAATGATTAACCACGAGTATAATTGAATAATACAACTCGAGTTCGAGTTAAGAAAAACTTGCCTGAACCGTTGATTACCGCTATGCAATTTAATAAGTTATGTTTGAAGACCTAATATTAATAATATTTATTTCTAAGTTAGAATAATATCATCACAATATTTAAAATAACCTAAACACATTAACACATAACCCTATCGATACCATACAAAGACATACGACATAACCTCAAGTCAAACTATTTCAGTCTGAATTAAATTCGGCACAATTCTAACATCCCGACGACCTAGTCGAACCAATACCGAGTTTAAGTTCAATTAAACTCTGCCTAACACTTAGCAATTATCTTAGATAATTATCTTATCAGTCAAAATAATTTTCATAAGCTCGAAATAATTTTTAGATAATTATTATCATTTATCATGAATTTTCAATCCTTAATATCGTATTTATATAATTTAAATACCACATAATTCCTTTATCATTAGTATTTATTTAATACTAAGTATTAATGAAAATCATAACATAATATTATAATATATTTATAATATATCAAAGTATTTTTAATACCTTAAAATCACATTTATATGATTTTAAACAATTAAATTCATTATCCGGTAATTGCTATTAATATTAAAATATTAATATTTTCATGACAAAATATCAAAAGTTATATTTTATAACTTAAAATATTTTTATAACACTTAAATCATTTTTATATGATTTTTAAATCATAAATTCTATTTTTCCATAATTTATTTAATATATTTACTAAATAAATTATTCATTATTAATATTAATTACTTAAAGAAATTCCTCACAAAATATTAAAAGTCACTAAAAATAACTTAAAATATTTTCTTAACCATAATATATATTTTTTCATGATTTTTCATGTATTAAAATCATTTTGAAATAATTTATTTAATATTATAATTAAATAAATTAAATACCATTTATATTCCAAAAATATTAAATATTTATAAAATATATTCAAAATTATTAAAAACAAATTTTTGGACTTTAAAATAATTTTTAGGAATTTATTATGTTTTTTAATAATTAAAACTAATTTTCTCTAATTATTTATTAAAAATATTAATTTTCAGTAATTAAATGTCGCTAAAGGGCCCTATAGCGACAGACCCGTCGCTATAGGTGTTCTTGGCCAAACCCAGATCTTCATCGCCAGTTAACAAGGTAGGAGGTTTGACTGGTTTTTAATTCTTTGTTATTAAGATTTCTAGGCAGCTAAAGTTTCAAGATTGTAGTATCCATGTAATACTACATCTGAAATCAAGTTTTATGGTCATCACACAATATGTCAGAGAGATCTAAGCTCGACAATTCGCCGTCAGACTTGTTCTTCAATTTCTGGGTTTTCCAGAATTGAAGAACAATCAAGGTACCTACTTTCCAATCCTTATAACGTACATCCTGGGTCTGTTTTGTGTGATATAAATGTTCATCCTTGTAGTCTTGGTGTCAAGGAACACATATAATTCACTAGATCAACTTATCAACATCACCAACGCGAGATCTTGGCCGGTCAACGTAGGCCAGAAAAAAACTGCCTTTGAAGATTTTGGGTTGCCCAGATTTGTTCTTCGACAGTTTGGTCAACCCTATTTTGACCTTGATTATTTTCAATTCTGTTGTTAATTTAGGCGATCTAATAGCATTCATGTGTAGTTAATATACCCCTCTACAACAACAAACTAACAACATGACCAAACTAACAAAACACAACAAGATCTAGCACCTGCAAAACGTTGTCAGACCACTGCTGGGTTTTGGGTTGCCCAGAAACCCTTTTTCGTGCTTGGTCAACGCAGTTTGACTGCATATAACAAGAGATCTAGACATGATCCAACCCTGATTCAAGTTTTAGATCAAAGCCTACCTGACATAGAACAAATCCAACATATAAAACACACAAAACATCGAACACAGAAGAATCTAGAGGCTCTGACATATGACTGTCAGGCCATAATTTCAACTTTTTCCAAGATTTTTGAAAACATGATTTTCAAGCACTTTGATGTTATGGATCTGGAATCTAACAACCCAGATCACTAAATGACACCTTATAACACATTTCTAAACAACAAATCACAACATCAAACATCAGATCATAAAATTTTTAAGATTTAGGGTTTTTACCACTTTAATGCTATGATCTTAAATAAGATCATCATGATCTGTTCTTAGCTTGCTTGTGATCATTCTAGGAACTGATATACTTCATATTTTTGTGGGTCTAGAGAGAGAAAGTGTGGGTTGAGAGTTTGTCACAAAATGAAGCTAGATAATGAATTTTCTCTCTCTTTAATTATTTATATTTTGATACAATGTATCTATATGATGTAAGGGGTTGAGATTGCTGAGATTTTTAGCATGTGGCAGATCTAGGGTAGGTGACTTGCCAATATTTGGCAAGATCTACAAGCAACATCCAATAATGCAACAAGGACAATTTAGTCATTAGACTTTTAAATTAAATGGCATTCATGTAAATTGTCCAAACCCTTAGGGTTTAGGGTTTAACCCTGAGGGTTTAGGGTTTGACCCTTAGTGTGACGCACCCAAAATAGGTATACATCACCCATTCTGAGTTTCCAAATACATAGTACAAAAAATAACTACAACTTTATTATTACAATTATCGTGCAAAATACGAAAACACGTACTGTGAGTTTAAATACAAATATTGTCTTCTAGACAATATCCACACTCAAATAAAGTCCTCATTACAATTATTGATGCACTATTTTACAAAAATAGTGAGGACTGCTAAAACAACTGTCTAGGACCATCACTCTATACCCTGACTGGTTCCTGCTATGTTCTCGCTTCCTAAGAAGAAAAATGGAACAAAAAAGAAAAGGGTGAGCTCAACTAGCTTAGTAAAGAATATTATGACTAAAATAATTTACAACAAATTATCCTTAGTCTTCAACAGGGAAAAATCTGATAGAATATAATAGGCAATAAGTTTTAGATCAACAACTACAGCGGAAACAACAATTCATTAGAAGAGTTAAGTAGAGAATGAAATCAACTATCATCTATGAATTTAAAAGTCCGTCATCAATATTTTATCACTGTAACATCAATCAATATACATCTTGAATCAAATATTTGCACTACAGGCCAATGATATTCATTTGAATTACCAGTTGGTCATGTTCATCTCAACACCTGTTCATCTTTGCACTACGGGCCAAAGATATTCATCAGGTAATCATTCATCTTTGCACTACAGGCCAAAGATATTCATCAAGTATCACCATTAAGGATTGAGGATGATGAAAAATATTTTAGAGAACGAATCCAGTAAGATAAAAGGACAAAGATTAGATATTCGTACTTTAGATAATTCAAGTTTAAAAATAATCCATAATAAACTATAATGGAGTAAAATTCAAGAATGAAGATCAAAACATGGATACAATAAAAGATAGTAACCATAATAGACATCTGGAACAAAGAAGAGAAAATTTTATTTTTCGGTGAATAGTGTTGTATTTGTGAATACTGTCATGTACGTGAATAGTGTCGTATACGTGAATAGTAACCCCGACACAAAAAGGTAAAAATTCCACAATAAAATTCATATCAATATTTTGGCATAATGATATTGAAGAAAATAATATCATTTACGAAGAAAATAACATCCCTTACCTCAAAATAATAGTATTTTTGATCGGAATATCGGATGTAATGCTGAAGAAAACTTGAACCGATAACTCTCAAAATATCTAAATACTCAAAAAAATAAGCTCGATAATATATAGAGAGAAAACTTATATTTTTGGTATGATTTTCAATTCTAACCTAAGCACCTATTTATAGGAAAATGCTAGAACGCCAAAGCAGACTAAAATAATAAAATAATATTATAATTTTTCTACGCATGCCTGCTTTGAATGTTCAGAATTCCACTTTGAATTTGCAGCCTCCATTTCAGCATTTTCCACAAAAAAAACAAAAGTGGGCCCCCCATGATTTAATAAAAATATTTATTTCCTAAACTTCAATAATTCATAATAAATAGCCCTTTTATCAGAAAAATACGAATTTTATGTCCATTTCATAGGAAATCGAATTCTCTACAACTTTACAGAAGAAAGTTTTTTCAAATTCTAAACAGAAAATGTCTGAAATCAATATACGGATGATTTTTAATACCTCCATTCCGACAAAATACTGATAAAATACCTCAACATTAATTCCTTTATTTATATCCACATAAAAATAAATATTTCCTTCATTTATATCCACATAAAAATAAATATTTCCTTATCATATAAATCAATAATTAATTATTCACAAATAATATTACAGAATCACAATAATGACAACCAGGTCGTTCCCAGGAAAGAGGGGGCTTTCTGATAAGGATTTTTCCTTATTGGCGCACAATTAGGTGACCAAACCTCTCCTTAGACATAACTTCCTTAGATATTGCCAATAATATTATCTAATAATATTATTCAAATAATATGAATTATTGATATGATAATGGGAAATACTGTGCAATGACAATTATTGAAATAACAATAATATAAAATATCAACGCTGCAATTATTGAATCAATAAAATAAAATATTGAACAGTAATTACTGTAACAATTTTTGAGTAGTGCCTTCTTACGTAAGAATCAATAATTCAAAATACTGCATAATACCGTGTATTTCTTTAATGCGACCACGCGTATCAGATTTTTTAACCACTAGGTAACACAACAAAGGTTAATACTGGTAATAATTATGTTGTTATTTATAAAACTCAAACTTATCGTTTTCTTCATCCGACGCTTATTCCGTTATGGGGCCCATAAATGGTTGCATACTGTTTGTCATTTAAATATTCCCCGACAACAAGAATATTCCACGACCCAAATGAATATTCCCCGACAACAATGAATATTTTATAACCACTTGTTTAATTTGTAAAATTTGCACATTTCACCCATAACCAAAGTATTGTATCAAATTAACTCCTTATTATTTCAAGATAATGAATAGAAGAAATTCAATTTTATTTATAATAAGTTGGGGTCTTACACTTAGGGTTTAGGTTTTAACCCTTAAATTTTGAAAATAAAATTTATAGGATTTCCGATTTAGGTTTTCAAAATAGAAAATTAATATTTCTAAATTATAATTAGGATTCTATAATTATATTAAAATTTCCTAATCATAAATTCAATCTTGCTAATTAGGATTATTATTTCCTAATTAAAATTGCTAATTTAGCAATTAGGGTCATAATTGTACATTAGGGTTTATAACCCAAGAATTAGGGTTTTAAATAGAAAAATAATATTTCTAATTTAGAAATTAGGTTTCCTAATTAGATTAGGATTTTCTAATTACTTATAACTTGAAAATTAGGATTAATGTTTTCTAATTAACATTAAAATTATTAAATTAACAATTAGGTTTTCCTAATTATAAATTAGGGTTTCTAATCCGAGGAAATTGTGGGTTTTCTAAATCAATTAAGGTTATCCCTAATTAGGTTATTATTAATAATATTTAAACTTTATACTAGCATTTGCATTCCCAAATTAGGATTTTCAACTTCTGAATTAGGGTTTCAAATTTCAGGAACTGAAATTAGGGTTTCCAGAACCGGTTTTAGGGTTTCTTATAAATTGTAAGAATTTTCTAACTGAACGTTGACGTTCTTCATATGATACTAGGGTTTGACACTATCTGGTCAACCCTTGACCCTTAACCACATGTTGTACACATATATAACCAAATACACAGAACATATTCACGTATATCCTTAATCCTGAATAATTCACCAAAAGACTTGTAAATCCATAGAATTTCTTCTCGGAAATCTCAAATCCATTCATTTATTTTCTGTCTAAGTTTATTATTTAACCTTAATTCAATATTTTAAGATTTTATAAATATCCAAATTCTCGAGTTGTCACAGTCCTAATAATTTGTTGCCGAGTTTAACACTCTGTTACTGAGTTTTAAAATGGATGTAAAAGAAAGAAATGGATAAAAAAAATTAAGTTTTTTATCCAATTTTTTTTAATTGAATTTTTTAATGAAAGGAAAAGCAAAGAAATGGACAAAAAATTTAATCACTTTTCTTGTCAAACTTTTCCGTTAAAAAATGGACATATTTGGACAGAAAACTAAATAACATAAGATCAAATTTTATAATCCTTATTATACCATCTAGATTATGAAATAATTAATATAAGAATAACTTAATAATTAAATGTGAAACTTAAGTTTTCTATTTTTTTTTTCTTTATAAACTCAGTAACAACATTAAAGAAAATATACAAATTTAATATTCTTTTCTTTTCATTATAAATTAAGTTTTCATTCTTTTCTTTTCTGTCCCAAACTTAGAAATAGTGTTAAAATGGATGTAAAAAGAAAGAAATGAACGGAAACTTTTGTTTTATGTCCAATTACTTTGTTATCTAGTTTTTTTAATGAACAAAAAAAAAAAGAAACGAACAAAAAACTTAAACCACTTTTATTATCAAACTTTTTCTTTAAATAAAAACTAAATAACATAAAATCATCTTTTACAATCTCTATTATATCCTCTAAATTATAAACATAACACTAATATAAGAATAACTTAATAATTTAAATGTGAAACTCAAGTTTTCTTCTCTTTATTATGAACTCAATAACAATATAAAAGAAAACATACACGTTTTTTGTTATTTCCTTTTTCATTATAAATGAAGTTTTTCAGTCTTTTCTTTTTCGTGCCAAAACTCAAAAACAGATTGTACAGTACCCACGCTTGATACTCAATACTCGGACAGGGGTACGAGTAGTTCATTTTTTGTATAAAAAATTAACAAAATTAAGGAGTACCTACGATCAACTCTTCAAATACCTTGTTACTCCATTCGAATCCATGTAACATAGCAAAAACATGGAAAATAGGACATGAATACTGAATCTAGACTAAAAGTCAGAAACTACGTTTCATATTTTGTAATCCCGTGAGTTACTTTACACAATCATTTTGTTTATAGGAGGGAAATGTAATGCATCCAAAACATAAACATGTACATAAAACATATAGACAGAGGATCTCACGATATCGATCATATTTTTTAGTATTCCTCCGTCCAGCCATTAATGTCCGCCCAGCCTTGAGAATATTTCATTCATGGGATTCTCTTGTAAGAAGTTGTTAGCGGAGAAATATACCTCTAGAGAGTCCACTAAGTGGCACTTTCACATAGGGCACACAAATTCGCCACTTGTTTCTATGTCTTCAACATCTGCATCATCCATATACTCGAAGTCCATACTACCTCCAAAAGAAAATTCTCTACCTTTAGGGGCCTCAAAAGGTGTCATTGCCTCCTGTTATTATTGACAATATATCTTCAGTGCTTTGGGTTGGGTTATTTACATCATTTATTTGATAGCTTCCTCCATCCATCAACTCCATAGGCAAGTTTTTCAAGAACCATGGATGCTTTTTTATTTCTGAAATTGTTATTCTCTGCAAAGGGAAAACCATAGATCAACTCATCTTAATTCAACTAATACATGTACAAACACAAATTAATTGAGATTATACAAGATAAGGAAAGAAGTTTCACCTTTTCAGGGCTCGCAACAAATATTCTAGACAGAAGATGCCTACATTCCATGGAAATTTGAACGTTGTTTGGAATCAAGTACCGAACATTAAGTATTCGCTGTCACAAACCAATAATATATATATATATATATTAAACAAAGGTCCACAGCTCCCAATAGAAAGTTCAAACAATAGGGAATTCAATTTGTATCGCAATATGAGTTTTTCTTATTACTCACCTCAATTGTCTTTCTGAAGTTTTTCGGATCACTTGGAACCTCAAAAGGATAAGCCCCAACAAGCATCACATATAAAGTTACCCCACAAGACCAAACATCTGAAAGCTATAATCTTGAGGATTAGATAGAGCATACAGGGGTTTAAGCAAAATGTAGTGAATCACGGGGGATTAACTGTAAAACAAACTATCACCTTCCCATCATATTCTTTTCTAATGAGGACTTCTGGCGCAACATAAGCTGGCGTTCCTACTGTTGACTTTGGTTAAGAATGAAATATTGATTACTGGAATATTGCCCCATCCCACCAAAAGAAAGATGGAGAAAAAAGAAAAATATAATCAGAACATTATGAAAACAATTTACAGATCATCCAGATGAATTTATAAATCTGTACCTTGGAGTACCCAAAATCACATATTTTGACACGAGGTGCTGGGCTTCCATCTAACAGAGTATTTTCCAGTTTAAGATCTTTATGGCATATTTCCTGTAATACATTACAAACCATGGATCTTCAAAAACTAAAACTGCTAAAGATACGGCTGATAAGGAGAACGAAGGATTCAACTCCTACCATTGAATGACAGTAGCTAACTCCTGATATCAGTTGTTGAAAGAAAAACCTTGCCTGATCCAAATTAAGAGAGTACAAAGAGGTAGACGCAATAAATTTCCACACCAATTTGATATAAAGATAACAATACCTACTGCAGATTATTCCGAATAAAACAAAAAAAAAGACCTTGATTTTCAAATAATATTCTCAGAACAAGGATAAAGCTTGGGCTTCATTGGTTTTCGGTCACCCTGGCAGTTGAAGTTTCTTTGGTAAATAACCAAGTGGAAACCATATAAGGATAATTTTGGATCAGCGTTAATAATTTGGAACCGTATGGACCTTTACAAAATATAAGGAACCATCAGTATAAAGAAATCTCCAAAATTGTCTTGCCCTGGTTTTTATTTGGATGGGTGATTCAGTCAGTAATAGGTCCCAAACACAGAGACTACAATGCTAAGATAATTTGTCTTCTCTTCGGGTAAGAGTGTACCACAATTTGCATGAAATGATTACTTCCCTCCAAGTGATAAACTTCAGCTGCTTAAATAAACAAAGCCAGGTACAAATAGACAAGCCACATACCGAAATAAAAAGAGACTATTGGCTAATAACTGGATTACCCACGTAAATAAACTACACCCCACGTATAACAGCACAAGCAGAAACAGAACATAACTAACGGAAATGAAATGGATGTAAAACTCTTAACTGCCATGACCCAATCATGCTCTTCACATCCCAACTGATCCCAAGTATTTGGGATTTGGCCTACGGCCCCTTTCCGAACGTCATGGCCTAACAATACCTCCCCCATCAAGTGGATCCTTGTCCTCAAGGTCCAAATTGGGAAACATCTTCCGTAACTTCTTTGTTGGCTCCCATGTTGCCTCCTCGGCTGGAAGGTGCTTCCATTGCACTAAGCTTTCTTCGACTAGCTGGGTGCCTTGCTTGATCCAACGGTAGTCTAAAATAGTTTGTGGCTTCAATACGACTACCCCTTCATCGGTGAATGGTGGTAACTCGGCCTGTGGCGTTTCAGCATTGTTCCCGTTGTTTTGGTATCATTTGAGGAGTGACACATGAAACATTGGGTGAATGTGCGCCCCTTCCGGAAATTGTAACTTATATGCGACACGCCCGATCTACTTTAGAATCTGGTAGGGTCCATAAAAAAGGCTAGCTAGTTTTTGATGGACTCGTTTGAAGACCATTTGTTGGCGGAATTGGTGCAGTTTCAAAAGTACCCATTCGCCGACATTGAACGAAACATTCCTTCTTTTCTTATCTGTCATTTGCTTCATTCTGTTCACCGAGTTTGCTAAGTTGGCCTTCAGTTGTCGTAGCAATTCATCTCGGTTTATGAGTTGCTGATCAACTTCATGTACCGGTGAAAGTCCCTCCGTGTACATCGGAATGGGGAGTGGCAATCTTCCATAAAGGGGCCATCCCTGTCGAAATATGGTATGTCGTAATATACTAATATTCCACCCAAGGTAAATAGCAGCTCCATTTCCGTGGCCACTGATGAACAAAACACCGAAGATATTGCTCGACGCAGCGATTGATGACTTCCGTCTGGCCATCCGAGGGTGGTATGCGAAACTGAGTTGTAGTTTGGTGCCTGACATATTGAAAAATTCTTTCCAGAAATTACTGATGAAGATTGGGTCCCGATCAGTAATAATTGATTTGGGCATGCCGTGAAGCTTGATGATGCCTTCCACAAATTTCTCAGCTACAGTTTTTGCAGTAAAAGGATGACTTAAATTAAGGAAATGAGCGGACTTACTAAGTTTGTCGACAACCACTATGATGGTGTCCTTCCCTGCGAAACTGGTAACCCCTCAATGAAGTCTAAGGTGCTGTCGTCCCATACTTGGCACGGAATTGGTAGCGGTTGAAGAAGCCCAGCTGGAGCTAAGGTCTCGGCTTTTATTTTCTGGCATACCTCGCATCCTTTGATGTAATCGTGCACAATAAAACTGCTGCCCCAATTTCTTGAACGTACGTAGGACACCCGAATGACCCCCCACCTTGGTGTTATGCATTTCATGTAACAGTTTGGCTCTTAAGGTGACATCGTTTGGAACAATGACCCTTCTCTTGTATAGTAATAGCCCTTGGCGCCATGTATATGATCCTCCAGGTTGTTCGGAGGCCACACGAACCTTCGATTGAATGTACTGGTCTTCCTCTGCAGCTTTTTTTATTTCCACCCATAAGCTAACATGCGGAAGAAAAATATGGTGAAGAATGGGATTGCCCTGTTTTCAAGAGAGGGCATCAGCTGCAGAGTTCTCATGGCCCAGCCTGTATTTAATTTCGTAATCGTAGCCCAAGAGCTTCACAACCCATTTTTGTTGTTCCGGAGTTGTTATTCGTTGCTCTAGAAAATATTTGAGACTACGTTGATTGGTCTGAATATAGAATTTTTTGCCTAAAAGGTAAGGCTGCCAGGTACGTATGGCTTCCACGATAGCCAACATCTCCTTAGCATACGTTGACCAGGATTTCTTGGTCACTCCGAGGGCTTGACTCATGTATGCCACTGGTTTGCCTTGTTGAGACAGGACTGCTCCAATTCCTTCCCCGGATGCATCAGTTTCAATAGTGAAATCATCGTTGAAGTTTGGCATGGCTAATATAGGTGTGGTCGTCATGGCATGTTTGAGAGCTTGGACTGCAGATTCAGCTTCTTCATGCCATCCGAATTGCCCCTTTTTGAGAAGATTGGTGAGAGGCCGAGTTTTAATGCCATAATCTTTAACGAACTTCCGATAATAACCTGTCAAACCTAAAAACCCACGTAGTTCCGAAATATTAGTAGGTCGAGGCCAGGCTACCATAGCAGCAATTTTATTTTCATCCACTTTCACGCCTTGACTAGTAATGATGTGCCCCAAGTACTCCAACTCTTGTTGCCCAAACGCACATTTGCTAGCCTTAACAAAGAATTGTTGCTGCCTCAATATTTTGAGAGTCTGCCTTACATGCATTAAATGTTGATCCCAATCCCGACTATAAATCAAAATATCATCAAATAAAACTAATATGAATTTTCGAAGATGATGTTGAAAGACGGAGTTCATGATAGCTTGGAATGTTGAAGGTGCATTACATAAGCCGAATGGCATGACTAAGTATTCGTAATGACCATTATGTGTTCAGAAAGCAGTTTTATGGATATCACCTGGTTTAACTCGTACCTGATGGTACCCCTCTCTCAGGTCAAGCTTGGTAAAATAAGAAGCACCGTAGAGCTCGTCCAACATATCATCCACGGTTGGGATTGGAAATCTATCTTTAATGGTTGTGGCGTTAAGCGCACGATAATCTGTGCAAAAACGCAAATTTCCGTCTTTCTTTTTTACCAACAATATGGGTGACGAGAAGGGGCTAGTGTTGGGTCGCACAAGCCCAGATTGCAGCATATTTTGGACCTGCTTCTCGATCTCGATCTTTTGATAATGTGCATACCGGTAAGGCCGTACATTAATCAGTTCGGTTCCTTCCTTAAGGGTAATGCCGTGGTCAATCTCCCGTGTTGGTGGTAAGCTTGAAGGCTCTGTGAATATATTTGAGAATTACTGCAATATCTCTCGCATGCTTGGATGAATATTCTCATGTTGTTCTGTGTGGGCAACGTGTAAGCATAAAGCGAACGGAGTATGGCTATGACGAATTTTTTTAGTTAACTCTTCGATTGATACTGCTTGGATATTTTGCCCGTCAATGCCTACCAACCTCTTGGTCTGGTTTTCCCATATGAATTTCATAGTTAACACTGCCTCCAATCACACACCACGGAGCCAAGTAGCTCAAGCCATTTGGATCCCAAAGACTACGTCCAACCCTGTGAGAGGTAAGGAATAAAGGGTTAAGGAGAAAAGGGTACCTTGCAAATTGATTGGCACCCCCTCAAACCTCCCTGGCATCTGAGATTTTCTCCATTAGCAACCCGGACCGTGAAGGTTTCCATAGGCACCACCAGTAGACGCAACAGATTGGCCATACGCTCACTGATAAAGTTGTGAGTCGATCCGCTATCAATTAATACAATGACGTCGTGGGCACCGATTTTGGCAGCGATCTGCATGGTTTTGGGCGCGGTCCATCCCATTAGTGCATGCAGTGTAATTTCTGGTTCAGGAGGCCCTTCGTGATTCTCTGTTGCCGGCTGTTCTTCGGTGACAATGTCGCATAACTGGTTGTCATTATCCTCGTAACCCTCCAACAATGAGCATCCATGGCCCTTAACATTTGTGTCCTGCAGTAAAACGGTCATTACAATTGAAACATAAGTTTTGGGCTCGTCTACGTTGCATTTCTTCCCAAGTAAGTCGTCGCACAGGGACGACAGGGTTTGGTAGTGTTGCTCGATTAGTGGGGGAAGGAGCAAGGGGAGCTCGCGTTTGTGGTGTAGGCCTTACAAACCTCTTCTGTCTAGCAAGTTGATCCTTCATTTTTGCTAAATTGATGGCATCTTTTAAAGTCTGTGGCTTAAACATCCGTATACCATCCAAGATGTCCGACTTTAAGCCACCCATAAAAGTTCCTACAAGTGCTTTTTGCGTCCATCCTCGTACTCGATTTCCCAAGCGCTCGAATTCCCGTTGGTAATCCCGCAAAGAACCAACCTGCCTTATCCTCGAGAGCTTCATCAAAATCTTCGCACTCTGAAGGCCCAAAGCGAGCCGAAAGTTCATCTGCAAAATTTTCCCATATGAGAGCTCGTCCTACATCTTCAAACGTCCTGCGGATCCACTGCCACCATTGGTTGGCCTCTCCTTCCAAGTGATAAGCGACCAAAGAGACTTTTTGGGCTTCAGGAGTATTTTGGAACTCAAAAAATTGGTTCACATGATTGAACCACACCGTCGGATCATCCCCTAAAAATCGAGGAAATTCAAGCTTTACTGTTTTGGAAGATACCACCAGTCATCCTCTGTCATTGCCTTCTCGCTGATGGTTGGCGGGGTTGGGTTTCTCCTGTTTTGCAAGCAAGACTACGGAGAGGCGGCTGAGCTTTTCTTCCATATGATGAAGCATGTCGGCTATGCCGAGCTCTAACCTGTGTAACCCATCCTGCACTCCACTAATTCTAGCTTCCAATTGCTCAATACGCTCTTTATTAGTTCTGTAACGCTCCCAAATCCTGGTATTTGTTCCCTCGGACCTGGTGCGTCACGATACTATCTTCGTCTAACTATTAACAACTTCCATTCATAATTTAATGAATACGACTTAACTTTGATACTAATTAATATATTCATTCCTTTCTATTTTCAGGATTTATGAATCGAACCCAAGACCTTCATAAGTCAATTCTTGATCTTGGTCGTTAATCATTCTTGTCTTTACATCATATTCGATATTATACTTGATAAGATGCGGAAATAATTAAAACTTTCCTGAATTCTTTATTCATTTCCCTGAATCGAAACCTTCATCATTACATATCCTTGAATCAACTTTATTCCATACTTTGATTCAACAGAGTTACATTATAGAATTTACATCTCAAACCGATGTTCTCTATGTGTCGAATAGTACGACTTTACAACTATACAAGAGTTAAACAACTATCAAGTACATCATCTAAAACCTAAAACAAGGTTCAAGATTTTAACTTCAGGTAAACAAATCAATCTTCTTATGATACTATTGAACTCTATCAACCAAGTAGCATGTAACTTTACCGTGAGTCATTAACCTGCAAAAGTGGTTATTTGCAAGGGTGAGCTCGACAGCCCATCAATTCTAACAGTTTTTATGCATCACATAACACATAATATCATGTGCATTTTATAAAATCATAATCATTTAAACTCGATACGCATGCTGCTTCTCACATAGCAAGTATAGAGATTATCTTCTAAAACATATAGTCATGGATTTACTTTCAATCTCATACATATCTCATAGACATTTCCACATTTCATGGCATAACATAATTCATTTTATACATATCTCATATGCATTTCATATGTAATTTAACATTCCATATCATAGCATACATCAATCAACAATTATCAACATTATAGAGCAAATAGAAACTGAAAGACTTGTCTTGATCGTTATTTACCAATAATAGATTAACAGCTTACATCTATCTGCACTTCACATGCCCTACATAATTATATAATCACGCACATCAACTATTAGTCACATAGCAACGCATAGTAGTTGTAATATAAACTTTACTCTACATCCCATAACCCTTCCTATTAATCAATACACAATGTTCAATTTGATTGTGTTATCTTTCGACTTATATCTCACTATATTTCTTCTAAGATCATACCCGAAGTACATTCAAGTGTTTAAGTCTTGCTAAGACTCCTTATTGGTTTATATTAACCACATTCCATATCTTATAATGTTCATTTCATTTGAATTGAAACACTTTTTAATTTTATTAACACTTGTCACGGCGTTTCGACATTCATTCGTCACACGCTCAATTTATCTCTTTTATGTATGATTTGTATGCTTGTACAATTTATTTAATACATCATTTATTAATGTTAAGCATCATTATACTTACTAATATTCATGTTTTATAACTTAGAACAACATATTTTATCGTCAAAAGCACTACACTTGCATACGTGCATGGCCGACGCCCTCCGATTGCCTCCTGATACACATCAGTCCTAAAGATGACCATTTTGACCCCTGTTAACGACCTCAAATTGAAAAACTTAACGAACAAAAGTTGTAAGTCTATTCATCCTCGTTCCGGATCATCTTGAATCGTCTCAATCGGAGTCCGTATGAAAAAATTATGGCTATTTTACTAAAACAGGTCAAAACAATCACATTTAACACACTATGGGCGCGGCCGCGCCCATTTCCTTCACATTTCCAGCGCGCCCGTGCTCTCTAGCAGCTCGCAGCTACTCTTCTAGATTTTGCAATGCACATACTTCAAATCTTCATAACTTCTTCATTTTAAGTCAGAATTAGGTGGTTTTCGACTCTTTGAACTCGTTAAACTCTGAGCTACTCTACAGAATAATTATAACACTTCAAAAATATTAACAAATTTTAAGGGTTCCAATTCAGTGTTCATGCTATATTTTCATGTTTTAAATATATTTAGCGAATTCATTCACTAGGAATTCGTTTCTCAACCAAATTGGTCTGTTTAACTTCCATTGTTTTCGTATTTAACTGTATTAACAACATCTTACAACAATTTACGGATTACAACAATCCTTAGCCACCAATTTTTGACTCAAAAGTAAGTATTTTCTTGACATTTCTAAGAAATTCATAATCTTGAAATGAAAAACATGTGTATATAAATATTACCTCTTGAAGCTTATATTTGCTAACCATAGCTCTTCAAGCAGGCTTAGACCAACCATATAGGTTCCATAACATACATATGAACTCTAATAACATGTTGACATTACTTGATAAATCAATTAATAGATAATTCATGAAATCTCTAAGAGTTTATTAAACCCACAAATTTTGCATTATAATTCTCATGCTTCATCATTCTATCACTAATTTAAGTATAAAGAAATGTAGAGGAGTTATAATTGAGTACCTTTGATGATTTCCCTCAATTAACAGAGTATTACTCTCTTTTACTGCAATCACCACAATGCAAGAGTTTTCTTGGAATTCTTCTTCACTCTCAACTCACTGACTCTCTCTCTCTCTCTCTATGCAATAACAAACAATCTCAGCAGCCTTGAGAATGAAGGGGAAGGTTTTCTTATATAGCCAAACAATTGTTCAAGTAGGGGTTTTTCCCAAGAAATTAAACTAATGATAGGAAGAAGAATCCATTAGACAAGGAGTTGGTGGAAAGTGGCTAACCACTCCCTCCCCACCATTTCCATAACCATCATCACCATCTTCTAGCCTTTTGATTTCACTGATTTCACTGAGTTTTGATTCAAGGACTCCCTAGAGGACTTAAAGACATATAAGGAGGCTTATAAAAGGAGGAGATTTACAAGGATTAGAAGAAGTTTTTGGAAGAATTCTATTAGTTTTGTAATTGCTAAGTTTGGGGGAGTTTAGTTTAGTTCGTTATTGCATGTGTAGTTTCATGTTTATGTTATGTTATTTTGCATATGTTGTTAATTTAGTTTAGGTTTATTATTAAAAAAAAAAAATCAAATCAAAAATTCAAAAATAATAGTTAGTTACTATGTTCATCTTGCATGAGTCCAGCTGTTTGATAGTTTAAGTTTATTTTGGCCAATTATGAGATTGGGATTGAGTAGACAAGTATAGTACTGACTATTAGAGCTTTGATGTGATTTCTTTTTATGAATTGAATCTTTTTCTGTTTGAAACTGGTATAATAAGGATAGCACAGTAAAAACAACTTGTTGATTGATTGAGTTTAAATTGATACATAATGGGACTCTAAAGGATAATGCTAGTTTGAATGACAAGAATAAGTAGTGATGGCTAAAGTTAGACAAGAACCTAAGTTTGGGGGAATATTTGAGGTATATAAGCTATTGAAAAAAAAAAAGAAAAAAAAGAGAAAAAAAAAGTATGAATAAACACCGTGGCGTGCTTGTCTAGTTTTTGATAAGTTAAAAAGCCTAAGAATTTATACCCACTTATCCAAAAAAAAAAAGAATAAAACGAAATCTTTTACTTGAATTAGTTGCTTATATTCATGTGTTTCTTAGTTACTTTTCATGCATTTTGTGTTCATTTTGTAGGTTATATGTTTGGGAAGCTTGATGTGTGGCGATTATTGGTAAGTAGAAAATAGATTTGTGTTTATCAATACCGCATTGAAAGTTGCATTCCAAATTGCATTGCATTTTTTGTTTTGTTTTTGCCGAGGAAAAAAGTAGGTTTTATACCTACTTATCCCAGATCTTTACTCAATTAGTTACATCATTTGGGCTTTCATGTTTTTGTGTTCATGTTCTTGGCTTGGAACTTGGACTATATTGAAGAAAAGCAATCTCGTTTGTGCTTTCAGCTTTTCATGTTCTTGGCTTGGAACTTGACTATATTGAAACATCTTGAATCATTCCAATCGGAGTTCGGATGAAAGAGTTATGACATTTCTACCAACGGACGTCGTTGAACTTCATTGTTTTGGGTGGCCATTTGCATAGCAGTCACTTCCAGTCCAATTTCGACCTTCATCCGTTCGTTATTTCTCAAAAATCAAAAAATGAAAGTTGTAGAGCTCGTCGATAGCTTCGATTCGATAGGTGGCAGGCCCCGTAATTCCTCCCGGATCAAAAGTTATGGCCATTTTACCAGAAGACGCTGCAGCAGAAAAATAATTGGCAGATTGGGGAAAAGCCGGGGCTTGCTCTTTTGATGCCTTATACCCAAGCCGGGGCTTGGGGTCCAGAGTGCGAAATCAGTAGCATAGCATGCCGGGGCTTGCTATTTACAAGGCAAATAAAAACAAGTTGGGGCTTGCTTGCCTATCTTGCAGAAAAAAGTAGATTTTGTCCGAATTTGAGTCCGAAAAGGATTGGTTCGAGTTGTTTGATTCAAGGACTCCCAAGAGGACTTAAAAACATATAAGGAGGCTTATAAAAGGAGGAGATTTACAAGGATTAGAAGAAGTTTTTGGAAGAATTCCATTAGATTAGATTAGAGTAAATTAGATCAAAACCCTAGTTCTTATTTGATTTGGAGATTGAAGCAACTTGGAGACCATTGAAGATTCAAAGTAGGAGCATGGAGGGAGCGTCAAATCTACAGACAATAGATTCTATCTTCTTATCTTCTTCTATCTTTGTCTTTTAATGATTATTCAATTGTGGATTCTTAGTTTTAATTCAATGAGCTAATTCTTTGTTTGAGATTACAATGGATCTTATTGTGTAGTTTATTTTAATATGCTTCGTTATCAATTGTTATGTTTTGTGAGGATTGTCTATTGTGATTTGGACTTAATTGTTTAATTGATTGGCCATCAATTCTGGTGATAATCTATATGAACTCGAGAGATGAAGTATAGATTTAGATCTAATTATGATAGCATGTGTTCGAGATTTTTGTTAATAGCTTAAACTTGATGAGTGTTAAGGTAGAGATATGCTTGACATCGCATGTAATCGGATAGAGAACTTATTCTTAAACCTTCTTCAATTGTAATTCACATAGAGATATAGTGGGTTAGTTGATTAAGGTGTTTAACAGTTCTATCTTAATTGTGGATTGACGTTAATACGGTATTAGTGCATCGAGAGGTGGTTAATACTACTTTAGTGTTCTTGATTAACAATTCGGGATAGAGAATAATTGATGAGAAGTGTGTTAACTTAAATGAAGCAATAAGTGAAGTTGTGATCTTAAATCTCCATAGTCTTAATTTAATTAGTGGAATTTAATAGTAGTTTAATTTATATAATTTGAAATTCATTCGTTTAAATAAGATTGAGTTGGTTACGGGTTAGTACTTGGTGATTTTATTAACTAATTCTCGTGGGAACGATACTCAACTTATCACTTTATTACTTGTTGACCACGTATACTTGCGTGTTGTGCGTAATTAGATTTTACCCAACAAGTTTTTGGCGCCATTCTTGGGAATTAGTTTAATATAATTTTACCAATATTAATTTCAATCAAATTAGTCTTAATTTAAACATTTTTATTTTTTATTTTAATTCTCTTCTATATTTCTCTCTTTTCGGTACCATGGATGACTTTGCGTATCAATGGCCATACACGAACATGACTCGACCAAAGGAAGCGGAGATTGATGACTCGCGACACTTCCATGATGTCGGCCAAATTGAAGAACTTTCGAGGAAGTTGGGCGTTATCGCAGTCCAATGTAGTCGAAGGATGGCGATTACTTGCAATTATTGTGTTGGGTAATCATCCGAAGTCATCGATGCACCGTTAGTTTTGGGTCGGGACAACATGGTGGTGAATACCTCAACGATTATACATATGCTAATTATCATCAAGTTTGGGGTATCACCCGGATTCTTCATGGAGCTACAACTATCAAGACCAATACTCTACTCCAAATCCAACATACACGCTAATTCTCATATCAACCTCCATTAAAAGAAGAAAAGTCGAGGTTGGATGAATTGTTGTCCAAGTTCATAACATCAAATGAGGAGAGGAGGATTAATCAAGAGCGGTCGATTCGAAATCAAGAGATATCAAGGCAAAATCTCACGAGAACCGGTGGATCAAATACTCAAAGCCTTGAACAAGCGTCCTCTCAAAACAATTGGTGTTATGATGAGGATTAGAGATTAATGAAGTGCCCGAGCCAAATCTACAACCGGATGAGCCACGAGATGTTGAAAAAGAGGAGACACGTGGGGATAATGAAAACAAGGCCTAGGTGAAAGAACTAATTGTGAGAACCAACGATGATGAGCCGATGTTATTTATGCCTCAAGTGCCTTCTCCTCCACAGATTCAAGAATCCGGTTAGATTTGCAAAACCATGCTCGCTTGGTAGTCATAAATAATGTCGCCGTGATACTCTTTATGACATAAAGAGCTAGTACAACAATGAAGCCATGGTGGGACGAGAAAGAGAAGATAGAAGAAAAGAGCCCATTGTGTTTGACACACTTCCATGCCCAAATATGATCACAAACACTGATGGAGATAACACCTAGTTATTTGCCGTTCTTCATGGAATTATATACTAAAACAAAGCATGCTAGGTGACTTTAATGCAATAGCCATCACAAATGGGAACCTACCAAAAGCTACATTATTTTCGATGGATGGAGGGTTCCTCAACTTTTCGAAGAGGAATTGGATAGCATTGACCGATACAAAGTCAAAATGAAAGACTATAAATCAAGCGTTAAGTTAATCGGGAGGCAACCCAAAATTTTTATATTTATATGCTTTACTAGTTTATTTAGTAGATAGGAATTAATTTGCTTATTAAGCTCTCTTATAATCTAATCCATGTTGTCTCTTTCATTCTGCGGTATTGGAGGTTCAATGGATAGGAAAATGATCGTCGCCGCCATCATACCATCAACTCACGCTTAGGCGATTACGGGGAAGTTCTCTTCTACTTATCGCTATATTCTTCTGAATGAGGACATTGTAATTGCTAAGTTTGGGGGAGTTTAGTTTAGTTCATTATTGCATGTTTAGTTTCATGTTTATGTTATGTTATTTTGCATATGTTGTTAATTTAGTTTAGGTTCATTATTAAAAAAAAAATCAAAAATCAAAAATTCAAAAATAATAGTTAGTTACTATGTTCATCTTGCATGAGTCCAAATTTGCTTGATAGTTTAAGTTTATTTTGGCCAATGATGATGAGATTGGAATTGAGTAGACAAGTATAGTCTTAACTATTAGAGCTTTGATGTGATTTCTTGTTATGAATTGAATCTTTTTACTGTTTGAAACCGGTATAATAAGGATAAGACACGATAAAAACAACTTGTTGATTGATTGAGTTTAAATTGATACATAATGGGACTCTAAGGATAATGCTAGTTTGAATGAAAGAATGACAAGAATAAGTAGTGATGGCTAAAGTTAGACAAGAACCTAAGTTTGGGGGAATATTTGGGGTATATAAGCTATATAAAAAAAAAAAAAAAAAAAAAAAAAAAAAAAAAAGTATGAATAAACACCGTAGGCGTGCTTGTCTAGTTTTGTGGCCTTTGTTACTTGAGTAAGTAAGCTGAGGGGATTGTCTCTACACCTAAGCGCCCTAAAGTCTTAATGGTGCAGGAGTCGTTGGTGAAAGCTCGTTAAGGTAGCATTGAAAAGCCTAAGGGAATAAGACATTGCATAGCTATGTGTATAAAAAAAAATACAAAAAAAAAAAAAAAAAAAGGGAAATAAGAGCAAAAAGCCCCCGTAGATGAAAAATAAAGCATAAGTATCCCATGTTAACCCTCGATATTGGTAATTGTTTGATTTTAGTTGGATCTAGCTTGTTTTTGAATTTCTTGAGTTTACACTGTATGATGCCTACAAAGAGACTTGTTATGTGTTAAATTTGATTTTATATCAGTTAGCATAGTTGTTGAGCACACACGCACTATACCAGTAATAACAGTTTAAGACTTGATGATTGACTAGGAAATTATTGATTGGTTTTGATATGAAGTATTATCGTGTTTGCTTGATTGCTCTAAGGCCGGTTGAATAGATTTGTGTTTATCAATCTTTCTTTGGATTAAATGAGGCATATAGATTAGTTGCATTTCATTCCATTGCATTGCATTGCATTTTTTTTGTTTTGTTTTTGCTTGAGGACAAGCAAAGGTTTAAGTTTGGGGGTATTTGATAAGTGGTTTTATACCTACTTATCCGATATCTTTACTTGAATTAGTTGCTTATATTCATGTGTCTTAGTTACTTTTCATGCATTTTGTGTTCATTTTGTAGGTTATATGTTTGGGAGCGGTGTGAGCGATTATTAGTAAGGAAAAGCAAGGAAAATTGGTAGGAAAATGCAAAGAAAAGCAATCCGGACATCATTTGGGCTTTCATGTTCATTTCATGTTCTTGGCTTGGAACTTGGACTATATTGAAGAGCGTCTTCTTAGCTTTCCGGAACATCTTGAATCATTCCAATCGGAGTTCGGATGAAAGAGTTATGACATTTCTACCAACAGACGTCGTTGAACTTCATTGTTTTGGGTGGCCATTTGCATAATGAGTCACTTCCAGTCAATTTCGACCTTCATCCGTTCGTTATTTCTCAAAACTCAAAGAATGAAAGTTGTAGAGCTCGTCGATATCTTCGATTTGATAGGTGGCAGGCCCATAACTCCTCCGGATCAAAAGTTATGGCCATTTTACCAGAGAAGGTGCGATGAGAAAAATAATTGGCAGATTGGGGACAAGCGGGGGCTTGCTCTTTTATGCCTTTATACAAGCCGGGGGCTTGGGGTCCAGGCATCTTAAATCAGTAGCATAGCATTTACAGGGCTTGCTATTTACAAAGTGAAAAACAAGTGGGGCTTGGGTATCTTGTGAAAAAAGTAGATTTTGTCCAAATTTGAGTCCGAAAAGGATTGGTTCAAGTTGTTTGATTCAAGGACTCCCAAGAGGACTTAAAAACATATAAGGAGACTTATAAAAGGAGGAGATTTACAAGGATTAGAAGAAGTTTTTGGAAGAATTCCATTAGATTAGATTAGAGTAAATTAGATCAAAACCACAGTTCTTATGAGATTTGGAGATTGAAGCAACTTGGAGACCATTGAAGATTCAAAGTAGGAGCAAGGAGGGAGCGTCAAATCTACAGACAATAGATTCTATCTTCTTATCTTCTTATATCTTTGTCTTTTAATGATTATTCAATTGTGGATTCTTAGTTTTAATTCAATAATCATGAACTAATTCTTTGTTTGAGATTACAATGGATCTTATTGTGTAGTTTATTTTAATATGCTTCGTTATCATCATTATTATGTTCTATCGTGAGGATTGTCTATTGTGATTTGGACTTAATTGTTTAATTGATTGGCCATCATTTACCGTGATAATCTATATGAACTCGAGAGATGAAGTATAGATTTAGATCTCATTATGATAGCATGTGTTCAGGATTTTGTTAATAGCTTAAACTTGATGAGTGTTAAGGTAGAGATATGCTTGACATCGCATGTAATCGGATAGAGAACTTATTCTTAAACCTTCTTCAATTGTAATTCACATAGAGATATAGTGGGTTAGTTGATTAAGGTGTTTAACAGTTTCTATCTTAATTGTGGATTGACGTTAATACGGTATTAGTGCATCGAGAGGTGGTTAATACTACTTTAGTGTTCTTGATTAACAATTCGGGATAGAGAATAATTGATGAGAAGTGTGTTAACTTAAATGAAGCAATAAGTGAAGTTGTGATCTTAAATCTCCATAGTCTTAATTTAATTAGTGGAATTTAATAGTAGTTTAATTTATATAATTTGAAATTCATTCGTTTAAATAAGATTGAGTTGGTTACGGGTTAGTACTTGGTGATTTTTATTAACTAATTCTCTGTGGGAACGATACTCAACTTATCACTTTATTACTTGTTGACCACGTATACTTGCGTGTTGTGCGTAATTAGATTTTACCCAACAAGTTTTTGGCGCCGTTGCTGGGGAATTAGTTTAATATTTTTTACCAATATTAATTTCAATCAAATTAGTCTTAATTTAAACATTTTTATTTTTATTTTTAATTCTCTTCCTATATTTCTCTCTTTTCAGGTACCATGGATGACTTTGCGTATCAATGGCCATACACGAACATGACTCAACCAAAGGAAGCGGAGATTGACAGACTCGCGACACTTTCCGCAATGTCAGCACAAATTGAAGAACTTTCGAGGAAGTTGGACGTTATCGCAGCCCAATGTAATCGAAGGATGCCATTACTTGCAATTATTGTGTTGGTAATCATCCGAGTCATCGATGCACCGTTAGTTTTGGGTCGGGACAACATGGTGGTGAATACCTCAACGATTATACATATGCTAATTATCATCAAGTTTGGGGGTATCACCCGGATTCTTCATGGAGCTACAACTATCAAGACCAATACTCTAACTCCAAATCCAACATACACGTCGGAATTCTCATATCAACCTCCAGTAAAAGAATAAAAGTCAAGGTTGGATGAATTGTTGTCCAAGTTCATAACATCAAATGAGGAGAGGAGGATTAATCAAGAGCGGTCAATTCAGAATCAAGAGATATCAAGGCAAAATCTGCAGAACCAGGTGGATCAAATACTCAAAGCCTTGAACAACTGTCCTCAAAACAATTGGTGTTATGATGAGGATTTCGAGATTAATGAAGTGCCCGAGCCAAATCTACAACTGGATGAGCCACGAGATGTTGAAAAAGAGGAGACACGTGGGGATAATGAAAACAAGGCCGGTAAAGAACTAATTGTGAGAACCAACGATGATGAGCCGATGTTATTTATGCCTCAAGTGCCTTCTCCTCCACAGTTCAAGAATCCGGTTAGATTTGCAAAACCATGTCCGAGATTGGTAGTCATGTATAAATCGTTAATAGCTCTTTATGACATAAAGAGCTAGTACAACTGACAAACGAAGCCATGGTGGGATGAAAGAAAGAGAAGATAGAAGAAGAGCCCATTGTGTTTCGACAAGCCTCCATGCCCAAATATATTCACAAACACAATGGAGAAAACACCTAGTTGTTGCCGTTCTTGATGTGATTATATCAAAAGAAAGCATGCTAGGTGACTTTAATGCAATAGCCATCACAAATGGAAACCTACCGAAAGCTACATTATTTCCGATGGATGGAGGGTTCCTCAACTTTCGAAGAGGAATTGGATAGCATTGACCAGACAAATTCAGGCTGAAAGACTATAAATCAAGCGTTAACTGGGAGGCAACCCAAGAATTTTTATATTTATATGCTTTACTAGTTTATTTAGTAGATAGGAATTAATTTGCTTATTAAGCTCTCTTATAATCTAATCCACGTTGTTTCTTCATTGCAGGTATTGGAAGTTCAATGGATAGGAAAATGATCGTCGCCGCCATCGCCGCCATCAACTCACGCTTAGCTGATTACAGGGAAGTTCTCTTCTACTTACCGCTATATTCTTACAATGAGGACATTGTAATTGATAAGTTTGGGGGAGTTTAGTTTAGTTCGTTATTGCATGTGTAGTTTCATGTTTATGTTATGTTATTTTGCATATGTTGTTAATTTAGTTTAGGTTCATTATTAAAAAAAAAAAATCAAATCAAAAATTCAAAAATAATAGTTAGTTACTATGTTCATCTTGCATGATTCCAAATTTGTTTGATAGTTTAAGTTTATTTTGTGATGATGAGATTGGGATTGAGTAGACAAGTATAGTAAATTAACTATTAGAGCTTTGATGTGATTTCTTTTTATGAATTGAATCTTTTTCTGTTTGAAACTGGTATAATAAGGATAGCATAGTAAAAACAACATGTTGATTGATTGAGTTTAAATTGATACATAATGGGACTCTAAAGGATAATGCTAGTTTGAATGAAAGAATGACAAGAATAAGTAGTGATGGCTAAAGTTAGACAAGAACCTAAGTTTGGGGAATATTTGGGGTATATAAGCTATTGAAAAAAAAAAGAGAAAAAAAAATATGAATAAACACCGTGGCATGCTTGTCTAGTTTTGTGGCCTTTGTTACTTGAGTAAGTAAGCCCAAGGGGATTGTCTCTACACCTAGCGCCCTAAGGTCTTAATGGTCTGGGAGTCGTTGGTCGAAAGCTCGTTAAGGTAGCATTGAAAAGCCTAAGGGAATAAGACATTGCATAGCTATGTGTATAAAAAAAAAAAAAAAAAAAATAAAAACGGAAATAAGAGCAAAAAAAGCCCAGTAGATGAAAAATAAAGCATAAGTATCCCATGTTAACCCTCGATATTGGTAATTGTTTGATTTTAGTTGGATCTAGCTTGTTTTTGGAATTTCTTGAGTTTACAATTGTATGATGCCTTCAAAGAGACTTGTTATGTGTTAAATTTGATTTTATATCGATTAACATTGTTGTTGAGCACACACACATTATACCAAATAATAACAGCTTTAAGACTTGATGATTGACTAGAAATTATTGATTGGTTTTGATATGAAGTATTATCGTGTTTGCTTGATTGCTCTAAGGCCGGTTGAATAGATTTGTGTTTATCAATACTGCTTTGGATTCATAGGCATGTAGATTAGTTGCATTCCATTCTATTGCATTGCATTTTTGTTTTGTTTTTGCTTGAGGACAAGCAAAGGTTTAAGTTTGGGGATATTTGATAAGTAGGTTTTATACCTACTTATCCGGTATCTTTTACTTGAATTAGTTGCTTAAACTCATATTTCTTAGTTACTTTTCATGCATTTTGTGTTCATGTTGTAGGTTATATGTTTGGGAGCGGTGTGAGCGATTATTAGTAAGGAAAAGCAAGGATATCGCAAAGAAAAGCAATCCGGATATCGTTTGTGCTTTCATGTTCATTTCATGTTCTTGGCTTGGAACTTGGACTATATTGAAGAGCGTCTTCTTAGCTTTCCGGAACATCTTGAATCATTCCAATCGGAGTTCGGATGAAAGAGTTATGACATTTCTACCAACGGACGTCGTTGAACTTCATTGTTTTGGGTGGCCATTTGCATAGCAGTCACTTCCAGTCCAATTTCGACCTTCATCCGTTCGTTATTTCTCAAAAATCAAAAAATGAAAGTTGTAGAGTTCGTCGATAGCTTCGATTCGATAGGTGGCAGGCCTCGTAATTCCTCCCGGATCAAAAGTTATGGCCATTTTACTAGAAGAAGCTGCAGCAGAAAAATAATTGGCAGATTGGGGGCAAGCCGGGGCTTGGGGTCCAAAGAAATCTTAATAGTATAAAGATTATTGTCTTGGGCTTGCTATTACAAATGGAAAAAGGCAAGTCATGGGGCTTGCCTATGCTGCGTGAAAAAAGTAGATTTTGTCCGAATTTGAGTCCGAAAAGGATTGGTTCGAGTTGTTTGATTCAAGGACTCTCAAGAGGACTTAAAAACATATAAGGAGGCTTATAAAAGGAGCAGATTTACAAGGGTTAGAAGAAGTTTTTGGAAGAATTCCATTAGATTAGATTAGAGTAAATTAGATCAAAACCCTAGTTCTTATTTGATTTGGAGATTGAAGCAACTTGGAGACCATTGAAGATTCAAAGTAGGAGCAAGGAAGGAGCGTCAAATCTACAGACAATAGATTCTATCTTCTTATCTTCTTCTATCTTTGTCTTTTAATGATTATTCAATTGTGGATTCTTAGTTTTAATTCAATGAGCTAATTCTTTGTTTGAGATTACAATGGATCTTATTGTGTAATTTATTTTAATATGCTTCGTTATCAATTGTTATGTTCTATCGTGAGGATTGTCTATTGTGATTTGGACTTAATTGTTTAATTGATTGGCCATCAATTACCGTGATAATCTATATGAACTCGAGAGATGAAGTATAGATTTAGATCTGATTATGATAGCATGTGTTCATGATTTTGTGAATAGCTTAATCTTGATGAATGTTAAGGTAGAGATATGCTTGACATCGCATGTAATCGGATAGAGAACTTATTCTTAAACCTTCTTCAATTGTAAGTCACATAGAGATATAGTGGGTTAGTTGATTAAAGTGTTTAACGGATTTCTATCTTAATTGTGGATTGACGTTAATACAGTATTAGTGCATCGAGAGGTGGTTAATACTACTTTAGTGTTCTTGATTAACAATTTGGGATAGAGAATAATTGATGAGAAGTGTGTTAACTTAAATGAAGCAATAAGTGAAGTTGTGATCTTAAATCTCCAGTCTTAATTTAATTAGTGGAATTTAATAGTAGTTTAATTTATATAATTTAAAATTCATTCGTTTAAATAAGATTGAGTTGGTTATGGGTTAGTACTTGGTGATTTTTATTAACTAATTCTCTGTGGGAACGATACTCAACTTATCACTTTATTACTTGTTGACCACGTATACTTGCGTGTTGTGCGTAATTAGATTTTACCCAACAACTGCCACACAAGGCTTTAGCATTATATTATAATATATTACATAATATAACTTAATTAACCAATATTTATTCCAGGTTAATTAATTTTCATAATTAATTCTCATTCGATTCATGCTTTGCTATCTCAATCCACTCATGGACACTATGAATATCAAATATGACCCATATGATAACATATTAGCCACTAATATACAATTCCTATAGTTCAGATTACACAACTCATCATGAACGTCTGGCGGCCCAAATGCGGTAACTGGTCTTAGAAACTTAGAGTATGCGATCGCGCCACCTCTAGTTCAAACGCACACATGTTCTGCTTCAACAAAAACTTTACTCGCAAATCCTTTACATGCTTCTTATATACTAACTTATTATACTAACTAAAATCATTCTCATTTTTGACTTTACAATATCAATTACTACATTCTTCCATAATTTAGAGATTAAACTTCAAGTTCAAACTCTTCTTTCTTTAATACTTTAATTATCTATAAAATCTCATATATAATTTCTCCCCACATAATCCAAAATTCAAAATATATAACACATATATACATTCATATTTGAACCCGACATATCTTATAATAAGAATTTTATTTACCAACTCTTATTTTAATAATTTCTGAAATTTCGGGTTATCACAGGTTCCCATAGATAACCTGGCTTTGATACCAATTAATAAATCCCAAACACAGAGAATACAATGCTAAGATAATTTGTCTTCTCTTCGCGTGAGAAGTGTACCACAATTTGCATGAAATGATTACTTCCCTCCAATTGATAAACTTCAACTGCTTAAATAAGCAAAGCCAGCTACAAAAAGACAAGCCACAAACCGAAATAAAAAGAGACTATTGGCTAATAATTGGACTACTACCAACAAAAACAAAGCACGTAAATAAACTACACCCCACGTATAACAGCACAAGCAGAAACAGAACATAACTAACGGAAATGAAATGGATGTAAAACTCCTAACTGCCATGACCCAATCATGCTCTTCACATCCTAGCTGATCCCAAGTATTTGGGATTTAGCCTACGGCCCCTTTCCGAAAGCCGTGGCCTAACAGACAGTCAACTAAAGAGTAAACTTAAAAAAAGATTTATAGTGTGGTATTGTAGCACAAAACCAAATTGCAAGGCAAACATAATGAAAAATGGGAAATCTAAATATGATGGATGATGTACTTGAAATCAAATTCTAGAATTTTTGTAACTAATGTACGCAATAATACAATTTTAGCATTGCAATTTAATGTACATTGGATTAAATATTTTCAATTTTCAGATGCCACACTGACTATACAATTTTGTTGGCTTTCATTCCAAGGACACACTTAAGCAACCAATGCAACTTGCAAGACGAGCCCATGAAACTTTGTTGGACCAATATGAAAGGCTTTAGAGTCCCATGGAAATAAAAGAAAAATCTAGAAGTTGTATTTAATTATTAATTTACTTTATCTATAATATTGGCAGTTATCCTATAGAATATAATTTGGGTTAGGAAAGTTGTTTAGGAATATTACAAATAGGGATGCACTCTATTATTTTTATTGACAATGAACTACAAGAATAAATTGAGATTTGAGAAGAATTGTGTTGTGTGAGAATTATCTTCGTCTTAAAAACCCCGTCCCCCATTACAACCTCTGCACGTAAAAACAACTCATACTTGTGTGCTTACCTCATCCTCAATAAATCTCCCTGTATCGCATATCCTCTCATAAAGTTCTCCTCCCGCAGCATACTCCATGACTATTGCCAGATGAGTAGGTGTTAGCAATACCTAAAAATATTGTAAACAAAACACTTTAAGATATCGAATGAAAAACACAACCACATTTGGTATTCCCTCCCTTCTTTAGTAATAAAATTACAAAATCATTTGGAAACATGTAATGCTTCATTAAGACAATTTTACAATGTTTCCTACTAAATATTTACTTTAAGTAGCAATCAATATCAGTGAAAAGCTCACAAGGTACCTGACTGAAGTGATCTTGAAACCAAATTAATCCCATATATCTCAACAAATTACTACTAGCAAAGCATTCTGCATCATATTTTACTAATTAATCACTCAACTACCTGTTCCCCATTATGAGACAAAGGTTGTGTTTGGAACTAAGAAACGGGGAGGAAAAGAAAGGAAAAAGAAACAAAATTAAATGTCAAAAAAATAAATCTAACCATCTATATTTTTAAAAAATTCAAATAAGGAACAATGTTAAAATATAGTGTAAAATATGAATAAAAATGTTCTAATAAAATTTTAGATCTTTTCCCTCGAATTTTCCAGGTTCCAAACAAAGACTGACTTGCTTTCACTCCGTGAAATGAAGACCTTAAATTTAATTTTCAAGGACCAATTGTTTGTATTTCCAATTATCAAATGTATGCAAGTCTTAGGTTGTGATTGATAAAACTGAATGTTAAAATCTGAACAGTTTACACATCTTAATAATGTAGATCATCTGTCTAGAATTGTATCTGAATAAAAAAATGTTATTTGATAATTAATTTTTTCAAAATGTCTAAATAACAACATTTTACCATTTTAACCCTCCTATTTGATAATCACATCACGCAAAGCAAATATCTTTCAGTTTGTTTCCCTCTTTATTTTTTGTAATTCACTGTTCCTTCCTTCAGATAGTCTAGACTCATGCTCTCCAGGAACAGGCCAAGACATGGAGCTCTATCCTACTGTTCAAATCTACACAGGATCTTCTTTTCTTCTCCATTCTCTTCAAAATCTATTTCTACTTTTCCAAATCTAGACATGCCCTCCCAAAACCCTAATTCCCCCAGCAGAAAAAGCACCCAAATCACTACAAATTTCAGGGTTTCCGCCATAGCCCCCATCACAAGAAATCTCAGCGCTTTCATATGTTGCAAGTGATTTTAATGTTAAGTCAATTTGTAATTTACTCTCAAATCATAGCACAGAAAGTACCAATTTTGACTATTTTCTGCATGAATTTAAGGGATACAAAAGGAATTTTGTAATATTAAAGAGGTTATATTTTTCCAAAAAATAGTCAATTTCGGTCAGAGAACCCTCTGAATAGTTTACATTTAATCTTCTATTTTAACTATTTAGAGTCATTCATAGAGAATTTTTTTTTACCAAACAACTTCATGCCTCTTAGCAAATAAGAGATGGGCTGTTAAGATGCATTAACATTCAATCAAACACCACCTTATTCTAACCCAATATTCAGATATATAAACATCCAATCTAACTCGTATATTTACCTCTAAGGCTCTAACACACATATATGCAAATAATGATATTAAGAAAATAAGGAAGAGAATTAAATTTCCTTAAAAAGTACTACAAAACTTCTAAATTTTAGTGGTGGAGCATTTGCATCTCCTGGATAGAGTATCCACTAAGAAAAACAAGACTTATAAAAATTTTAAGAAAAACAAGACTGGTTAGCAATGATCAAAAATCAAAAATCAAAACAAACCTCTTTGAACCTAACTATATTGGGATGATTCAGTGATCTGTGATTCATAATTTCCCTCTGCACAAGCTCATCAATCTACAAATAGAGAAGATCACAAATTAGCAAAAGCAAGAATTCAAAATTAAAAATTTTTAAAAAAAAATCCAAAATATAGTGTGCCCAGATAGAATAAAGACATCCAAAATTCAATTTGGGGTGATACCTTTTTGCCTCTCTCAATGAACTTGACAGCAAAGAACTCTCTTGTCCACTTGTCTACAACAAGTTTGGCTACCCCAAAGTTACCAGACCCAATATCTTTTACAGTTTCATAACGCTCCATATTTTCCCAATAGATCAAAATAAACCCAAATATAATCTCTCTATTTCACTCTCCCTTCGCTCTTTCTCCTATAAGCCGAAACTGTTTCGTTTGTTCTGTTCTGTTTCCTATTTTCAAAAGGGACACATTATCAAGGGTTTGGTGAAATACAAAGTTTTTATCACTTCTTTTAAGGACTAAATAGCATATATATGGCTCTCTTATTTGTCATGTTTTTACTAAATTATTTTTTTTTAAAAAAAATTAGCACAACTTTTCCTCAATGATACATTAGTTGTGCAAAAGTGTTCCTTTCCTATTTTTGGTCAATTTTCGTTAGTCAAACAAGATATTTTCCGTTAATCAAATATTTCTTTTGGTCAAATGTTCCCCAAACTTTTATCATTTTTATTTAACTTGATCTAATTAGTTAAATTATGAACTTATGCAATAAATAACATAAATGTTAAAAAAAAATAACAAATATTCATTTTATCAAAAAAATTCATACACTTCTTGCTAATTAAATTTCTCAAATGTTAAAATTTCCGTAATATACATTCAAACACAATTTTTCTAATTTAAAAGTAAAATTTTAATGACCATAAAAAGTGCAAATTAATACACAAAATTATATTTTTTTCAAATATTAAAATTTATATAAAACAAACTTAGAAAATACTTGTTGCGGAACGAATCTTATAAGTCATATAAAAAAGTATTAAAAATTATGTTGATTATGTTTAATAAAAAATTTAATCCAAAAAAATTTTGTTTCGTAAGATTTTAAAATTGAAGAAGATTTCAAAAAATGTGTTTTAGATTTTTGCTTCCTGGTTATTTGTTGATAAGGATTCTAGTGTAAAATGTATGATTATGTGTCCAGATTACACCGTTCAATTTTCTTAGCATCTGTTTATGTTGGCCCTTATTAGGGATTATAACTTCATTGGATATTTGGGGACCTGTTTTAGAGTTTGTTGAGTTTATTAATCCATGGTCTAGCATTTGTTCTTATTGAATCTGTATGAAAAGCTTAAATTTCTATTGGAACATGCACAAATTTTGATTACATAATTACATGCAATACATGTATGCCCACAATAAACAAAATTCACCTGTCAGGTGAGGAATGAGGAATGTCGATGTTATTCTATTACAGATCTAGGCGCTATTAAGATCAAGTCCTAATTAATCAAAAATTGAAGGAAATTTTAATTTATAATAAAGTTGTGCGTAAGATTTTGTGTTACTTTACGTTTTTATGGGTATTAAAATTTTATTTTTACATTAGAAAAATTTGTGTTTGACTATATATTACGAAAATTTTAATATTTGAGAAATTTAATTAGCGAAAAGTGTATGAATTTATTTTCTTAATAAAATAAATATTTGTTATTTTTTAATATTTATGTTATTTACTGCACAAGTTCATAATTTAATTAATTAGATCAAGTTAAATGAAAATGATAAAAGTTTGGGGAAACATTTGACTAACGGAAAATATTTGTTTGACTAACGGAAATTGACCAAAAATAGAAAAGGAACATTTTTGCACAACTAATGCATCATTGAGGAACAATTGTGTTAAAAAAAATGTTTAGAGAATAGTTTAACAAAAGAACATGATAAATAGGAGGGTTAACTATGTTATTTAGTCTCTTTTAAGATAATAGAAGACAACAAAATGAAACGAACTCATTTCCCACCGTTTAAGTTCTTTTAAGGGTATAGAAAATGACAAAATGAATCAGACTCATTACCACGAGAGTTGTAACGCTCGAGAAAATCGGATTTATATGAGAATTAAATTTTTATTTGATTATGTGAATTAAATGAATTTAATTGATTATTTATGTGAGTAAGCTATGTGAAGGTCGTTCTATGACCTAGAATGTGCGAATGTAGTCAGTATTCTGGCTATGTGCTAGAATTAATTATTTTGAATTTCCAAGACGAAAATAAAAGTTTTCCGAGAAATTCCCGTAAAAACACTATTCATCTATTTCTGCTCAGGAATTAAGTTTGAAATTCCGAGAAACGCATAACGATAGAATATAAAGACGAGATGGAATATCTAATAATATTTCATTTATGGAAAACGAAGTTTTCGCCTGCAGACTTAAAACCTAAGGGTTGAGAAGAATGATTTCCGAGAAGGAAGTGAGATTCGAAAGACGAATTACGATAATGATTATGCGTACGTTATACGAGTGTGATACTATTTAGTATACGATTATAGTGTGAAGATTTAATACGAAGTACAATACGATTATCGTACGAGTATTATACAAAGAGAATACGTGAATTATACATGTGGAATACAATTGGTGTTATTGGATTTATAGTTTAAGGACTTAATATGATCCAATTGGATTTGGATTATACTACGCCCAAGTAATTAAGTAATCAAGCCCAATGACTTATGTATTTATGCCCAAGTCAAGGCCCAACATTTAGTTTAATTAAGCCCGATCCAAGAAATCGAACCGCGGATCGAACCGATGGGTCACTGAATGGGTAAAACCCATGGGGCAACCCATGGGGATGACCCATGGTCATGTGGGCCGGCCACTTGATGGCCAAGTAAAGTGAACTACTTGATCACCAAGTATTTTACTTGGTGATGAAGTAGTGAATAGTAAGGAGGTGGGGGAGAATGACCATAAAGCCCTCCATTTGAGTTTCCTATAAATAGAAGGCATAAGTGGTCATTTGGTGGTTTCCAAGAGATCATCCAACTTATATTGAGAGAGAGAAAGAACTAGACTTAATTAATCATCTCACTTTGAAGCTTTTCATTAGAGTTTTTAGCAAGAACACAAAGATCAAAAAGGTAATATTCTTTTAATGATAGTTTCCATCGTTTTGATTTCTTTGATTATAAAGAATCATAGATTGGTGGAGCATGCCTCTTATAGAGGAATAAGGATGGCTTGTAATATGTAAAACCTTTATAAGCCGTGTGTAAATGGAAATCGTAAGGGTTTACGTAAGTTAAAACCGTAAGAATTATTGATTGATGAACTTGGTTGTTGATGGACAAATTGAACACCATCACTATTAAGATATGTGCATCTTGCTTGGTTAGGATGTAGATATGAAATCAATGAAGTGTTCCATTTGATTTGGCATATAGAACACTAGTAACGAAGTTATGACGAATTTTACGGAATTAGACGTTAAACGTCGAAAACGTAGAAATTCCGGATTAGTAGTCGAAAGTTGTCATAAGACTTGAAAACGTTGGTTTTCAATGTCAACACGTGAGATAGGGTATTTAAGAGTCGTGGGCTCAAGAATCGTCGGATTCTGACTTAAAACGAAGAAAACGAGTATTGAACGCTCGAAAGCGTTTAACAAACGCTCGATAATGAACTTAGAAGTGAATTTTAAGTTAACGAATTTGGAAATATAAAATTCTTATATGAACGCGTAGAGTATGTAATTTATGAGTTGTAGCCTTTTTAATGGACCAAAACGGACTTATACCGAAGAAGTTATGAAGCCGGAAAGTTCACTTAAAAATTTATCTATAAAATTTTTCTGGTGTTGAGGTGGCGCAGCCTGCTAGGCCACAAAAGGCTTCATTGTCTTCAGTCTTGCGGCGCCATGCACAGTGTAATGACCTACTAAAGAGTGGCGCCATGACACCATTCATCTGAAAAAGGAGTTTCACGCCGCAACATCGAACCGGGACTTAACTATCAGAACTAGCGCCTGCATGACGCCATGTTGCGATGCATAGAAGGGTCACGCCTGCGCCTGTAAGCCCGAAGGCGTGGCATTTGTTAAACAAGTTAGGTTTTGAACTTCAATTGATTCAAGACCAATATAAGATAAGTTTATATACTTAATGAACATACTAAAACTATTCCTATGTTACATATACTAGTGTATATGATGATGAACTTAGGAATTGAACGCGAGTTGTTAGTATGGTAATGAAGAACACAAAGTGTTAATTAATAAACCATGAACGGTAATCGACATTGGTGCTTCACCAATGATGATCGAGTCCGGTTAATAAAGTAAGATCGTTAACAAGCCGGGATGAAGGGTAGTAAGTCGAATTGACTTTATTAATGAAATGAAGTCAACTAAGACATAAAAGATAAAGAAGTTGGTAGAAACAATGTGATTGATTGTTTGGTAGCTAATTATAGTGTTTTATGTGAATATATCATCTAGATTTTGTAAAGGCTGAGAACGGTCGAATAAATTATTTTAAGACGCTTGAAGGTAAGTTTTCTTAACGCTTGTCTAACCTTTGTGTTAGTCGAGTTTTATGTGATTCATTGTACTGAGTTGCATGAAATGATTTTAAAGAAAGGGTCAATGCCAGTTTTAACTCGGCTAGATTATTCGTAAGATATAGATTGATTTGTATACATATCTTTCTATATAGAAATGATAACGCTATCCTATGCCAAGTATTTGGTACGGATTCAAAGGTAAGTTTGTTTATGAACGAACAAAAGTATTCTTCATCGATTATTTGATGGGCACATGAGTTTGCCAAAACTTAAACGTAAATACGTTTAACGGATGAATGTTGATCAACATAGAGTACTATAGGTTGATCACCTAGAAGTGCTCGTAAGTAATGTCGGATGTACAGCCTTAGTGTTGTGATGTCCTTTTCAAGTATGAAAACACAAAGATACTATTCATGGTCTTTCGACCGGTTCAGAATTCCTAAACTATTATATACTTTGGGAATTGAGATTATGAATTATTGAGTATTGATGTTTCGTAATACTTTATGGCTAATTGTTCAGATATGGAAGATAGTCATATAATTCACGAATGTGGTATTGATATTATTATTTGTTAGACTTGCTGAGCTTGTTATGCTCACTTCTTGCGTGAATTATATTATTGCAGTTAAAGCCGAGCGTACTAAGAATGCTAAGAGAGATAAGGGCAAGACTAAGATGGATAGTTAAACATCTTGTAAAAGATTAATATGATTGTATGTATTATACATTATGAACAACGAATGATATAATCGGTTTATGAACCTGGGAAAGGATTTTATTATATTTGTAATAAGAAGATAGTGAATACATTCATTGTGTTATGCTTTCAATGGAATGATTGTATAGTTATGAGTACCGTGTATCACCATATGTCAGGTTGGAAGATACCCGAATTTGGGGGTGTCACAAGAGCAGATCCTCTGTCCCTAAATTCCCTGTCCCCCCCACTTAAATTTTGACACATATCCTTTTATTTAATTTTAGAATTAATTAGTGTTAAGTAAGAGACTAGGTGTCAAAATTTAAGTGAAGGGACATAAGGGGATAGGGAATTTGGGGACTGAGGATCTGCTCTCCATTACCACCATTTAAGTTGTGTCTATGTCTCCATTACAACTTAAATTTTGACACATGTCATTTTATTTTATTTTAGAATTAATTAGTGTTAATTAAGAGACTAGGTGTCAAAATTTAAGTGAAGGGACACAAGGGGACAGGGAATTTGGGGATAGAGGATCTGCTCTCCATTACCACCATTTAAGTTGTGTCTGTGTGAGCGAGAGAAATAAATTGAATTGACTGTTGGAAAAAAGTGAGGATTGTAAATTTGAGTAGACTATACACACGTCAAATGTTAGGGAGGGATTTGATTTAAACGACAAAGCTTCTTTAGTTTCACTTGTTTCGGTGGCTAAGATTCTCATAAGAATAGGCTAATAATAAGGGTCCTTAACACTAATATACAACAATTAGAAAGTAATTACAAAAATAAAACATCCACAAAATAATTACAAAAATAACGCAAGACAATATTACGTTGCTAAAATCACGCATCATTAACTCCCTACACGTGAGTTACCGACTTTCATATTTGCAACTAACCGCACCTAAATTCAAGCAACTGAAAAAAACATGCAACTTTGATATCGAAAAACCAGATCAACGACATATCTATCGGAGAAGACAAAATCTGAGATCGCGACGCAACTCTGAGATCAACATCAACTTTAAGATCAGTAAAAGATCAACAACAACTTCAAGATCATTAACCAGAAACTTACGAACTGCACTGATTGTTGATCGTTCATTGATTCGATACAAATTTGAATACTGAGGTATTTGAGTTTAAAATTTATATATATATAGTTACCAGTGGTTACTATGTATTCATATATTGGTTAAATTTCTTAAGAATTTCATATATTGGTATTGGTTATATTGATTGCAAAATGCATTTGAAAATATGTTTTATATTATGTTTACTAAATAGATATAAATTGGTTACTGTTTATTATTGATTTCGTTGCTGTATAATGTTTATTTGCTTGCTTTATACTTTTAAAATATATTTTACATATGTTTTTTATATTAATGGTTACTTATTAAATACATTGGTTACCTTCCTGCAACTGTTGTTTACTGACTAATTCTAACTTGGTTACTGTGTAAAATTATAATGGTTACTGCATAATATTACTGACTAATGCTGACTTGGTTATTGTCTAAAATTATAATGGTTACTGATTATTGCTGACTTGGTTACTGTGTAAAATTATATTCTACTAATATTTTTTATATTAATGATTACTTATTAAATACATTGGTTACCTTCCTGCAACTGATGCTTACTGACTAATGCTAACTTGGTTGTTGTGTAAAATTATTATGGTTATTGTATAATATAACTGAGTAATTTTGACTTGGTTACTGACTAATGCTGACTTGGTTACTGTCTAAAATTATAATGGTTACTGACTATTTCTGACTTGGTTACTGTGTAAAATTATATTCTACTGATGTTTTTTATATTAATGGTTACTTATTAGATACATTGGTTACCTTCCTACAACTGTTGTTTACTGACTAATTATAACTTGGTTACTGTGTAAAATTATAATGGTTACTGCATAATATTACTGACTAATGCTGACTTGGTTACTGACTAATGCTGACTTGGTTATTGTGTAAAATTATAATGATTACTGACTATTGCTGACTTGGTTACTGTGTAAAATTATATTCTATTGATGTTTTTTATATTAATGCTTACTTATTAAATACATTGGTTACCTTCCTGCAACTGTTGCTTACTGACTAATGCTTACTTGGTTACTATGTAAAATTATAATGGTTACTGCTAATATAACTAATTAATGCTGACTTGGTTATTGACTAATGCTGACTTGGTTACTGTGTAAAATTATAATGGTTACTGATTAATGCTGACCTGGTTACTATGTAAGATTATAATGTTATATTGTTTTGCAATTGTTTCTTTTATATTGGAGGTTACTTATTAACTACATTGGTTACCTTTATGCAACTGTTAATCTGATTATACTTATATATATTGGTTGTTGTATACTGATTAATTGGTTACTGTATATTTGGTTGCTGAAGCATATTAATGTACACTTGTACTTATATTTTTCATATTAATGGTTACTTGTTAGCTACATTGGTTACATTCTTACAACAGTTAGCCTTTAGTTGGTAACAAACAAATTATACTAGTTGTTTTTTACTATAAAAATGCAATGGAGAATGTGATTATCTTGTGGTTACTAAATAAATATGTGTTGGTTACTGTCTAAATTGGATTTTGTTACTGTATAATGTTGTGATTACTGTATAATATTACGATGTTTTATATTGGTTTGTTTTATTATGATGGTTACTTATTGGCTACATTGGTTACCTTCATACAACTGTTGTAATTTAATTGATAACAAATATCAATATACTGATTATTTCCATTGTAAGCTCAATGTACAAATGTGTTTTATGTTCTGGTTACTAACATTATATAGTTTGGTTACTGGCTAACATTGATTTGGTTACTTTACAATATTTATTATGTTGTTAGACAATGGAGATGATTCAAGTTGTACTTTATTTCAACGGTACATGGACTGATAGTAACCAATACACCAAATTTGAAGTTACCAGCATACTAGTTCCATCAACTTGTTCGTTTAGAGAAATGCAAAACATGATATGCAATGCATTACGGCTAGACACAAACGCAACAACATTGTCAATTTTATTTCAGATTAGAAGCGACATTCCACCGATCAATATATCAGATGAAGCAACCTTAAGATTCTTTATTGAAGTCAGCAGAAAATCTGATGAACAAGGCAAATTCCCACTGATTATAGATATTGAACACAGAAGGGGATGCACAACAATCTTGCATAACTTGACAAATGTAGAAGAAACTATAATTCACGATGTAACGCCAATCAGATCAACACAAGGGAATTCAGCACTAGTTCCACTAGCAACACAAGATTGCCAAATTGGAACGCAATATGTTGATCAGCTTGCAATGGAAGTTATTGAACAACAACGAGACAGACAACATGACAAATCATACACAGAAGAACGATATGATGATGTAATAACAGATCCGAATGATCGTGAAGTAAAATTACATCAAACTTACAAAGACAAAAAAATCCTATCACAAGCTATTAGGCTGCATTCAATCAGGAAAAATAGACAACACAAAGTTCAACGAACAGGTCATAGAGACTTTGTGCTAGTGTGCGTACGTAGATGATGAAAATTGCAGATGGAAGATGAAAGCATCAAGGTTTTGAAAAACCAGTATGTTCAAGGTGAGAGAATTCAATGACATCCACACGTGTTCAGTCAACGTATTGCTGGGACACCACACACAGGCAAATAGTGAGTTGGTCAGTGAATGCATAATGCATAAATTAACAAATTTGAAGAAAATATACACACCAACCGATATTATGGAGGACATGATAAAAGAATATAATATGTCTATCTCTTACCAAAAAGCATGGAGATCGAAGGAGAAAGCATTGGAAAAGGTGAGAGAAATTCACACGACTACTCATTGATCCCATCATGGTTACACATACTGAAGAAAACAAATCCAGGCAAAACTTTAAAACATTTTATTGGTTTTTCATAATTAGTTGGTTACCCAAGTCAACTGATTTGGTTACCTTAATATGCAAGTTTAGTTACTAACTGTACTGTATAATCAACTTATGTTGAATTAATATTTTGTGTATCATAAATATCTACACAAAAGATTACTAATTAGTTATATTCTGTACACCATATACACCGTATTGGAAACATTAATATGATAATTAGTTGGATACCATTAACCACATGAATGGTTACCAATTACTAGTGATTTGGATACTGTATACTACTTGTAATTGTAATGATATTGCTGATGTTTCATATCAGGTTCTGTCACAGCCCTTTAGTTTGAAACAAATGGTCGTTTCAAGTATTTATTCTTTGCCATTGGAGCATCCATTCAAGCATGGCACCATTGCTTTCCAAATTATTGTAATCGATGGCAAGTTCATACAATCAACTTACGGGGGGACACTACTGATAGCAAGCACACAAGATGCAAACCAAAACATTGTTCCGATTGCTTTTGCAGTAGTTGATAGCGAAAATGAATTATCTTGGAGATGGTTTTTCGTAAATTTGAGAATTTCTTGTGGAGTTAGGGAAGGCCAATGCATTGTTTCAGATAGACATGAAGCCATTATACAAGGACTGAATTTTGTGTTTCCGGATGTCATGCATGGTTCGTGTACATACAATGTACTGAAAAATATAAAAAACAGATTCAGAAAGAGAGGAGATGAACTTAAATAGGCTTACAACGGGGCTTGTAGAGCTTACACTATTGAACAATTCAACAAACACATGGCTGAACTTGATGCCATTGATCCTCGAATAAGGACATATTTGGAGGAAGAGGTCAAGTTAGAGAAGTGCACCAGGCTCCATAGGATCGTAGCGGATACTCAACAATGACTTCAAACACATTGAATCTATTAACAATGCAATCAAGTTGATCAGGGATCTTGCAGTTGCGTCAATGATTGAATGCCTACGTTGTCTGGTTCAAAGCTGGTATTTCACAAATAAACAAGCAACCATATCAACATTCATAACACTTTCCACAATAGCTGAGGGGAGTTTACAATCTAATATCATTAAATCAAAGAAACTTAAGGTAATTAATACAAATTTAAAATTATTACATCCCAAGTTGCATTTGCATTTTATGGAAACCTATTTGTTCACTATTGGTTACTTGTATATGTTGATAATTTTAACAACATTAAAAATAACTGCAATTATTTCGATGCAAAAAAATAAATATTTATGCATACTAACGACACACTTAATTTGTGTTGTAGGTTGAGACATCAAACTTAGTGATTTTCACTGTTTACGATGTCGCTAAATAATATATTGTGGACATCGAACAAAAGACATGCACGTGCCATAAATTTCAGTACCATGAGATGCCTTGTCCGCACGCTGCTGCTGTTATGAGCAAGAGAAATTTGAGCTGTTATGACTTTTGCTAAAAAAATTACTCTAAAACAACTTTGGTCGACACATATATTCAGCTTCCATCATGTCGTTAGATGACAAAGAGAACTAGGATGTACCAGAAGAAGTAAGAAACATATGTGTAAAACCACCGAGCACACGAAGACCAGCGGAAAGACCAAAAATAGGGAGGTACAAACACGGATCTGAAATCAAAATTCAAAACAAATGTAGTAGGTGCCAAGAAAAAGGACACAACGGGAAAACATGCAATAATCCAATGATTTTAAGACCAAAAAAGTTCTGATCTAGTGCAGTTACATTAAGAGTGTAAATACAAGAATATATAATTGTCTACTATGAGTAACCATTAACCACATGGTTGGTAACATTTTTGATTGTGTACAATAACCAAAATTGTTATTGATTAATATTTTGATTTCTGATTTCATTATGAGTTGTCAATAAAAAGCAAACATATACATTGAACAATTGGTAACTATTCTAAAACATTTTTATGTAAATTTGTTTACCATCTAAAATAAAATGGTTACCCCTAAATTCATGTTTAATTACTACCAGCTAGATAACTATGTAATTTAAAAGTATCCATCAACTAGATAAATGGGAACCCACACATGTACATTATGCACTTTAATAACTGTTCCAATATAAGTTGTAAATTATTTGGTTACAGACATAAACTAAAATGGTTACCCTTATATGCAGGTTTGGATACCAACTGCACATCTCAAAAATATCTTTATTTTAATGAGTTTATAAATGACCATCATATATATTAATGAGAACTCTTAATTAAAATTTCTTATTCCATCATGATGATAGACTATAAATAAAACACATACATTTAAAACTTTATAACATTCGTGATACAAACTTATAACCGTTTGGTTACCAATAAAAACAAAAATTGTTAACATATATGTAGGTTTGGATACCAACCTAACATTTCAACTTAAATAATCGATATATACTAATTTTAACAAATTTTATGTTAATTTGTTTACTTATAAAAATAAAATGGTTACCTCTATAATAAAAATAATGGTAACTTGAAACAAAATGTAATCCATCTTATAAGCAATGTATAATAAACAATTACATATTAACCAAAATAAAAATAAAATTAACAAAAATCCCTCATTGATTGCACAATAATAGTAGTCAAAAGCCATTAAATAACAATAAATAAAATATAATAAATAAGTAACCAAATAGTTACATAACAGTAACCAGAACAGGTTTTAATGGTAACCAAAACATAAACAACTTGTATATCCAACAACCTGTAATGAAGTGATGTTGTTTGTTTAGGCAACCACTGTATACTCTCACATATACATTTAACAATTAATATATGTCCTGATACAAGCTTGTAACTCTCTGGTTACTATCAAAACATTAGTTGGTTACCCTTTTGTACATGTTTGGTTACCAACTATACATTTCAAAATAATGTATCAAACACAACTTAAAAGAAACAAATACCAACCAACCAACAATATCACTTTCATTACTGGTAATATAATCAAATATGTAATCCCATCTACATAAGATCTAATAAACATCACAAACTCATAAACCATACAAAAATGTTTTGTATATCCAAAAAAAACAAAATACAAAACACAATTCATAAAGACAAAACAACGAGATCCGAACTAATCAAAATTTAGAACAAATCTTCCTAGAAATTCTCTGTCAGTCTCATATCCCTCCAACTGTTTGTTCCTTGCATGCATGTAGAGGTTTGTGCATAACTTCTTTCGATACTGCGCAATGGGGAATGGAATAGGAATTTCATCAAACTTCTTGTGAATGACATGCTTAGCGAAACAAATCGTGAACATCCCACAATCACTGTACAAACAGATAAAAGATAAAAAAAATCTACAAAGTTGTAGAGAATTCGATTTCCTATGGAATGGACATAAAATTCGTATTTTTCTGATAAAGGGGCTATTTATTATGAATTATTGAAGCTTCTGATTATTGTTTAAATGGTAAAATATTTAGGAAATTTTTAGAATGGGTGGGCCCCACTTTTGGTTGGTGAGAAATGTGCTAAAATTTTATTTCAAAAGTGGTGGGCATAAATAGTAACATGTAAAACCATCAGGTAGCAGGTTAGTTTGCTTTGGCGTTCTGGCATTTTCCTATAAATAGGTGCTTAGGTTAAAATTGAAAATCACACCAGAAACATAAGTTTTCTCTCTCTATATTATCGAGCGTATTTTTGTGAGTATTTAGATACTTTGAGAGTTCATATTCAGTTCAAGTTTCCTTCGGCTTTACATCCGATATTCCATTCAAAAGTACTATTCTTTTGAGGTAAGGGATGTTATTTTCTTCATAAATGATATTATTTCTTTCAATATCATTATGCTGAAATATTGGTATGAATTTTATTGTGGAATTTCTACCTTTTTGTGTCAGAGTTACTATTCACGTATACGACACTATTCACCAAAAAATAAAATTGTCTCTTCTTTGTCCCAGATGTCTATTATGGTTACTATCTTTTATTGTATCCATGTTTTGATCTTCATTCTTGAATTTTACTCCACTATGGTTTATTATGGAGTATTTTTAAACTTGGATTATCTAAAGTATGAATCTCTAATCTTTGTCCTTTTATCTCACTGGATTCGTTTTTAAAATATTTTCATCATCCTCAGGTCCTTAATGGTGATACTTTCATGAATATCTTTGGCCTGTAGTGCAAAGATGAATGATTACCTGATGAATATCTTTGGCCCGCAGTGCAAAGATGAACAGGTATTGAGATGAACATGACCAACTAGTGATACAAATGAATGTCTTTGGCCCGTAGTGCAAAGATGAATATTTGATTCAAGATGTATATTGATTGATGTTACAGGGATAAAATATTGATGATGGACTTTTAAATTCATAGATGATAATAGATTTCATTCTCTACTTAACTCTTCTAATGAATTGTTATTTTCGCTGTGAATATTGATCTAAAACTTGTTGTCTATTATATTTTATCAGATTTTTCCCTATTGAGGACTACGGATAATTTTTTGTACATTATCTTAGTCATAATATTCTTTACTGGGCTAGTTGAGCTCACCCTTTTCCTTTTTGTTCCATTTTTCTTCTCGGGAGGTGAAAATTTAGCAGGAACTAGTCGGGGTATGGAGTGATGATTCAAGATAGTTGTTTTAGCAGTCCTCACTATTTTGTAAAATAGTGCACTAATAATTGTAATGAGGACTTTATCTGAGTGTGGATATTATCTAGAAGACAATATTTGTATTTAAACTCACAATTTATGTGTTGTCGTATTTTGCACGACAATTGTATTAATGAAGTTGTAGTTGTTTCTGTACCATGTTTTTTGCGACTTAGAATGGATGATGTATACCTATTTTGGGGGCGTCACAGTTGGTATCAGAGCTTAGGGATATGGTCTGTGGCGGAGATCGGGGAATAAAACTAGGAGGGGAGAGACGAGTAAATCCTTCGCTAGTGTGTCCTACCTAAGCTTATTTGTTGGTCGGTCATAATATAGGGATATTATGTGATATGTTAATTTATTTAATTAACCCTTGTTTTATGGCAGTATTTAAGAATGACAGCTGAGAACGTTAACAATTGAGCGTAAGAGATCGTGGAAACACATTTAATCACCAACCAGAAGAATGTGCAATAGGAAGGAAATATTCCTCCTGTAAACAACACTACCGAACAAACGATGAATGGTGGGATGTTTAGAAGCTTTTTGCAGTTCATGCAAAATCAGACGAGGGAGACTCATGTACAAAATACGGGTGGAAATAATAGCAGCGTGCGGTTTGTCACAGCTAAGAAGTTCAAAGAGTTGGGACCACCAGAGTTTTGGGGAAAGCCGAATCCGATTAAGGCGAAAATGTGGGTCAAGCAAATTACCAATATATTTGATGTCTTGGGATGCATGGAAGAATAGAAGGTTTCATTCACCACCTTTATGTTCCGCGGTGAGGCAGATTACTGGTGAAAATCTGTGAAACGTACCCAGCCAGCCGCACTCAACATGTCTTGGGAAATATTTTAGAAACTGTTCAATGACAAGTACTTTTCTGAAAGTATTCGTCATATGAAGGAGGTAGAGTTTATTAGACTGGAACAGAACAACATGACGGTGTTCTAGTATGAGACGAAGTCGCCGAGTTATCCAGGTTTGCACCTCATTTGGTAGAGAATGAGGAACGTATGACGCAGATGTTTCTGAGAGGTCTAAAACCCAAAATTCGTCAATACCTTATCTCTCATAAATTTTCTCTATATTCAGATGTTGTCAACATGGCTCAATTATTAGAGCGAGATAATGAGTATGTTCAACTGAGGGACCACAACCAGGGTCATACCGATGACAACAGTCATCGAAGCAATGATAACCAGCGAGGAGGGAAAAATACGGACAAAAGTGGTAACCACTCGGGTGGTAATCGTGGCCATGATAATAGGAGATGTGAGTCAAGTGGAAATTTCAAAAAGAGGAGATTTAACAATGATGGGAAGACATCAGCACCAGCACCAGCAACAAATTCTAGGCGAGGAGAATGACCGCCAGTTAGATGCTATAGATGCGGAGAGGAGGGACACATAAGTCAAAACTGTTCACAGCCTTCCAAGGTGTGTTTTAGTTATGGAAAAGACGGTCATATAACCCGATTTTGTCCGGTAGCGAAGTCAAGTCCAACTAGGATGGTGGCACCAAAGGCGACTATAGACAAAAAAAAGTCGGGGTTCAAAGGAGAGCGTTTGTCGTGACTGGCCAAAACGCGAGAAACCCGAACGAGGTGATCACGGGTAAGCTAATCCTGAACTCTTATGAAGTTTATACCTTACTAGATACCGGTGCTATCCATTCTTTTATCTCTCCTTCTTGTGCTCAACGTTTAAACTTGACTCCGGAGAAATTAGACTTTGACTTATCTGTAGAGACTTCGTTCGGAGAAACTTTCATTACATCCACTGTTTATAAATCTTGCTTCATCCAAGTTGGCACAATCACATTACCTGTTGATCTTATCTCTTTAAAGATACTTGCATTTGATGTGATTTTAGGGATTGATTGGTTATATGATACCCCCAAATTCGGGTATCTTCCAACCCGACATATGGTGTTCCACTGTACTAACATCCGTACAATCATTCCATTAAAAATATAATAAAATGAAGGTAATTACTATCTTTTTTATTACAATCAAAGTATAAATCCTTCCCAAGTTCATAAACCGGTTACATCGTTCATTGTTCATAATGTATAATACATATAAACTTACTAACTATTACACAATGCCTAAGCATCCATCTTAGCTTTGCCTTTATCTCTCTTGGTATTCACAGTACGTTCATCCTTAACTGCAGTTATATGATTCACGCAAGAAGTGAGCATGACAACCCAACAAGTTTATCAAGGATAACAGGAATACCACATTCGTGAATCATATAACAATTCCGACATAACTGAACAATAGTTATGAAGTATTATGAATCAATAATACTTTAACAGTTCATAACATCAATTCCCAAAGTATAGAATAGATTAGAATTACGAACCTATTCGATAGACCATGAACAATAACTTTCAGTTTTCATAATTGAAAAGGAGTCCACAGCACTAAGGCCGTTCATCCGATAACTTACGAGCACTTCTAGGTGATCAGCCTATAGTACTCTGTGTTGATCAACACTCATTCATTAAAACATATTTACGTTTAATATTTTTGGCAAACTCGCGTGCCCATCGAAATATCGATGAAAAATACTTTTGTTTGTTTATAGACAAACCTTACCTTCACGCTTCATACCAATTACTTGGCATAGGATAGTGTTAACATTTCAATATAGAAAGATATGAATATCAATCAATCTATATCATACGAGTAGTCTAGCCGAAATAAATCTAGCATCGACCCTTTATTTAAAACCCGTCATGCAATTCAGTTCAACGAATCACATACAACTTGGCTAATATGAAAGTTAGACAAGCGTTAAGAAAACTTGCCTTCCAGCGTCTTAAAATAATTTACTCAACTGACCACAGCCTTTACAGAATCTATATGATATATTCACATAGCACACTGTAATTAGCTATCAAACAACTATTCAAATTGTTCCTACAAGCTTCTTTCTCTTCTATGTCTTTGTTAACTTAATATCATTTACTAAAGTCAACAAGACTTATTACCCTTCATCCCGGTTTATTACTCAACTGTCTTTTATTAACCAGGACTCGAACATTGTTGATAAAGTATCAACTTTGTTCATCGATGTTAACTTACTAACATGCATAATATTCCTAAGTTTCATACCATATACCTTAGTATAGGTAGTATAGGAATAACTTTAATACACTTATGAAGTGTACAAACATCATCCCTTTAGGTCCCCGAACAAATGAAGTTCAAAACCTAAGTCATTGTCTAAGGTTCACTACTGCTACATGCATGGCATGACCCTCATAAGATTAGGCTATGGTGCCATGGCCGCCAGCTAGCGATAACAAGGCTCTCGACTCGGCTGCACGCGACGCGAACGATGACATTCATGCGCCATTTAGCGATGCTCAATTTTATTTGCACACGCATTGTGCCGTATGATGATTTGTACTATATCCGCACTCATGAGCTGGACCTCGATTCTGAAACTTCAATAATTTTCAAAAATTTTATGAAATTCCCGTAGCCATAACTTTTTTGTTATAAGCCCGATTTGGTCTGTTCAAAAGCCTACACGTCATAAATAACATAATCTACGCGTTCATATAAGAATTCGACACTTTCAAATCCGATAACTCAAAATTCACCATTGAGTTCATTTTTAGACATTCGTAAACGTTAAAGAGCGTTCAATGCTCGTTTTCTTCGTTTTAAGTTAGAATCCAATGATTCTCGAACCCACAACTCTTAATCACCCTATCTCACGTGTTGACATTGAAAACCAACGTTTTCAAGTCTCACGACAACTTTTGACCCCCAATCCGGAATTCAACATTTTCGACGTTTAACGTCTAATTACGTAAAAATCGCCATAACTTCGTTACTAGGGTTCTCTAAGCCAAATCACATGGAATACTCCATGGATTTCATATCTACATCCTAACCAAACAAGATGCAATTACTAACGTATTGATGGAGTTCAATCGTTTAGAAACGATCAATCTCAACAAACAATATTTTTATGGTTCAAAACTATTTTAAACCTTATGATTCTTATAATCTCATGACTTATAGAGATTGAATCTATGGTAAGCCATCTTTAATCCCTCATACAAGACATATACCACCCATCTATGATTCTCCAAGATAAAAGAAAAATCAAAAAGAGATGGAGAGGAAAGATAAGGATTATACCTTAAGAACTCTTACGATCTTGAGAACTTCTAATGACAAAACTTCAAAGTAGGAGAATTGTTCAAGTCTAGCTCTCTTTTCTCTCTCAAATAATCTAGGTTGGCAAATTTCAAAACTCCAAAATGAATCAACCTAGCTTTCTATTTATAGGAAATGAGAATGGAGGGCATAATGGACTTAACACACCTAACCTCCTTACTGTTCATGTGTGGTCACCAAGTAAGATACTTGGTGACCAAGCCTTATGCTTGGCTTCCACTCCAAGGTGGCCGGCCCACCACTTTCCATGGGTCATCCCATGGGTTGCCCCATGGGTTTTACCCATTCGGTGACCCACCGGTTTGATCCACGGTTCAGTTTAAATGAATTGGGCTTAACTAAATAAACATTGGGCCTTGACTTGGGCTTAACCCACTAATCTCCTTGGGCTTGGTCATTTAATAATTGGACTAATAAAATCCAACTCAAATGACTTAGTCATTAAGAATTAATCTTAATACTATAATACGAATCGTATTCTAAACGTACAATTCGCGTATTCTAATCGTATACTACACGCACAATAATCGTATCGTACTTCATATTTACTCATCGTATTACACATAGATACTAAATAGTACCATAAATGTATAACACTCGCATTAACCCTAACGCCATTCCTCCTACGCATATTATTTCCTCCTCGAAAATCAATATACTCAACCCTTATGTTTTAAGTCCGTAGGCGAAAACCGCGTTTGCCATAAATGAAATATTATCAGATATTCCATCTAATCTCGATATTCTATCATCACGCGTTTCTCAAAATTTCAAAATAATTTCTCGAACAGAAACGGATGAATAGTGTTTTTACGGAAATTTCTCAAAAAACAATTATTTTCGTTCTGGAAATTCCAAACAATTATTTCTAACACGTAGCCCGAATACTAACCACGTTAGCACATTCTAGGTCATAGAATGACCTTCACATAGCTTACTCACAAAGAAATCAATTAAATTCATTTAATTCACATAATCAAATAAAAATTTAATTGTCATAAAAATCCAATTTTCTCGGGCGTTACATTCTCTCTCCCCTTATAAGGATTCTGTCCCCAAAATCTTAGCTTATAATTACATAAACAAATGAGGAAAGTCTTCCTTCATTTTACTTTCGAGCTCCCACGTTGCTTCTTCAGCATTGTGGTTTCTCCATAACACCTTCACTGAAGGTATTACCTTATTTCTTAAAACTTGTTCCTTCCTATCAATAATTTAAACTGAAAGTTCCTCATAGGACAAGTCTTTTTCTATTTGAATAGATTCATACTCTATTACGTGTTTATAGTCCGATTTATAAGGACGCAACACTAACACGTGAAACATATTATGGATGCGTTCCATCTCTAGAGGTAAGGCTACTTCATAAGCCACCTCTCATACTCTTCTTAAAATCTCAAAAGGTCCTATAAACCTTGGACTTAATTTCCTTTCTTTCCAAAACGTATCTTCCCCTTCCAAGGCGATACTTTCAAAAAAAATAAAAGATCCTACATCGAATTCTCTATTCTCTCTGTGAGGATTTGCATATTTTTTCTGCCGATCTTGAGCCGCAACTAATCGAGTACGTATTAACTTCACCATGTCCGCCGGCTGCTGTACCATCTCAGGTCCCAACATTCGACGTTCACCCACCTCATCCTAACATAATGGAGTTCGGCATTTCCTTCCATACAACGCTTCGTAAGGTGGCATGCCTATACTAGCGTGAAAACTATTATTGTACAAAAATTCCACCAACGGTAGATATTCGTCCCAACTCCCTTTGAAATCCATAACGCAAGATCTTAACATATCTTCAAGCGTTTGAATTGTCCGCTCACTCTGACCATCCATCTGAGGATGATACGCTGTACTCAATCTTAACTGCGTTTCCATTTGCTCTTGCAAACTCCTCCAAAAGTTCAATGTGAATCGTGGATCACGATCTAACACAATCGAAACAGGTACCCCATGTCTGGAAATAATTTCCTTGACATACAACTTAGCTAACTGATCCAAGTTATACTTGACTCCTATTGGTAGAAAATGAGCCGATTTTGTTAATCGATCCACTATCACCCAAATAACATCGTATCCTTTTCTGGTTGTCGGAAGTCCCACCACAAAGTCCATCATGATGTGCTCCCACTTTCACTCTGGAATTTCTAACGGTTGCAACAACCCACTAGGTCGTTGGTGTTCAGCCTTAACTTTTTGACAAGTTAAGCACCTACTAACGTATTCTGCTATCTCCCTCTTCATGTTCGACCACCAAAAGCTTTGACGAAGGTCTTGATACATCTTCGTACTATCGAGATGTATCGAGTACCTCGAACTATGGGCCTCCATCATTATTTCCTCCTTTAATTTGGGATCATTCGGAACCCAAATTCTTCCTTCAAAACGAAGTAATCCCTCCTTATCGAGGTTATACTTAGTCTTCTCTTCATCTTCTATCCTTTTCTGTATCTGTTGGCATTCCTCGTTACTCAATTGTACTCCCCTAACCAGTTCCACTATGGTCGGTTGGGTTTCCATGGAAAATAACATTTCCACCGCTTCCTCTGGTAACTTAACTTCTAACTCCATACTTGCCATCGCTGTTATCAACTCATTCTGAGTTGTTAACATTGACAGTTTCTCTCTACCCTTTCTACTTAGCGCATCGGCAACTACATTCGCTTTTATCGGATGATATAAAATATCATAGTCATAATCTTTGATTAATTCTAACCACCTTCTCTGTCTCATATTCAACTCCTTATGTGTGAAGATATATTTCAGACTTTTATGGTCCGTGTATATCTCACACTTCTCACCATAAAGATAACGCCTCCATATCTTTAAGGCAAAAACTACAGCTGCCAATTCCAGATCATGAGTAGGATAGACCTACTCATAATCCTTCAATTGACGTGACGCATACGCAATGACCTTGCCATGCTGTATGAGCACGCAACCCAGTCCTTTATGCGAAGCATCGCTATACACTACGAAATTTCCTATATCGCCTGGTAAGGACAATACAGGTGCCTCACTTAACCTCTTTTTCAACTCCTAAAAACTGTTCTCACATTTTTCCGTCCACACATACTTCACTAATTTTCTTGTCAGATTTGTTAACGGAGTAGCTATTTTAGAAAAGTTCAGAATGAACCTTCTATAATATCCCGTTAACCCTAGAAAACTCATAACCTCAGTTGGCATTTTCGGTTGTTCCCATTCATTAACTGCTTTTACTTTTGCCGGATCCACGGAAATGCCATCCTTATCAATAACATGCCCTAGAAACTGCACTCTCTCAAGCCAAAATTCACACTTTGTGAATTTCGCATATAACTTCTCCTTTCTTAGTGTTTCCAACACTATTCTTAAATGTTCTACATGATCTTCTGGCGTCTTTGAATAGACTAGAATGTCATCAATGAACACTACTACGAACTTGACCAAATATTGTTTGAACACTCTGTTCATCATATCCATAAATGCAGCTGGTGCATTCGTCAACCCAAACGACATTACCAGAAACTCATAATGACCATAACGAGTTCTGAACGCCGTCTTAGGTACATCCTCCTTTCTCACCTTTAACTGATGATACCCCATGCGTAAATCTATCTTAGAAAAATACTTTGCCCCTTTCAACTGATCAAATAGATCATCAATCCTGGGCAATGGGTATTTATTCTTAATCGTCAACTTGTTCAACTCTCGATAGTCGATACAAAGTCTTAATGACCCGTCCTTCTTCTTGACAAACAACAATGGTTCTCCCCAAGGAGACACACTCAGTTGAATATACTTCCTATCTAACAGTTCTTGTAATTGAACCATTAACTCCTTCATCTCAACTGGCGCCATCCGATATGATGCCCTTGAAACTGGTGCCGTTCCCAGTAACAGATCAATTATAAACTCTACCTCCCTGTCCGGTGGAATACCCGGTAACTCCTCCTGAAATACATCCGCGAACTCTTGCACTATAGGTATCTGGTCCAAGGATGTTCCCACACTTTGGGTATCCACAACATGGCACAGATATCCTGCACACCCATTTCTCAACATCTTCCTAGCTTGTGTCATAGACAGACAACAAGAGCGTCTCGGTGATTTACTACCGAAGAACACTACCTTGGTTTTCTTAGAAAGCTGAAGGTTTACACTTTTTCTATGGCAATCTATAATCGCCTTATGGTTAACCAACCAATCCATACCAAGAATTACATCGAATTCTTTTAACCTTATCGGTACCAAATCTACTGATAATTTATTCCCTCTAATTTCTACGCAACAATCCTTATGAATATGTTCAATGGGGATTATTTCTTCGTTTGCTACCTTAACGTCTAAAGGTATAGATAATTTCTCAGGGATTAAACCTAATCGCTTAGCAAATTCACATGCTATAAAAGAACATGTAGCACCCGAGTCAAATAGCACATAAGCATTTATCTCATTGACCGGAATGATACTTGCTACCACATCCGTTGATGCAACCACATCTTGGACAGTCATATTAAACGTACGAGCTGAGGGTCTACCCACTGATGGTATTGGTCCAAGAATGGCTAATTTACCACTACCGTAACTCTTATTCCCTCTAAACCCTTCTTTGGGCAATTTCTTGCCATGTGGTCCATCACCCCACGAGATAAAACATCCTTGGTTCTTCTTGGGGTTAGGACAGTTGGGTGACAAATGCCCTTCTTGCCCACAGTTATAGCATACTGCTTTCCCCTTTAAACAAACTCCCATGTGAGACTTTCCGCATGTCTTACATGCTTCCATCCTCCGCTTGGGATCTCCCTGCTTTACCTCAGTATTCCCAGGGTTAAAATTCTTTCTCTTTGGCAAGTTGCCGCCATCACCGCAACTTCAAATTTTTATTACCTCCTTCTAACTTATTCTTAATCTTCCGCTCTTTGTGGTACTGAGACAAAGCCTCACCACCACCTCTTCAGCTATTATCGCCTTCTCCAGAATGGTTTCGTAAGAAGCACTCTGGAAAACCGATATCCCAAATTATTAATAAATGAAATTTATTTTTCTCTATTTATTATTTTGAAATAGTAAGGGTCGATTTGATTAATGTGGATAGTTATGGGTAAAATACGCAAATATTTCGAATAAGCAAGTGGTTATAAAATATTCATTATTGTTAGGAATATTCGTTTTGGTCGTGGAATATTCATACCGTTTGTCGGGGAATATTCGTGCATACGCCATGATCTTTTATGGGCCCCATAACTAAAAGCGATTGGATGAAGAAAACGATAAATATAAGTTATTTATAAATAACGGCCGTAGTTATTACTGATTATCTTTGTTGGAATACCCGTGGTTTAAAAACACACTAATCGCGTTGTTGAGCAGAAGCACACCGGTATTGCACCAATTATTGATTCTTACGTAAGAAGGCACTACTCAATAATTGTTACAATGAATTCTTTATTCGAGATTTTATTTTATTGATTCAATAATTGTTGCGTTGATATTTTATATTGTTGTTGTTTGATAATTGTCATTACACAAGATTTTTTTTATTATCGAAGCAATAATTCATATTATCTGAATAATATTATTAGATAACATTATTGGCAATGTCTAGAAAGTTACATCTAATGAGAGGTTTGGTCACCTAATTGCGGCGCCATGAAGAAATTCTTATTGAAAGCCCCTCTTTCCTGGAAACTGCCGCACAGTTGTCGATAATGTGATTCTATAATATTATTTGTGAATAATTAATTATTGATTCATATGATGAGGAAAATATTGATTTTATGTGGATATAGATGGAGAAAATTTTAAAATGACAATTGTTGAAAATTAATATTTTATCTTTTTCGATAAAATAATTCATTTAAATATATTATTTTAATAATATATTAACTGTGATATTTTTACAATGAATGTGGGATATATGAGTATATGAGGAGGAAGAGTATTTTTGTTGCATTAAATGATTAACACATGTTTTGTGTGTGTTGTGGACCCCATTTCTTGATTTGAAATTTGATTATAAATTTGTAAAATCACCCGCTTGTGGATTTTTTGGCCAATTTATGTTTGGAATTTGGAAAAATTTTCTTCTCAGTAAAGTTGTAGAGAATTGAATTTCCTATAAAAAGTCACGAGTTTCAATTTTCTGATAAAAGGGCTATTTATTATGAATTATTGAAGTTTGAGTTCAAATAATTGATTTTGGGAGTTTTAATTAATTATTTTGAGAAAAACATTTTTGGTGAGTTTGTGAACCTCATTTAACATGTGTGGTGGTGTTTTTGACTGTAAGGTGGGCTAAGGAAAATTTGTATAATTATATTAATATTATATTCAATTTTACTGCTTTGGTGTTCTAAGCGTTTTCCTATAAATAGGGTGCTTAGGTTAGAATTGAAAATCACACCGAAATCGTTTTCTTTCTCTCTATATTATCGAGCGTATTCTTGTGAGTATTTTGAGTATACTTTGAGTATTGCTATACTGATTGCAAGTTCAAGTCATAGCCTATATCCTGTGTTTTCAACTAGAAGCTTCATTTCGAGGTAAGGGATGTTATTTTCTTCTCAAATGATATTATTTCTTCAATATCATTATCTTTGAAATATTGGTTGGAACTTTTTATTAAATTTGGAACTTTTTCATGCTCGGGGTTTACTATTCATGAGTTACTATTCACGAGTACTATTCACGAAGCGTGAAGATGTTTTTTTTGTGAAATTTCTATCTTTTGGTGTGAGTTACTTATTCACGATACGGTCTTATTCACGTGATACGACACTATTCACGAATCACGACACTATTCAATCGAAAAATGAAATTTCTTCTTTTCGTCTAAAATATCTATTACGGATACTAGCTTTGATTGTATCCATGTTTTGATCATTCTTGAATTTTACACCACTATGATTATTTTTGAGGTATTGTTGGACATGGATAAAACAAAGTACGAATCTTTAATCCTTAATCCTTGTCATTTTGTTTCACCGGATTCGCTTTTTAAAATATTTTTCATCATCCTCGGTCTTAAATGATGATATTCTTCAATATCTTTGGCACATAGTGCAAAGATGAATGATTTCTTGATGAATATCTTTGGCCCATAGTGCAAAGATGAACAGTGTTGAGATGAACATGACCGATCGATTAATATCTTTGGCCCGTAGTGCAAAAGATGAGCAGTGTTTAGATGAACATGACTTAATCGATGAATATCTTTGGCCTGTGGTAAAAGATGAATATTTGATTCGGATATATATTGATTGATGTTACAAGGATAAAATATCGACGATGAACTTTTAAATTCATATATAGAAGATAGTAGTTTGCATTCTCTACTTAACTCTTCTAATGAATTATTATTTCCGCTGCGAATATTGATTTAAAATTTGTTGTCTATTGTATTCTATTAGATTTTTCCCTGTTGAAGACTAACGATAATTTGTTGTATATTATCTTAGTCATAATATTCTTTACTGGGCTAGTTGAGCTCACCCTTTTCCTTGTTGTTCCATTTTTCTTCTCAGGAGGCGAGAATGTAGCGAGTACTAGTCGGGGTATGGAATGAAGGTTCTAGAGAGAGTTGTTTAGTAGTCCTCACCATTTTTGTAAAATAATGTATCAATAATTATGATGGGGATTTATTTGCGTGTGGATATTGTCTAGATGGCAATTATCTGTATTTAAACTCACGCTTTATATGTTGTAATAATAAAGTTGTAGTTATTTACATACCATGTATTTGGCGACTCGAATGGGTTTGATGGAATGGACCTATTTTGGGGCGTCACAGTTAATATCGAGCTTAGGGATATGATCTCCAAGGCGGAGATCGGGAATAGAACTAGGAGGGAGAGACGAGTAAATCCTTCTCTAGTGTGTCCTACCTAAGCTTATTTGTTAGTTGGTCAAGATATAGGGATATTATGTGATATATTAATTTCCTTAATTAACCCTTGTTTTATGACGATGATTTGAGAATGTCGATCGAGAATATTAACAATGTAAATGAGACCGTGGAGATGCCTGTACTCACCAACGAGGAGAGCGTGCAGCAGTCGGCAATGTTCCTCCTGTGAAACAACACCACCGAAAGCGATGATGAACGAGGGATGTTTAGAAGCTTTTTGCGTTCATGCAAAATCGAATTTAGGAGACTCGTGTTCAAAATACTGAGGAGGAAATGATAGCAATTCACGGGTTGTCACAGCTAAATAGTTCAAAGAGTTGGGACCACCAGAATTCTGGGGAAAGCCGGATCCGATTAAGGCGGAGACGTGGGTTAAACAAATTACCAAGATATTCGATGTCTTGGGATGCACGGAGGAACAGAAGTTCCATTCGCCACCTTTATGTTCCGTGTGGCGAGGCGATTCATCGTGGGAATCGTGAAGCGTACCCATCCAAATTTTCAAAGATGTCATGGGAGACGTTTTAGAAACAGTTCAATGACAAGTACTTCCCTGAAAGTATTCATCATATGAAGTAAGTGGAGTTTATTAGACTGGAGCAGAATAACATGACGGTGTCCCAGTACGAGGCAAAGTTCGCGGAGTTATCCAGGTTTGCACCTCATTTGGTGGAGAATGAGGAATGTATGACGCGGATGATTCTGAGAGGTTTGAAACCCGTAAGATACGTCAAGATCTCATTTCTCATAAATTTTCTCTCTATTCGGATGTTGTCAATGGGGCTCGGTTGTTAGAGCGAGATAACGAGTACGCTCAACCGAGGGACCATAACCGGATCATACCAAGATAGCGATCATCGTAATAACGATAACCAAATGGAGAAAGAAGAATACGGACAAAAGCGGTAACCACTCTGGTGGTAATTGTGGCCATGAAAATAGAAGAAGCGAGTCGGTAGGAGATTTTAAAAGAGGAGATTCAATAACGACCATGTGAAGACGCCAACACCAAAGAAGAATCGGGTTCCAAGGAGGAGAAAGACCACCTAGGTCGTATGTTACAAATCACGCGGAAAGAGGGACATATCATTGGCGCCGCCCACAACAGTTTAAGGTATGCTATAATTGTGGAAAAGAAGGACATATCGCTCGAGATTGTACAATATCGAAACCAGATCCAATGGAATGGTGACTCAAAAGGATGTCCCGAAAAAAGTCAAAGTCAACGGTTCTTGGAAGAGCGTTTGTCGTGACCGGTCCAAATCGAGGAACCCTAACGGTTAGCACGGTTAGTTAATTATAAATTCTTGCGAAGTTTATACCTTACTAGATACCGGGTTCTACCCATCTTTTATCTCTCTTTAACTTTACATTCCAACGTTTGAACTTGACTACGGAGAAATTAGACTTTGACCTATTTATGGAGACTCAGTTAGGAGAAACTTTCATTACATCTCGTTGTTTAGAAATCGGCTTGATTCAGTTGGCACTATCACATTACCTGTTAACCTTATTTCTATAGAGATATTTGCTTTTGATGTGATTTTAAGGTTAACTACTCATCATGCCAAAATTGATTACTTTCATAAGGTTGTTAATTTTCATATTCCTAAGCAACCTGTTATTCGAATTCAAGCAATCAAACCATTGTAGTCAAATATTTTCATATCAAGCCATGAAGTCATTCGTTTATTACGGATGTCAAGTTTTCTTAGTCCATGTTATGGATTTGAATAAAGACACGTCAGATTTGAATAATATTCCTGTTGTTATTGATTTTTCTTGATGTATTTCCTGAAGAATTTCTTGGCTTACTCCCAAAGCCTGATATTAAATTTTGTATCGACTTTGAACCCGGTACAAAACTTATTTCTAAAATCTCATATTGAATGGCTCCTATTGAACTTCAGGAGTTAAAAATTCAACTATAGAATTTGGTACCTAAGCCTTTATCTGGTGACTTCCTTTGTGGAATGCACTGAAGCCAGACTCTCCGTAGGGGACACCATATTCGTGCGATAGTAAACTGATAGGTGTCATTGTAACGTGCTATCCAAGGTTGGGATATGAGTCACAATTGAGAACAACCTAAGTCGGTAATCGAAATACGTAGCTTTCTAGGCTTAGTTGGTTATTATCAGAGATTCGTTGAAGGATATTCTCGAATCGCTATTCCATTAACGCAGCTGACTCGTAGAGATACAAAATTCGAATGGAGCAAGGAATGTGGGAAGAGCTTCGAAGAACTCAAGAGGAGACTCATTTCAGCACATGTTCTGACCATGCCATCCTGGAAAAGCGAACGTGGTAGCTGACGTGTTGAGTAGAAGATCGTATACAAGTATGAGTACGATATTGTCAAAGACTCATTTCGTATAATTTACAAATAATAGAGATGGAGATGAAAACTCTAGTTACCCACGTGATGATATACGAGTATAATCGACTTTAATCGATAAAGTTAAAGCTGTTCAAGCTACACACTCGGAGTGATTAATTTGAAGAAGGAGGTGCAAGAAGTTGTTATTTCAAAAGCGAGAATCGGTGAGGTGAGGAAAGCTCAAACCTTCGATTTATTAATCCATTTAAAATTCTCGATCGAATAGGAACTGTGGCCTATAGACTCGTTTTACCGCCAAGTATGACGCGTGTTCATAACGCTTTTTCACGTGATCGATGTTACGTAAATATGTGGACGACCCGAACACGCGTTGAGTTAGAACCGGACGAGATAATAGAAGACTTAACGTGCGAGGAGGTACCTGTAAAGATCTTGGATAGGAAAGAACATGTCCTATGTACCGAGGTTATACCACAAGTTAAAGTTTTGTGGAGAAACATGCTTATTGAGGAAATGACCTGGGAGTTGGAAACGAAAATGAAAGCGAGGTATTCTCATCTTTTCGAAACACCAGGTACGTACGTCAATTTTGAGGACGAAATTTCATAAGGAGGGGAGGTTGTAAGACCCCAAATTATTAATAAATGAAATTTATTTTCCTGTATTTATTATTTTGAAATAGTAAGGGTCGATTTGATTAATGTGGATAGTTATGGGTAAAATACGCAAATATTTCGAATAAGCAAGTGGTTATAAAATATTCATTATTGTCGGGGAATATTCGTTTGGTCGTGGAATATTCAGATGCTTTTGGGAATATTCGCATTTACGGCCAAGCCTTCTTTATGGGCCCCATAATGGAAAGCGATTGGATGAAGAAAACGATAAATATAAGTTATTTATAAATAACGGCGTAGTTATTCTGCAGTTAATCTTTTTGGAATACCCAATGGTTAAAACACACTAATCTGCGTTGTTGAACAATGAAGACCTGCGGTATTGCACCAATTATTGATTCTTACGTAAGAAGGCACTACTCAATAATTGTTACGATAATTCTTGCTCAATTATTTTATTTTATTGATTCAATAATTGTTGCGTTGATATTTTATATTCTTTGTTGTTTCAATAATTGTCATTACACAAGATTTTTTTATTATCGAAGCAATAATTCATATTATCTGAATAATATTATTAGATAACATTATTGGCAATGTCTAGAAAGTTACGCTAAGGAGAGGTTTGGTCACCTAATTGCGCCACCAAGAAGAAGAAATTCTTATTGAAAGCCCCTCTTTCTGCAGAACCGCACTGGTTGTCAATAATGTGATTCTCATAATATTATTTGTGAATAATTAATTATTGATTCATATGATGAGGAAAATATTGATTTTATGTGGATATAGATGGAGAAAAATTTTAAAATGACAATTGTTGAAAATTAATATTTTATCTTTTTCTGATAAAATAATTCATTTAAATATATTATTTTAATAATATATTAACGGTGATATTTTTACAATGAATGTGGGATATATGAGTATATGAGGAGGAAGAGTATTTTTGTTGCATTAAATGATTAACACATGTTTTGTGTGTCTTTGGACCCCATTTCTTGACTGAAATTTGATTATAGCCTGTAAAATCGCCCGTTTGTGGATTTCGGTCAATTTATGTTTGGAATTTGGAAAAACTTTCTTCTGCAAAGTTGTAGAGAATTGAATTTCCTATAAAAAGTCGCGTGTTTCGAATTTTCTGATAAAAGGGCTATTTATTATGAATTATTGAAGTTCCGGAGTTCCGAAATAATTGATTTTTGGGAGTTTTAATTAATTATTTTGAGAAAAACGTTTTTGGTGAGTTTGTGAACCTCATTTAACATGTGTGGCTGGTGTTTTTGACCAAAAGGTGGGATAAGGAAAATTTGTATAATTATATTAATATTATATTCAATTTTACGCTTTGGTGTTCTAAGCGTTTTCCTATAAATAGGGTGCTTAGGGTTAGAATTGAAAATCACACCGAAATCTGAAGTTTTCTCTCTATATTATCGAGCGTATTCTTGTGAGTATTTTGAGTATACTTTGAGTATTGCTATACGGTGCAAGTTCAAGTCATAGCTTATATCCGGTGTTTCAACTAGAAGTACTGTCTTTCGAGGTAAGAGATGTTATTTTCTTCTCAAATGATATTATTTCTTCAATATCATTATGCTGAAATATTGGTTGGAACTTTTTATCAAATTTGGAACTTTTTCATGTCGGGGTTACTATTCATGAGTTACTATTCACGAGTACTATTCACGAAGCGTGAAGATATTTTTTTTGTGAAATTTCTATCTTTTGGTGTCGGAGTTACTATTCACGATACTGCATTATTCACGATATCGACACTATTCACGAATCACGACACTATTCAATGAAAAAATGAAATTTCTTCTTTTCGTCCAAAATATCTATTCTGGATACTAGCTTTGATTGTATCCATGTTTTGATCATTCTTGAATTTTACACCACTATGATTATTTTTGAGGTATTGTTGGACATGGATAAAACAAAGTACGAATCCTTAATCCTTAATCCTTGTCATTTTGTTTCACTTTGGATTCGTTTTTTTAAAATATTTTTCATCATCCTCGGTCTTAAATGATGATATTACCGAATATCTTTGGCACAGAAGTAGTGCAAAGATGAATGATTTCTTGATGAATATCTTTGGCCCATAGTGCAAAGATGAACAGTGTTGAGATGAACATATGACCGATCGATTAATATCTTTGGCCCGTGATGCAAAGATGAGCAGTGTTTAGATGAACATGACCAATGATGAATATCTTTGGCACAGTAGTGCAAAGATGAATATTTGATTCCGATATATATTGATTGATGTTACTGAGGGATAAAATATCGACGATGAACTTTTAAATTCATATATAGAAGATAGTAGTTTGCATTCTCTACTTAACTCTTCTAATGAATTATTATTTCATTGCGAATATTGATTTAAAATTTGTTGTCTATTGTATTCTATTAGATTTTTCCTGTTGAAGACTAACGATAATTTGTTGTATATTATCTTAGTCATAATATTCTTTTCTCGGGCTAGTTGAGCTCACCCTTTTCCTTGTTGTTCCATTTTTCTTCTCGGGAGGCGAGAATGTAGCGAGTACTAGTCTGGTATGGAATGAAGGTTCTAGAGAGAGTTGTTTAGTAGTCCTCACCATTTTGTAAAATAATGTATCAATAATTATGATGGGAATTTATTTGCGTGTGGATATTGTCTAGATGGCAATATCGTATTTAAACTCACGCTTTATATGTTGTAATAATAAAGTTGTAGTTATTTACATACCATGTATTTGGCGACTCAGAATGGGTTGGATGGAATGGACCTATTTTGGGGGCGTCACAGATATCCTATTATAGAGTCAGGGTTTTAAGCCCTACTCAAACCTACGCGCCTTCCTCGCTTCTGTGTCCACCTGATGTGGAGCAAATCTCGCCAATTCGTTAAACTTGGCGGCATACTGGGGAACTGTCATATCCCCCTGCTTAAGTTCTAAGAACTTAATTTCCATTCTACCCTGCATGCTAGTAGGGAAATAGTTCTCAAAGAAGACTTTCTTAAACTAGTCCCACGTAACAGCCTTTGTCCTAGCCCCACCCTGGTGAGCCTCCCACCAGTAGTTGGCTTCCCCCTTCATCATGTAAGTCACAAAAGAAGTCTTTTGCGCCTCACCTACGTTTGTTATCATAAACGCTTTTTCAATCTCTCTAACCCATGTCTGGGCTTCTAACGGGTCCGTCGTTCCTCGGAACTCGGGAGGACCCACACTTTTAAAGTCCTTAAAGGTAGTTGTTCTTGCTACCCCAGGAGCTACAAGAATCCCACCCCTTTGGTTAAATGCAGCCGTTAATAAATTAATGAACTCTTGCATAGGGTTATTAGGACCCCCCTGGTTCTCATTATGAGACTCGGCCTCTTGGTTACGTTGTCTCCTTCTCGGCGACATAATTCTGATTTAAATAAATAAAGCTTCGCTATTATCTATTTAACTACTCGGTTATCATTCTCAATCAACAACAATCATTCATACCACAACAAGCACATTTAATAAAACTTCATTATATAAATATGCTTTCATAGTCAAAACTATTTACAATTTGCTTCATAGCCAAGGGCTATTACATTTCTATCCCGCAATTGAAATTCACAAAAGTTGGGATTTACAAAAAGACTACCCTTTTATACAAAAGAGGGTTTTACGCCACTACACACCTATTTAATTATTCTAGACTTCTAATAATGCATAACAGCATCCTTGTGTTTCTCATTTAGGATGACAAACAACCTTCAACTTGAAATCCATATGAAAACTCTTATAGATGTTAGACATCCGTGCTATCTTTCGGTCCTTCTTAATTATTTTCTTGCGAAGCTTATCGACCTCTTCCTTATAGTCTCTAGTCTGCTCTGTCAGAAGCACTCGCCTATCATGCTCTGACTCAAAATCTGCTTCTGCAGACACCTTAGCTTCATGGAGATAATTAATCTCTTCACTCTGATTTTGCACAACTGTACTCAGTTGCACATTCTTGTCAAGCACTGACAGATACAATGCTCTTATTGCATCTAGAGGTATTGACTCTAGTGTAGGTACCATCGTATTAATTGCTGTTACCTCCTCATAGACCATCATATTAAGATATGACGCTTTATCCATATCTCCCTCGGATTAGTCCTCCTCAGAAAAATACTCCACTGTCTTCGACTCCTCTAGAATCACTAATGGTACCTCCGCCACTGGCATTGGTACTACCTCAAATTAATTAACTGAGTCCTCACTTATCATTTCCACGTTTCTAAACATCAAGCTATCGGTTGACATCTATAAACACATAACACGTTGATTAGTACATAATACACAATAGTATAAGCACAAATCACATTTAATATCTTTAAGATTAATTTTCATCTTTTAATCCTTTCGATAATGAGTTATCTCAATATCTTATTAATTCACTGGACTTGAATTTCATTCCTCGGACTTTACCTTCCTTACGAGGTTATTAGCCTAAGGTTCTTTACCCCTTAAGTTTTATAATCTAAGGCTTTGATACCAACCTGTGACGCCCCCAAATTCGGGAATCTTCCAACCCGACATATGGTGCTCCACTGTACTAACATCCGTACAATCATTCCATTGAAAATACAACAAAATGAAGGTAATTACTATCTTTTTTATTACAATCAAAGTATAAATCCTTCCCAGGTTCATAAACCGGTTACATCGTTCATTGTTCATAATGTATAATACATATAAACTTACTAACTATTACACAATGCCTAAGCATCCATCTTAGCTTTGCCTTTATCTCTCTTGGCATTCACAGTACATTCATCCTTAACTGTAGTTATATGATTCACGCAAGAAGTGAGCATGACAGCCCAACAAGTTTATCAAGGATAATAGGAATACCACATTCGTGAATCATATAACAATTCTGACATAACTGAACAATAGTTATGAAGTATTATGAATCAATAATACTTAACAGTTCATAACATCAATTCCCAAAGTATAAAATAGATTAGGAATTCTGAACCGGTCGATAGACCATGAACAGTAACCTTCAGTTTTCATACTTAAAAAGGAGTCCACAGCACTAATGCCGTTCATTCGATAACTTACGAGCACTTCTAGGTGATCATCCTATAGTACTCTGTGTTAATCAACACTCATTCATTAAACGTATTTACGTTTAATATTTTTGGCAAACTCGCGTGCCCATCGAAATATCGATGAAAAATACTTTTGTTTGTTCATAGACAAACCTTACCTTCACGCTTTGTACCAATTACTTGGCATAGGATAACGTTAACATTTCAATATAGAAAGATATGAATATCAATCAATCTATATCATACGAGTAGTAGTCTAGAAAAAATAAATCGCACAATTCCTTTATTTAAAACCCGTCATGCAATTCAGTTCAACGAATCACATACAACTTGGCTAACATGAAAGTTAGACAAGCGTTAAGAAAACATGCCTTTCAGCGTCTTCAAATAATTTACTCAACTGACCACAACCTTTATAGAATCTATATGATATATTCACATAGCACACTATAATTAGCTATCAAACAACTATTCAAATTGTTCCTACAAGCTTCTTTCTCTTCTATGTCTTTGTTAATTTAATATCATTTACTAAAGTCAACAAGACTTATTACCCTTCATTTCGATTTATTACTGAACTTTCTTTTATTAACCGGACTCGAACATTGTTGATAAAGTATTCCTAAGTTTCATACCATATACCTTAGTATAGGTAGTATAGGAATAACTTTAATACACTTATGAAGTGTACAAACATCATCCCTTTAGGTCCCCGAACAAATGAAGTTCAAAACCTAAGTCATTGTCTAAGGTTCACCACTCATGCATGATGCGACCCTCATAGTACTAGGCCTGCTATTGCCATGGCCAGATTAGCGATCAGAAAGGCTCCCACCTTCATTGCTGCTGCTGCTGAACGATAATGACGACGGTGCCATTTAGTAGTGCTCAATTTTCTGTCACTGGCACTGCCAACGCGGTGATTTATCTTATGTTCAGCGGCCGCGGCTGCACCTCGATCATGAGAACTTCAATAATTTTCAAAAAGTTTATGAAATTTCCGGGGCCATAACTTCTTCGTTATAAGCCTGATTTGGTCCATTCAAAAGCCTACACGTCATAAATAACATAATCTACGCGTTCATATAAGAATTCGACACTTTCAAATCCGATAACTCAAAATTCACCATTGAGTTCATTTTTAGACGTTCGTAAACGTTAAAGAGCGTTCAATGCTCATTTTCTTCATTTTAAGTTAGAATCCAACGATTCTCGAACTCACAACTCTTAATCACCCTATCTCACGTGTTGACATTGAAAATCAACATTTTCAAGTCTCACGTCAACTTTTGACCCCCAATCCGGAATTCAACGTTTTCGACGTTTAACGTCTAATTACGTAAAAATCGCCATAACTTCGTTACTAGGGTTCTCTAAGCCAAATCACATGGAATACTCCATGGATTTCATATCTACATCCTATCCAAACAAGATGTAATTACTAACGTATTGATGGAGTTCAATCGTTTATAAACGATTAATCTCAACAAACAATATTTTTATGGTTCAAAACTATTTTAAACCTTATGATTCTTATAATCTCATGACTTATAGAGATTGAATCTATGGTAAGCCATCTTTAATCCCTCATACAAGACATATACCACCCATCTATGATTCTCTAAGATAAAATAAAAATCAAAAAGAGATGGAGAGGAAAGATAAGGATTATACCTTAAGAACTCTGACGATCTTGAGAACTTCTAATGACAAAACTTCAAAGTAGGAGAATTGTTCAAGTCTAGCTCTCTTTTCTCTCTCAAATAATCTAGGTTGGCAAATTTCAAAACTCCAAAATGAATCAACCTAGCTTTCTATTTATAGGAAATGAGAATGGAGGGCATAATGGACTTAACACACCTAACCTCCTTACTCTTCATGTGTGGTCACCAAGTAAGATACTTGGTGACCAAGCCTTATGCTTGGCTTCCACTCCAAGGTGGCCGGCCCACCACTTGCCATGGGTCATCCCATGGGTTGCCCCATGGGTTTTACCCATTCGGTGACCCACCGGTTCGATCCACGGTTCGGTTTAAATGAATTGGGCTTAACTAAATAAACATTGGGCCTTGACTTGGGCTTAACCTGCTAATCTCCTTGGGCTTGGTCATTTAATAATTGGACTAATAAAATCCAACTCAAATGACTTAGTCATTAAGAATTAATCTTAATACTATAATACGAATCGTATTCTAAACGTACAATTCGCGTATTCTCATCGTATACAACACGTACAATAATCGTATCATACTTCATATTTACTCATCGTATTACACATAGATGCTAAATAGTACCATAAATGTATAACACTCGCATTAACCCTAACGCCATTCCTCCTATGCATATTATTTCCTCCTCGGAAATCAATATACTCAACCCTTAGGTTTTAAGTCCGCAGGCGAAAACTGTGTTTGTCATAAATGAAATATTATCAGATATTCCATCTAATCTCGATATTCTATCATCACGCGTTTCTCAAAATTTCAAAATAATTCCCCGAACAGAAATGGATGAATAGTGTTTTTACGAAAATTTCTCGAAAAACAATTATTTTTGTTCTGGAAATTCCAAACAATTATTTCTAACACGTAGCCTGAATACTAACCACGTTAGCACATTCTAGGTCATAGAACGACCTTCACATAGCTTACTCACAAAGAAATCAATTAAATTCATTTAATTCACATAATCAAATAAAAATTTAATTGTCATAAAAATTCAATTTTCTCGGGCGTTACAGGTTAACTACTCATCATGCCAAAATTGATTGTTTTCGTAAGGTTGTTAGTTTTCATATTCCTAACCAACCTATTATGTGAATTCAAGCAACCAAACCACTAAAGTCAATCACTGTCATATCAAGCTATAAAGTCATTCATTTATTAAAAAACGGATGTCAAGTCTTAGCCCATGTTATGGACTTGAACAAAAACACGTCAGATTTGAATAATATTTTTGTTGTTAGTGAATTTCCTGGCGTATTTCCTGAAGAACTTCCTGGTCTACCCCCAGAACGTGAAGTTGAATTCTTTATTGACCTTGAATTGGGTACAAAGCCCATTTCTAAAACCCCATATCGAATGTCTCCTATTGAACTTCAGGAGTTAAAGGTCCAACTACAGGAGTTGTTAGACATCGGTTTCATTCGTCCTAGTATATCTCCTTGGGGTGCTCTTATTTTATTCGTAAAGAAGAAAGGCGGGAGTATGCAACTTTGTATTGACTACCAGGAATTGAACCATGTCACCATTAAGAATAGGTATCCGCTACCTCGTATTGATGACCTGTTCGACCAGTTGCAAGGAGCACAATTCTTTGAATTTTCAAAGATCGATCTTCATTCTGGATATCATCAGCTGAAGATTAAAACTGAGGATATTCCAAAAACTGCCTTTAGAACTCGGTACGGGCATTATGAATTCTTAGTCATGTCTTTTGGATTGACTAATGCTCCTGCTTCTTTCATGGATATAATGAACCGTGTATTCAAAGAATATTTGGATTAGTTCATTGTTGTCTTTATTGATGACATCCTCATCTATTTCAAAAGCCGTGAAGATCATGAGCACCATTTGAAGCTGGTACTTCAAAGGCTTCGTGACAATAAGCTATATTCCAAGCTGAAGAAATGCGAGTTCTAAATTAAGGAAGTAGCATTCCTTGGGCACGTGGTGTCAAAACATGGAGTATCTGTTGACCCGACGAATATTGAAGCAATACAAAGTTAGGAGTAACTGAAGTCGGTGACCGAAGTACATAGCTTTTTGGGCCTAGCTGGTTATTATCGGAGATTCGTAGAAGGGTTTTCTCGAATCGCTACTCCGTTAACTAAGTTGACTCGGAAGGATACAAAATTCGTATGGAGCGAGGAATGCGAAAAGAGTTTTCAAGAGCTCAAGAGAAGACTCATTTTGGCACTTATTCTGACAATACCATCTGGTTCGGATGGATTTTTTTCTACAACGATGCTTCAGGCCAAGGGTTAGGATGTGTTCTCATGCAACATGGGAAAGTCATAGCCTATGCCTCGCGATAACTCAAAGAATATGAGAGGAATTATCCTACTCATGATCTGGAGTTAAGCGGCGATCATTTTTATGTTGAAAATCTGGAGACAAAGATTACTATGGGGAAAAAGTGGAGATTTATACGAATCATAAAAGCCTCAAATATTTCTTCATCCAAAAGGAACTCAACATGCGGCAACAATGTTGGCTCGAGCTGTTGAAATATTACGATCATAGCATTCAATATCATCCTGGAAAAGCAAACGTTGTAGCTGACGCATTGAGTAGAAGATCGTATGCGGGTATTAGAGCGATGTTGTTAACACAAAGACCCATTTGGTACGACTTACAATGGATGGAGATATCTAAAGGCTTCAAGTACCCACGTGATGATATCAAACATACGAGTAAAATCGACTTTAATCGATAAAGTTAAAGTTAGTCAAGCTACAGACCCAGAGCTGATGCGTATGAAGAAGAAAGTACAAGAAGGTGTTATTTTAGAAGTAAGAATCGATGAAAAAGGAATACTTCGAGTCAACTCCAGACTTTGCATTCCTAACGATTCTGACTTGAAGCATAGAATCATGATGGAGGCACACAACACACCATTTGCAATCCATCCTGGGAGTACCAAAATGTATCATGATCTTCGACATACATTTTGATGGAGCAATATGAAGAGCGAGATTACAGAGTTTATCTCGAGGTGTTTAACTTGTCAACGTGTAAAGGCGGAGCATCAAGTGCCAAAGGGTCCATTGCAACCACTTGAGATTCCAAAATGGAAGTGGGAACACGTTATTATGTATTTCGTTATGGGTCTTCCCAAGGTTTCTCAAGGCATAGATGCGATTTGGGTTATTATTGATAGATTAACCAAGTCTGCTCATTTCTTGCCTATACGTGAGACTTATTGCCTTGAACGTCTTACTCGTATGTATATAAATGAGATTGTGAGATTGCATGACATGCCAGTATCCATAGTTTTGGATCATAACCCAAGATTTACTTCACGATTTTGGGTTAACTTGCAGAAAGCTATGGGCACGAATTTACAATTCAGTTTAGCATACCATCCTCAAATGGACGGGCAATCAGAAAGGACAATTCAAACCCTTGAAGATCTATTAAGACTCTGTGTCCTAGATTTCAAAGGGAGTTCAGATAAGTACTTGCCATTGGTGGAATTCTCTTACAACAACAGTTATCAAGCAAGTATAGGCATGGCTCCATTCGAAGCGTTGTATGGACGAAAGTTTCACTCTCTAGTATGCTAGGACGAGGTGGGTGAAACAACTTTGTTGGGACCGGAATTGGTACGCATGACTACAAAAAAGATCCAAATGATTCGATAACGTATTCAAACCTCACAAGATCGACAAAAGAGTTATGCGGATCTTCATCGAAAAGACGTGGAATTTAATATTGGAGATCATGTACTATTACGTATTGTTTCATGAAAGGAAGTTACAAGATTCGGGAAGAGAGGAAAGCTCAATCCACGATTTCTTGGTTTATTTGAGATTCTTGACCGAATAGGAAATGTGGCCTATAGACTCGCATTACCTCCAAGCATGTCTCGTGTTCATAATGTTTTTTATATATCTATGCTTCGTAAATATGTGAAAGACCCAAACCACATTATTGTGTTAGAACAAGACGAGATATCTGAAGATTTAACGTACGAGGAGGTACCTGTCAAGATCTTGGATAGGAAAGAGCATGTCTTACGAATAAAGGTTATACCATAAGTCAAGGTTTTGTGGAGGAACCATGCTATGGAGGAAATGACCTGGGAGTTGGAACACCAGGTACGTACGCCAATTTCGAGGATGAAATTTGATAAGGAGGGGAGGTTGTAAGACGCCAACTTATTATAAATAAAATTGAATTTTCTCTATTCATTATCTTGAAATAATAAGGAGTTAATTTGATATAATGCTTTGGTTATGGGTGAAATGTGCAAATTTTGCAAAATAAGCAAGTGGTTATAAAATATTCATTGTTGTCGGGGAATATTCATTTGGTGGTTGAATATTCTTGCTGTCAGGGAATATTCATACGATGGCGCATCCATTTGTGGGCCCCATAACAGAATAACTGTCGGATGAAGAAAATGACATGTTTGAGTTTTTATAAATAACGGCGTAATTGTTACCCTTAACACTGTTGGATTACATGGTGGTTAAAATACAGTAATACGCGTGGTTGCACAGTAGCACACAGTATTGCACAATATTTTTGAATTATTGATTCTTACGTAAGAAGACACTACTCAATAATTGTTATAGTAATTATTGTTCAATATTTTATTTTATTGATTCAATAATTACTGCGTTGATATTATATATTATTGTTATTTCAATAATTGTCATTGCATAGTATTTCCCATTATCAGATCAATAATTTATATTATTTGAATAATATTATTAGATAGCATTATTGACAATATTTAAGGAAGTTCTGTCTAGGAAAGGGGTTTGGTCACCTAATTGCGCGCCAGTAAGGAGAAATCTTTATCGGAAAGCACCCTCTTTCTTGGGAATGACCTGGTTGTCATAATTGTGATTCTGTAATATTATTTGTGAATAATTAATTATTGATTTATATGATAAAGAAATATTTATTTTATGTGGACATAAATGATGGATAGGAAAATATTTATTTTGTGTGGATATAAATGAAGGAATTAATACTGAGGTGTTTTATCAGTATTTTGTCGGAATGGAGGTATTAAAAATCATCCATATGTGGATTTCGGGCATTTTTCGTTTAGAATTTGGAAAAAATTAAATCTACGGAGTTGTAGAGAATTCGATTTCCTATGGAATGGACATAAAATTCATATTTTTCTGATAAAAAGGTTATTTATTATAAATTATTGAAGTTTTTGATTATTGTTTAAATGGTAAAACATTTTGGAAATTTCTAGAATGGGTGTGCCCCACTTTTGGTTGGTCATAAATGTGCTGAAATTTTATTTCAAAAGTGGTGGACATGAATAGTAACAGGTAAAGCCATCAGGTAGCATGTTAGTCTGCTTTAGCGTTCTGGCATTTTCCTATAAATAGGTGCTTAGGTTAAAATTGAAAATCACACCAGAAACTTAATTTTTCTCTCTCTATATTATCGAGCGTATTTTTGTGAGTATTTAGATACTTTGAGAGTTACTATTCAATTCAAGTTTCCTTCGGCTTTACATCCGATATTTCAGTCAGAAGTACTATTCTTTTGAGGTAAGGGATGTTATTTTCTTCGTAAATGATATTATTTCTTTCAATATCATTATGCTGAAATATTGGTATAAATTTTATTGTGAAATTTCTACCTTTTGTGTCGGGATTACTATTCACGTATATGAAACTATTCACAAATACGACACTATTTACCAAAAAATAAAATTTTCTCTTCTTTGTCCCAGATGTCTATTATGGTTACTATCTTTGATTGTATCCATGTTTTGATCTTCATTCTTGAATTTTACTCCACTATGGTTTATTATGGAGTATTTTTAAACTTGAATTATCTAAAGTACGAATCTCTAATCTTTGTCCTTTTATCTCACTGGATTCGTTCTTTAAAATATTTTTCATCATCCTCAGTCCTTAATGGTGATACTTGATGAATATCTTTGGCCTATAGTATAAAGATGAATGATTACCTAATGAATATCTTTAGCCCATAGTGCAAAGATGAACAAGTGTTGATATGAACATGACCAACTGGTGATACAAATGAATATTTTTGGCTCGTAGTGCAAAGATGAATATTTGATTCAAGATGTATATTGATTGATGTTACAGGGATAAAATATTGATGATGGACTTTTAAATTCATAGATGATAGTAGATTTCATTCTCTACTTAACTCTTATAATGAATTGTTATTTTCGCTGCGATTATTGATCTAAAACTTGTTGTCTATTATATTTTATCAGATTTTTCCCTGTTGAGGACTATGGATAATTTTTTGTACATTATCTTAGTCATAATATTCTTTACTGGGCTAGTTGATCTCACCCTTTTTGTTCCATTTTTCTTCCCAGGAGGTGAGAATTTAGCAGGAACTAGCCGGGATATGGAGTGATGATTCAAGATAGTTATTTTAGCAGTCCTCACTATTTTATAAAATAGTGCATTAATAATTGTAATGAGGACTTTATCTGAGTGTGGATATTGTCTAGAAGATAATATTTGTATTTAAACTCACAGTTTATGTGTTGTCGTATTTTGTATGATAATTGTATTAATGAAGTTGTAGTTGTTTCTGTACAATATTTTTGGCGACTCAAAATGGGTGATGTATACCTATTTTGGGGGCGTCACATAAGCAACATATAAATCAACCACATTTTAGTTAACCCATGTATACTAAGCAAATACATGGTAACTAGAACAATAAAAAACAGTAACCAAAGTCCCAACTCAAGGGAACAAAAATGGTATCAAAATCATAAGCTTACAGTAACCAAAAACATACTAAAGAAGTAACCGAACAATTATATGATAGTAACCAAAACATCTTTTAATGGTAACCAATACATAAACAACATGTACACTAAAATCAGTTTAGTAAACCATGTATACTAGGCAAATACATGGTAACCATAACAACATAAAAAAGTAACCAAAATACCAAATCGATGGAACACAAATGGTATCCAAATCAAAAGCTAACAGTGACCAAAAACATACTAACTAAGTAACCAAACATTTATATGATCGTAACAATAACAAAATTTAAATTAACACACCTTTAGAATTTTTTGTGTTGGAATTATCTTCTGGCTAAGCACTTGACCTTCAGTCTTAACTACAGGGACATCAAAATCAGAATCTAAGTGCACTTCAGTATGCTTGATATCACTATGTATCACCAATCTATTCTCATTTTTACTCGATTTCTAACCTACATCCTTCTCATTCCCCTTCTTCTCCATAGAAAACTTCTTTAAGTCCTTAACGGAATCACCCTCCTTAATTCTTTTCCTCTTTCCATCCTTCTTCCTTGTATTAACCATTCTATACAAAACATAAAACAACACAAACCCAAACAATCAATACTCCATTCTGTTAATAAACTACTTTAATAGATAATACATTAAACCATTTAAAAATTACTGACCTGAAACAATAATAACCACTAGAATCGATGAATGGAAAAGAATAAACCAACTGAACCACTGTGCAACAACGATAACAAGTAACAACGATGATGATGAACAACTAAACGAAGATGGCGAGCAACTAAACAAGATGATAACGAGTAACGATCACGAAAATGAAGAATAAAACACTAGAGACGATCAATAGAGAAGAATAACACACGAACAGAAAGAGAAGAAAGGGTTTCAGCATGCAAACAAGGGTTTTTAACCGAAGAGTTCTATACAAATAATAGATGGCGGTTATCACGCATTTAAAAAAACCCCGATCTTAAGATGGACACTAATTTTTCATGTCAGCCCACTAATATTAATCCATTAAATTAAGGACGTATAATTGTATTAATATTGTAAATAAAAATGATGAAGTGTAATATTTTTGTAATTATTTTATGGATGCATGATTTTTGTAATTATTTTCAAAAATGTACTAATATATGTAATTAATCCGAATAATAATTGGTGTCCATAACAAAGATGTTAGATATATTCATTTGGGCCAAACATAAATCCCAATCCAAACATAGTTGTTTATACGCTAGTACTCGTAATTTTAAATAAAAAATAAAAAATAATTTTTAATAACTATTATTATAATTCTCGTGCAAGGTATGTATTATTTTATATATGTATTTTATAATAAAAATAATTATTAGTAAGTAATGATAATAACATTAATATTTTATAATAAAATAAATTTGCATTAATCATATTTTATACATCTCCTTTACTTTAAATTGAATTGAATTACATCATATTTATATATAAATAAATTAACTTCAATATATAATTAAATTACACCAATCGTTCTGACGACGCTGGGATTTTTCCTCGTTTTAGAGATCATGATTTTGAGGGTGATTTTGGAAAAAACCGACTTATATCGACGAGGGTTTGGAGTTGCCAGTTGGTAAAGATTTAAATGGTTGTACCAATGTGATGCCCCAAATTCGAGTACCTTTAAAACTCTTGAAATGGTGTTACACGGTAGTAAACATCCACATTTATACATCTACATTATCATGCTAATATGATGGTAGTTACTAACTATTACAGACATATTATTACATTCCCAAGTTCTATGACCTTTAAATCTTCAAAACATGATAATTAACATATTAATTATTGCAATACTCCTACCTATTACAGATAGGTCCCATATCTTCTATTCGTTCATCTTTCTTTTTCCATTGTCCTTACCAAAACTTTCAACACGCTCGGGTTTTGCTAGAAACATTTAATTCAAAGCAAGAATGATCATTTACATGCCCAACAAGTTTAACAGCATATAAACAATAAAATCAAGAATCGTGCTTTCATACTTCTAAACATTCAACAATTGAACAAAAGTTGTTAAAAATCTCGAATAACGAGAAATATTACTTCTTTCTTGTTCAATACCATTTTTGAAACGATATATTGACTTTCACTGAGCGGCCATAAGACATAAAACTTTCATTTTTCCATTTAAAAAGTGTTTTAACAACTATTTCGCTGTAAACCATCATAGCTTACGGGCACTTTGGGTGATCAAACCTTTTTAGCCTGTATTGATCAATACTACTTGGGAACGACTAATTTTGTGTTCATTATGTCACCCGATAGAGTATGTCGACAATACTGATAAAATTCCCCAATATTATGGTTGATCGTTCTCAAACATACTTCTTAATCCGCACCAAAACAATTTGGTTTGGAAGCTCTACTTAATCCTAATAACATTTTAGAGGATTATATTCAAATTAATAAAATGTTTTATCATGTGTCTAACTGATAAAATTGGCATTGACATCTTTTAAACAGTTCATGCATATCAGGACTTGATATATTAAACAATTCATGTGTTATAACAAAGCTTGAACACTTATACAAATACAAAAGGTTTTCATAAGTATGGAATTCATACAATCATGGAAATATTGTACAAAATTGACTTAAACATCTCATAACATTCACTATCCAAATATTTATTGGAGTTATAATACTTGCCTTATTGTTGTCCAAAAATGATATTGACAATTCGCACGCAAGTATACGTGGTTAACAAGTAATACAATGATAAAAAAGTATCGTTCCCACAAGGAAATATATTAATATTTATCAATTATCAATTTCAATGCAATTAATCCTATTTTAAACTACAGAATAACGTTTAGGATTTGAAAATTAAAATTAAAAAAACTAATTAATAACTAAGATCAAAAGTTCACAAGATTAAAGCAGATTTAACAGGTTAAGATTACAACTTCCCTTGGTATTTCATTTAAATCAATTAATTAATATGAACCATTATCCAAGAATGTTTTATAGTGCTCACGCACTTCTTCTAAAGACACGTAAACAAATCCTCCTAAATTCTATCTCTATGACACATAATAACAAGGAACACCCCAGTTAATCAACTCACTATATTCCTATGTGAATCAAGTTAATTAGGGTTTTACGCACAAATTCTTTCAATGGATACAAAAGACACATAGGTATATTCATATCCTACATGTTAATCATATTAACCCTATTTAGATTATATGAACAGATGCTATTATATCAAGATCTAAATCTATATTCCATCCTCCAATTTTATATAGATTATCACATTAATTGTTGGCCAAACAATTAATCAATAAGCAAAAGATATAATAAACAATTCAATAGAAACCAACTTTTATTCAATGGGAAGGTTTAATTTAAACTACATACCAAGTTCCGTTGCAATCTTTATTAAAGTTTAGTTCATGATAATAATAAAGAAAAACATCATCCAGATTAATAATCCAAACATCCCAGGTAATTACAAAAGATAAAACTAGAGAAGAGAAGAAAAAACTCTGAATTTGCTCCAATACTATCTCTTTGATCTTCAGCCCTTGTAATCCTCCTTCGTGTTTTCCTTCGTTGTTCTCTCTGCAATTCTCTTGATAATTTCCTTGATAAACTGAGTGATACGTCTTTTCTAAAGTCTTCTCCTATTTGTATTGGTCTCAGCTCTCATTCAAATTCCTTCTTGGCTTCAAAAACCCACTCAGCAGTAGAAAAATCCCTCTTTATCCACACATGAGCGCCTAGGCGCTCAACCCAGGTCATTTCTAAGCGCCTAGGCGCTTGACCAGGACCACGTATTTACAAAATGCCACTCAGCTCTAATTTTAATGATTTTTTTCTCTTTTTCTTCTCCCAAATGACCAATTTGTCCCTCCAGCTCCAACCTACAAGAAATAAACACAAAATACATAAAAAGATACTAAAACAATTAAAGATAACAATAATTAAGTTTAATAATATCGAATTCATAGGTATAAAACCTACTCATCAAATACCCCCAAACTTAACCAATTGCTTGTCCCCAAGCAATAAAACACAATGCAATAACTAAATATGCAATCCAAATGCAAATACAACTATCTACATGCCTACGGGTCCAGCAGTCAAACAGAATAAAATCTATTCATCAAGCCTCAGAGAAATTAAAATAAACATGCTAGTACATCATACCAAGATAGATAAATAATTTCCCAATTAATCATGAAATCTTACCCTGTTATTACTGATATAGTGCGTGTGTGTCAACAACCATGCTAATTAATATAAAATCAAATTTAGCACATAATATGTCTCTTTGAAGGCCTCATATAATGTAAACTTAAGAAATCCAAAAATAGCTAGATCCAGCTAAAATCAAACACCAACTAAATTCAAAGGTCAAGATGGGATACTTATGCTTTATTTTTCACTTACGGGGGCTTTTTGCTCTTTTTCCCATTTTATTCTCTTTTTTTTTATACTCATGGCTGTGAAATTTCTTATTCCCTTAGGTTAACAGTGCTACCCCTTAGCGAGCTTTCAACCAACGACTCCCAAACCATTCAGGCTTTAGGGCGCTAGGTGTAGAGACAATCTCCTCGGGCGTACTTACTCAAGTAACAAAGGCCCCAAAACAAGACTAACCACAATTTTTTTTAAACCTTATGTATCCCAAATTTTCCCCCAAACTTAGGTTCTTGTCTAACTCTAGCCATCACTATCTATTCATGAGTTTCTTTCACTTAAACTAGCATTATCTTTAAGAATTCTATTATGTGTCAATTTAGACTCAATCAGTCAACATAGTTGTTTTTACTGTGCTATCATTATTATATCAGTTTCAAACAGGTAAAGATTCAATTCCTGACAAGAAATCACATCAAAGTCTTAACAATCAATACTATACTTGTCTACTCAATTCCAATCTCATCATTGGCTAAAATAGACTTAAACTATCTAACAGCTTGAAACATGCTAATATGAAATAAATTCAATCAAATAGTAAACTTTACTAATATTTTTAATTTTTTTTTTAATAATTTTTTTAAAGAAATTACAATGAAAACTATAAGAAAAACTATGAAATGAATAAGTTATACTAAATGAATGCAACTAAATGACTGCAATGCAACTGAAAGAATGCACCCCCAATCTTAACATATGCAATGTCCTCATTGTATATAAAAAAACATAAGAAATTAGGCACTAAGGACTTCCCTGAAAGATCGAAGCTTTACTCCTCGTCAGTATCCTCTTCTTCTTCATCATCAACCTCATCCTCAATGGGTAAATCAGTCAGGGGGTATTATTAGAGAGTGCCTGCTAGATTCATGCAGTCGAACATCTCTATGAATGCTTCACTACAGTTCTGATACATCTCCATTTGTCGCTGAGCCAGTCTATCCTGATTTCTATCCACCCGGTCAAAACCCTGCTGAACTTGATTAGCCACCATGTCAATCCTTCTAGTTTGATTTCTTAATTCTCGACGAATATCCTCAAAAAAATTTGGTGGTGGCCCCGAACTTCCAGCTGCAGTAGGATTGTCATTTGACTGTTGATTAGGCTCATCAGTAGGCTCTGGAGGCACAATAATGAAACCTAACCCTCTTGGATATGGTGTACCCCAACCCATACCTTGTATTTTTTTATAACCTAGTGGTCAATTGGGGCTAAAGGAGGTTGTCTAGCTTCCTCGGCATCCCATTTTACTCCAGCTTGTTGACATAGTCCAGTAATCAAAGATAGATGAGGCAGTTCACCTGAAGTCCCTCTTTGAATTGCTCTGTCGATTGAATCATGTATAACCTGACCCACATCTATAGTTTTTCCTTGTGCAATACAGAAAAGTAACGCTGCCCATTGATTTATAACATCACTCATATGCCTACACGACATCAAATTGGCATAAATAAAGGCATTCCATTCTTTCTCGTAACTACTTAGTGCAGATGCAGGGAATAAAATAGCTTCTTATTGATATGTTAATTTCCATTTTGTTCCAGGTACACACAAAGCTTGAATGACCTCACTATAGTCCAGCTCGTGCTCTAGATATTGCATGTAGCCATTATTAGGTATTATATCCATGCCGTAGTAAGAATTTTTTTACCTGAAACTGACCTCCACTGATTTTTCCCGAACCCAAACCATGTTACCAACATCTTTTGCATTGGAATAGAATTCCTTAACAATTTTATTAACCGATGAATCCAGTTGAGCTGTAAAGTTCACCCATCTTCTACTTCCAATCATTTGTAGTAACTCCCCATCTTCTACCTCTGGCAATAATCCATGCTCAGGAATTAACGTTTTACTAGAAAGCAAATTGTAATATCTTTTAGAAGCACTAGCACTTGTAAATCTCTTTTTGTCAAACTTTATCGAAGTGCCTGAAGTCTCTCCTCTATGCATTTTTTAGCCATAAGTCTTGTGTGTTAATTTCTTGCCCAACAAATGATGTTCAGTGGCTTAGTATGGGCAAATCCTCTTTGTGACAAATTATCGACACTTGGTGTGCAAAATTTTTGAACACTATTGTTAAGCACTCCCCCAAACTTAATTTTCACCAATCTTGTCAATTAACTAAGCACACTAGCCTTCCAATGAAATACAAGCAACAATTAAGAGTACCCAAACCCACTTGAGCCAACACAATAAAAGAAACAATGTAAGACTCCAACTTTTATGAATAAAGATTAATTTTTCTCGAAATATATTTTGGAATATTATGGTGTGCATTTGATATAATGTTATAGTTGTGGGTAATGTTTACAAATTTTGCAAAGTAAGTAAGTTGTTATAAAACATTCGATTGGTCGGAGAATATTTGTTTTAACAGAGAATATTCGTACGACGACACAATCATTTGTGGACCGCACAACGGAAGTATTGTCGTAGTTAGAAAACGACAAAAATAACTTTTTATAAAAATAAGGGTGAAAGTTTTACCGTTAAACTGTTGAAATACTCGGTGATAAAAATACAGTAATATGCGTAGTTGCATAGTAGAACACGGTATTGATTATTGATGCTTACGTAAGAAGCCACTCAGTTTACTCAATTATTGGTACAGTAATTATTGCATATTATCTCAAGTTATTTGATTCAATTATTGTCACAGTATCATCTGCATAATATTTTATATTATTAAATCAATAATTGAGACGACAATGTTATTTATATTATTATTGGCATTATTGATGATGTCTAGAAAGTTCTGTCGAGGAAAGGGAAAATCCTTATCAGAAAGCCCCCTTTTTTACTGGGAATGATCTAGTTGTTAAATATTGTGAGTTATAATATTAATAATGAATAATTGTTAATAGATTGAAAATGTGTTTATTAAAGATAAATGATTTGTGGTAAATATTTATTCATTTTTTTAATATAAATATAGGGATTTGTTATGAGGCGTTTGTTGTAAGTTTGACTTAGAATTCCATGAGAAGATTTACTAATTTTATGGACTGTCGGTGGTGATTTTAATAGTAAATCAATCTGGACCATCGATGGTGGTTTTAATAGTAAATCAATCTGGACCATCGATAGTGGTTTTAATAGTAAATCAATCTAGACCGTCGGTGGTGGTTTTAATAGTAAATCAATCTGGACCGTCGGTGGTGATTTTAAAAGTAAATCAATCTGGATCGTCGGTTGTGGTTTTAATAGTAATCAATATGGGCCGTCTGTTCTAATAGTAAATTAATCTGGACCGTTCATGAATCAGTTACTATTTAGTCCATTCTCCTATAAATAGAAGCTTAATTCTTCTTTCATTCTCACCAATTCACTGAGATTCACAAGAGAAACTATAGAGAGAAAACTAGAGAAACGAAGAAGAGAGTATTCGCTACTTCACTATTACGAAGATCCGGTCTTCTACTAAGGTAAGGAGTATTATTTCTTTCGTATTCATAAGGAATACTACCTTCATCCCATAATAAGTGATTTTTTAGCTTAAATCACACATATCAATACACAAGCTAAAATGGCGAAAATACCCTTAATATATTTTATTTGAAGTTAAAGAGTTAATGAGTGTCATTTAATTGTAGTGATTGCAAGACGCAATAAATACCATTGGATGCATAAGGGCATATATGAGAAAATATTGTAAAAATTATATTGGAGTTTTAACACATCACTTATTTTGGGAAAACAATATTAAGCCTAAAAAATCACTTATTGTGGGACGGAGGTAGTACTATTTTTCGTATTCATTCTTTAATATGTCGGAATAACCTGTCTACGCGGATTACGTACCGCATGACAGGTGAAAATCTATTTACAGTTTCGTATGCTATTTCTTTTTATATTCTTAAATCTAAACTTACTATGTTCTATAAACCCTGACATTAGTGGAATATCCTTGAGTTTTGCGCTTCATCCAGTATCGTTTCATTGGAATATTGATCTAATTTTTTTTTTATTAAATATCAATATTTTCACCATATCAGTTTTCTTTTATTATTACGCATACTTGGATATTAGTGGTTTACGCAGTCATTTGCTAAGCCTAAGCGTAAGATAACAGAGGGAGGAAAAGATTATAGAGAACCTGACAAAGAACTTGAGAGATTAAGAGAAAACCTAAGCAATTTTAGTGTTTAGCAAGGGATTATTAAGCATATTGAAGGTATTTTCACAACCTTAGTATTACATATACATATATGTTTTAATATGATTTACGACATGAATTTTCTATCCTCTGTGAATTCAAATTCTCTTGAATTATTGTATAAAATGAATTATTGCAATTGTAATGCTAGAGTTTATGTTTAGATAGGGAGTTACATGCTAATTTCATGTAAGAGTAGGAAAAGTAATGACAATGAATATTTTTTTTCATATGGCTTGTAAAAGTACTAATTTTAGTGGTCAATTTGTATGTTAAACTATCAATTGAGTTTTGATTATGCTAGTTCGTTAAGAAACGAAGAGAGCGTAGTTAGAACGAAGTGATTTGGTATAAAACTGAGATTACAGTGAGGATTTTTGTAAAGGATGTCAAAAATGTAGTGTTTGTATGAAAATATGGAATTTGAGGAATTAAGTTAGTAAAAGTTGTTGTTAAATTGTTCTATGTTGATGAATATGTGAGGAAACATGTTTGTAATAGTTCTATATCAATTGTTTGTGTTAAATTCACTATTTTGTGGGTTAAATTTGTGTTAGTTGGGCTATAATTCTGCTCATCGCTCACGACCTTTACGGTTCTGTCTATGCATTGGGCGTAGTCATACCGGTGCCAAGGCCAAAATGACGCAATTGCCTGCCCCCCCAGCTTGTGTATGGCGCAAATTGCCATACCCCTGATTTGGGATAGTGGCTTCTACTACTACTGCAGACCTGGGATATCGATGTAACTTGGTCTAATGATGTGTTAATGTAATAAACATGGAACATGGAGGTTAAAACAGAACCGTGTTATGTCATTGATAATTTCCAAGTTGTAAAGGATTAGTAAGTTACGAACGCGTTATGACTTAATGTATACAATGAATAGTGAATAAGTCTTGTGATGTTAACACTTGTGATTTCTGAAATGAACACTAAGATATGGAAGGTGATTAATATAAAACCAATGAGTCTTAGGAAGACTTAAACACTTGATTAAACTTCAAGTTCGATTAAGGAGAAATGTAGTATTGATTAATAAGAGTTGAAAATGTGATTTGGATGCTAAAAGTCTTATGTATGTGTCAGTGAGTTTTCAGATTCGTGTTATGTGGTTTAGTATTATGGTTAAACCTTAAACTAAATGTTATAACTTAACTAAGATGAGAAATGAATCTATGAGGTTAATGTATGTAGCTAATTGATGTGATAATCCTAATGGTATATGTAGGACATTTGAGCAAGTGAGTTGTAATTGTATAACTTACACAAGAGGCAAGTTCCCTAACCTTTGCTACTTTATTATTCAGCAAGGCTACTTTTCACTGTCATGTTATACTTATGCAAGTTCTCTATCTCTAATCTCTTGTTGAGCAATTTATTGTTATGCAAGTTCTTTAACCCTCATTTATTGTTGAGAAAGTTAATTAATCTGTGTTTCTTTATTCCAATCGAGATTACTTTGGTAATTCAAAGTCTATAATTTTATTGTAAGAAATGTGTTTATTCAGCTACTAATAACTCATTGTTTGATCTCCATTCCCCAATGTCATTTTACTATCTTTATCCTTGGAAGAATGAAATATCTTGATTTGATGTTTAAAATCGTTAATACTCTAGCTAAATGCTATCTTGATTATATGTAAAAGATCCTTTGAAAAGAATATATGTACGAGGACTTAGTGATAGATCAAATTTGTTAGGTTGATCTTTGCTTTTAATGTTCATCATTCCATAAATGAATGTATAGATAAAGAGATCAAAGATGTTAGGTTGATCCATGACTTGAAAAGTATAGATGAAGCTTTCAACAAGAATCATAGTCTATCAAGTGATCAACAAATTGCGAAAGCTAAGGCGGGGATCGTGAAAGCTTAACGGATCGTAGTGTATACGCGCTTAAAGGACCTCTTTAGAAATCGTAGAGTGGTCTAGACGTTTGCCGAAGCTAACTTAGAGATTGTAGTGTGCTCTCGGAAACGTTGAATCTGCTAGACGAGCAAGTGATGATCGTCGAGTGAAAAGATCGTAGTATGCAAATCCTTGCAAGAAATCGTAGTGTTCTCTTAAGTGCAAGCACCCGATATGACAGACACTACGATATGGATAGTAGAGTGTCATCGCCTTGTGTCGGAAGCATCGAGCCCTAACTTTTGTTTGAAGACAAATTCCAACAAATGAGGAATGGGTTTTGAGCGTTGAAGCACTCACCGGTCCCAATGGTACAAAAAAGATATCCTTAGTATTGATCGAAAAGGAATGTATTCAAGAAGCTAAGAAAAGGACCATTGGGCGGAGGAAAACACCTTTTCGGTGTGTTAGTGAGAAAGCGATCTGCTAGTGTCGATGGGCGAATGCAATTTAGAAGATGTGCGAAATGTCTCCATCAAGGCTCGAAAATGTCAAACGCATTTAATGCTTCATCGGATGACTTCAATGGATAGATTTCAAAGATCTCATATATCTGAAATCTGAGACACGTGAGAGAGAGATAAGCAAGTATTGAACAAAATGCACAAGAACACTCAACGATAAACTCTACGATGCGAGAAAAGAAGAAGCTTGCTCATTACTCGATTCTTTCGAACAAGTGCTTAATTTATGATGAGTAGCCTCGATCACAACTCAACAACTATCAATCTCTTTGAAGTAAGAAGTTCGAGTTAGAAAAACTTGAAGAGTTCTAAGTGAGCTGTGAAGAGCCAATCTCTGCTTGGACTTGAAGAGTTCAAGAGTGAACTTAGAAGTGCTGAGGCTATTTGATGCAGAAGGAATCTGTGAGATTCGAGAAAGTGTAAAAGACATCCTTAGTGGATTTCCTACTCGAGGAGTAGAAGAGTGGACTAGGAGCTTTGAGTGCTCAGAACCACTTAAAACAAGCAAGTGTCTGTTTATAAGCTGCTATAAGCGCTTTAAGCTTTCTCTCTTTAACTTGCTATCTAAAAAGGGATTTCAAAGAAACAATAATTCATTTGTGCTATAAAAGCTTTATCAAAAACATTCTTTAAACAAAGAAAAGATTTTAATATCTATTCAACCCCCCTTCTAGATAACTATTGTGCCTTGGGAACTAACAATTGGTATCGAGGCGGGTTCTATAATCTAGACCTACAAAGCTTGAGTAGATCGATGGCACACTTACCAAGCGAATCAAAAATGGAGGAGGCGTGACCAGCCACCTATATGTGCAACAAAGATAAATTCGCTAACTGGAAGGTTAGGATGCAAGCTTACATGGATTCAATAGATGAAGATCTATTTGAAACTGTTCAAAATGGGCCCTACGTTCCTACAAAGCTTGCACCAACTATGAGAGGACCCAAAGCAAATCTGAGATCGAGGTCGAAGGAGAATGGAATGCGGAGAGAGAGAGAGGCATCGACTTGACAAAAAGGCGAAGAACATCTTATTTCAATCATTAGAAGATGATCTATTTGAAAATGTGGTCAACTGCAAAAGCAACAAAAGGAGGTTTGGGAAGCACTACTCATCATGCATGAAGGAGCGAGAAGAAGTCGGAGAAAACAAACAATCTCTCTTGACTCAACAATATGAGATGTTTGCTCGTGTTCAAGGAGAAAACGTCAACTTTTTGCTACATCTGAGAGATTCATATATTACTTCGACTCTCTACGAGCTATGGAAAGATCTATCGAACAAAGATCTAATCATAAAGTTCATGAGAGCTTTACCTAGCAAGTGGGATGCCAAAACCACTTTGCATTAGAGAATCAAAGAATCTACATGAAATGATATTCAGCGGTTATATGGCAACCTCCTCACGTCTGAACTGGAGCTGACACACACAAGCGACGAAGCGTTATGCGAAGGAAGAAAGAAGGATAAAGGTGTTGCTCTCAAAGTAGCAAAAACACCTCTCAAAATCAACAACGAAGTTGATTACGACTACGATGAAGATGATGATGAGGACTTTGCAATCTTTGGTTAAAAGACTAAGAAGATTCATGAGACAAGCGAAAACCCGCAAAGCGAAAAAAAGTTAGGCAACTTCTGACGACCGAGGAGCAAATGAATGACCTATGCTACAAGCTGCAAAAACACGGTCACTTCATTTCCAAGCTGCAACAAACCTCTCGAGAGAAGAACTTCGAAAGAAATCACATGCAAGAAGGAATACAAAGGCAACAAAAGGCCGGTAAAAAAAAGATGAAAGGCCTTGTAGGCTGGAGGATCGTGGGTGACTCGATAATGACTCGACTCGAGAATCTGGAGATGATGAAGATCCTCAAATGGCTAATCTACTTTGATGATGGCCAAAAGTGCAAGGGACAAACGAGAACTCCAACATACATGAAGTAAGTATCGATGAGGTATTTGACTTGACTCTCTGATGTAGATATTGATGACCTTAGAAGCGCATTACACGGCGTAACATCGATCTGCATCAATACATGAAGTGGTTTAGGGTTACGTCTAAAGACTATTCTCTTCTTCAAAGGAGAAAGAAAAGGTTCAAGAGGAACTGAAACAATCCTTCTAAATCTAATTCTCTCTCCAAGTTTGAAGGCGAGAATAAGCTCTTGAGACGAAACAAATGAGCTCGATTGCTCAGAGAGAGTCTAGTCTAACCTCTAAGATTGAGGATCTGGAAAAGACAGTCTCTACATGGAATAAATCCTCTTCATCCATGGACTCCTTAATCTCAAACCAGAGAAGTGTCTCTGATAAAATAGGGTTAGGCTTTGGGGAATCTACCTCGAGTCGTGTGTGGAAAAAGCAAAGGAAACTAGCACTTGGTAATGTCTCGAATTTCAATAGAGGCATTATATTTGTGAAATCCTCACGAAGGATAAGCTGTCAAACCACCTTGGTGATTGATTCATATTCCGGGAGTAAGGGATCTCATGCTTTGTGCAGGTTTTGAAAAAGAAGAGTAATCTAGCTACTACTCATCAACCTCGAAGGATCGTAGATTCAAATAAAATCAACTCTACAAACCAACCGGGAAGATCTGATAGAAGTAAGATACACTCCTCACAAATAATGAAACAAGAGAACACATGGAAAAAGGAATATCGACTAGCGGATGATGACAAATAACCCACAAAAAAGTCTAAATGGAGGAAGAACTTTCACACACACACACACACACACACATAACATCATCATATCAAATGTTTTGTGTATGTTTCTGAGTTGGCCACAAAATTGCAAAATTGTCATTATAATTCCATGCATGTGAGACCCAAAATCAAGCGATTTGGGTCCCCAAAAATACTAACATAGTAGGACCCATGCAAGTATGGGTACCAAAATGAAGGTTTAATGTTACCTCGGAAAAAGGAGCTCCACGAACACAACACAGTATCTGGGATGGTGGATGTTCAAGACACATATTTGAAAATAAAGCCCTTACATCTAACTACATAGAAAGGAGGGTCCTCGGTCATTTTGGAGATAATGGCTCGGGCAAAACAAGAGGATATGGGTCAACTGGAAATGGTGCAGTATCATTCAGTAGAGTGGCCTATGTGGAAGGACTACAACACAATCTTCTAAGCATTAGCCAACTCTGCGACAAGGGTCATCAAGTAACATTCCTCAACAATCGATGTCGAGTCAGAGACACGAAGACATCTGCAATAAAGCTAACCGGAACAAGAGAAGGAAATGTCTACACAGTAAATCTTGGACAACTAAGCTCAGACGAGACAATATGCTTTCTGGCTAAAGCATCTGAAGAAATGAGTTGGCTATGGCATCGAAGATTATCTCATCTCAACTTCAAAAGTATGTCCAAATTAGCTTCAAAAGATCTAGTTGCAGGACTACCAAAGTTCAACTTCGTTAAAGAAAGGCCTTGCGATGCTGTCGACTTGGGAAGCGAGACGAAGAAAGCACGTTCGAGAAAAAAATTGTCGAATTCAATTGACAAGCCTTTGCAATTACTACACATGGATCTTTTGGGCCAATTCAATGACAAGTCTTGGAGGAAAGAGATACTCTCTGGTCGTAGTCGATGACTTCACCAGATTTACATGGGTGTTCTTTCTAACCTCAAAAGATGAGACAAGCTCCCAACTGATCAAAATGTTCAAGCTTGTGATGAGCGAGAAAGGAGAAAATCAAGGCCATAAGGAGTGATCATGGTAGAAATTTGACTTCTCGAAAATGGACCAATTACGCTCGAACAATGGCATCGATCACAACTTCTCGACTCCACGAACTCCTCGACAAAATGGAGTTCTTGAGAGAAAACGAGAACATTAATAGAGGCTGGAAGGACTCTACTAGCGGCTGACTCATCTGCTTTGAGTACTTACAGGCGAGAAGCGATCGACACTTGCATGTTATACTCGAAATAGATCACTCATACACTCTACGATTAAGAAGACTCCCTATGAACTGTGGAAAGGAAGAAAACCTAGTGTCGACTACTTTCATGTCTTGAATTGTACATGCTACATTCTCAACAATGGAAAGCAATACTTGACAAAGTTTCAACCAAAATCGAGACGAAGGAATCTTTCTTGGATATGCCACGAGACGGTAAAGGCCTACAGAGTGTTCAACAAGAAGACACTTTGAGTGTTGAAGTCTCGATTCACATCATATTTGATGAAACAGACTTAGACAAAATAATGCCTCGAAGACAACTGACGACTAACGGTTCGACACTACTGAGCGAGGTCGTCGAGCTCAATACTACGATCGTAGTACCGAGACAATGAAAATCGTTGAAGCGAGGAATGAGATCGTAGAGGCCTATGCGAGACAACGAGCCTCCACATCAAGAAGAAGAAATAGATCTTGAAGATCTAAGACAAGAAGGCATAAGAACGGCGTCCCAGCGGGGAAGCGGATGGGCTAGAGATCACACTCGAAGATCTAATCATTGGAGATCCGAATCTGAAGAGTCAAAACAAGAGCTACTACTCAAAATGAATGCTTCTATCTAAGCTTCCTATCTCAAATAGAACCAAAGAAGATAGAGGATGCTATGGAAGACTCCAGCTGGATAGAGGCCATGCAGGAAGAACTTAATCAGTTCGAGAGAAGCAAAGTATGGAGATTGGTTCCAAGACCAAAGAACCATCCTGTAATTGGAACCAAGTGGGTCTTCAGAAACAAGATGGATGAAGATGGGGTGATAACCAGGAATAAGGCTAGACTAGTGGCCAAGGGCTACTCTCAGGAAGAAGGCATTGACTATGATGAGACATTTGCACCTGTTGCCAGACTAGAAGCCATCAGAATATTCCTTGCCTTTGCTGCTCACATGAAGTTCAAAGTCTTCGAGATGGATGTCAAAAGTGCATTCTTGAATGGTGAACTTCAAGAAGAAGTCTATGTAAAGCGACCTCTAGGTTTCATCAATCCATCTCTTTCTAATTATGTTTTTAGATTAGACAAAAAGCCTTATATGGTCTTAAGCAAGCACCTAGAGCATGGTATGAAACACTCACTAACTTTCTTATTGAAAATGGATTCACTTTAGAGGTAGAGTAGATACCACACTATTTCTTAGAAAGCATAAAGATAAGGTTCTATTAGTTCAAATTTATGTTGATGATATTATCTTTGGTTCTCTTGATGAAAAGTTATGCAAAAGATTCTCGAGCTTATGCGAGCAAGTTTGAAATGAGCGATGATGGGTGAGTTGAACTTCTTCCTTGGAGTTTGCAAGTAAAAGCGGTGATGAAGGAATCTTTATCAACCAAGCCAAGTACATTAAAGACTTACTTAAGAAGTATGGCATGGAGTCGACCTCTCCCATGAAAACCCCAATTGCTCCTGCTGACCAAGCTTGACAAAGATGAAAAAGGTAAAAGTATTGATATAACTTTCAATCTACGAGGTATGATAAACTCTCTTTTATATCTTCTTGCCGATGGAGACCGATATAATGTTTGCAACATGCATTTGTGCTAGATTTCAGGGCTTGTCTAAAGAATCTCATTTAAGCTACTTTGTAAAGAGGATTTTCGGTACCTCAAAATTACACCCCCACTTGGGGCTTTGGTATCCCAGGAATCCTCGTTTGAGCTAACAACGAGTTACACATCTCTTTGATTTTGCGAGTACGCAAAATAGATAGAAAAAAGTACCGATGGCACTTGTCAACTACTAGAGTAACAGACTTGTGTCTGGTTTAGCAAGAAAAAAAACTTCGATATCTACCTCAATGCGGAAAATTTGAATACATTCTTTGCTGGCGATTCTTTGTCTTCGAATCCTATGGATGAAAAATCGACTAGCAGATTATGGGTTTGAATTCAAATCCATACCTATTCATTTGTGATAACACAAGTGCAATTGCTATAACTTCATAATCACATCATGCATTCTAGGACTAAGCATATAGAAATAAGGTATCACTTCATTAGGGATCATGTACAAAATGGAACTATATCTTTACAATATATCCTACTGAAAATCAACTTCTTGATGTTTTTACAAAACCTCTAGATGAATCCAGTTCAACAAATTGATAAGTGAGCTAGGCATGCTTAACTTGCAAACATGAAATATTGTGCTCTAGTTTGTGCTAAACCATACAGATTTAAGGGCTATGTTTGAAATCAAAGACATGATCGAAGGAAGTCCACGATCGTAGAGAACGAAAGTGTCGTAAAAAAACTCTCGAATGAGCGAGAGCAGATTCAATGAGCGGCGATCAGAATCAGCGATCGTAGTGCGAGACTCAGCGATAGCGAGCTACATCAACAAAACCAAAGGAGCACCCTATGATGATCAAGCATAAATCAAAGCAATCTCTCGATAAATAAGTAACCTCGAGGACAAACTGACCCTTGATACAATCAATGAGGTTGGCCCTTCTGAGCTACCTTAATCTAAGAAGAATGTTAAGTCGAAAAGTTCATCACAAGGACTTGACCGGACTCTACGATTGCTAGTCGGACTCGATGATCGCGATTCGGACTCTACGTTTACAACTTCGGACACAACGACTACTACTACAGGAGACTCAATGATGGTAGAACATACTCGGCGATTCCAAGGACCATCTCAGCGATCGTAGTCCCACTTTGAAGAATACATTAGCTCGGAAGAAGTTAAGGGGCAATTCGGTACAATCCTTCTCTGTCGAAATTAATAGAGCCAAGCAAAATTGACACACATCCCCTTAAACAAAATAGAGAGAGGAAGTTCAAGTACAAATTGAAATCGTCTTTTTGAAATCTGAAGTTCAAAAGATCATCTCTCTCTTCTCTCTCAGCGAAAAACCCTAAATCGATAGCAAGCTCGGTCGGTCTCACTTCCTGAAAAAAAATCGATGGCGACTTCGGTGTTATCTCCACTCTGAGACTCTGTTTTGTGAGTTTAAATCAATTGAACCCCAATTTCACAAGGCGTTGTCGCTTACGAAGAAGGCGGGTCTCGAAGAAGCCTTGGAATGCGGACACGTTGATCTACCCAAAATTTGGTAAAAGAGTTCTACAATAACAGGGGTATTTGAAAACAACACCATCAACTGCGAAAGTCGAGGCGTCCAAATCGGACTAAAAAGTGAGGACATCAATCTAGCCCTAGGTCTCAAATCTGAAGGGTATCCAGTCCTTAGATGGCATAGACTTCCATAAGGGTCTCGAAGATGCATCACAAGAAATCACCCTCTGTCGAAGGATCTGAAGAAGGAGTTTCCACAGAGGTATGAGTTTCTAGCTGATATTGTTGGAAAATGTATATGTTGTAAGAGCTCAGGTCATGACTCTATGAATGAGGTACAACTCAAACTCATGACTGCCATATGTTATAAAATACAACTTAACTATGGGGCTCTATTACTTGAATGGATTGGGAAGTGGTTAATCAGCTCAAAGAAAACAAAGAGCTCACAGAAGATGCTCTACGGACGATTTATAAGCATTATCCTACAGGCTGCTCTTGGTGACTTAATTGAGGATGATGAAGGAGAAACCATCAATCCAAATCGTCGAATGACCCAACAATTATTTGAAAACCTGGAAAAGGAATCCGGTGAAAATGTGAAGATGATGTACGAATCCGATGGAAGAAGCTGGTGAAATAAAGGAATCGAGTGCCGGGAAATATGTTGTCATTGTCGAAGAAGAAGAAGAAGAAGAAGAAGAAGAAGCTAACAAGGAAGAACCCATTGCTTTAATCGAGAAAAGCAAAAGGAAAAGGAAAAGCTGAAAGCGAACTACGAGAAGAACCTCGAGGATCCACTTCTGAAATAAGCACAGTAGAGTCCTCGGACATTGAGACTCTAAGGATCCTAAGAAGAAAGCAATAGCAAAATTTGAAGCGAAAGAAGATAGAAACAACCATATCTCAATTTGCTGAAAAGAATAAAATCAGCCACAAGACCAAAAAGGCCATCAATCTCTTGATCGTAGAGTCTCTGCTTGATCGTGAGAGACCGAATCAAACAAGGAAGTAGATGCAACAAACATTTTGGCTGATCGAGAAGGATAAAACTAAAAGAAAGTCCTAAGGCGTGGCTCGACTAAAAAAAAGCGAAGGAAACTGGTCAAGAAATATATTCTTGTCGATGAGAAAGCACTAAAGAGGAAGAAAAATTGAATGACTCTTGAAAAGGAATCATCAAATGAAAGCGAAATATTGAAAGCTCAGTGAGGGGAGACACACGAAGATCGATGATAGAAGATACACCTATTGAGGGGAGATGATAGAAAATGCTCTTTAGGTGATCCGCTCGGTGAGGGGGAGCTACTGATCGTCAAGTGGATGATCACACGAGAGGGGAGGCTCATAATATCCCATAACGAAAAAGAGGTTCTACTGCGACAAAGATGAAGAACCAATGCAAGAACATCATGAGGCCATTGACATAATGGAATCCTCCGGTGAAAATAGAGAAGAAGATGATGAGATCGAGATCATAGGCTTGTAGGCATTGATGGGCACGAAAGAGCCAACTATGAAGCAACTATTTGCATATCTTCCTATGATGCCTTTCCACCAAGCTCAAATTACGAACTCTTGGGATCACGTGTTACGGGTTTTCAAAGAGTATCCGGCCGTCTCGGTGCTAGCCATGGATTCCCGGGAGATTCAATTTTGCGAAGCTTCTACAAAAGCAGTTCCTCCTCAAAGAATAAACTTGAGGTACTATCTATCTCAACTCTTTTCAGAATTAATCACTTGCCATCGACCTCATTCAATCGATTTTATGAAATCCCACGATGGTTGGAAGTGATTCTTCATCCACTAAACCAATTTCGATTCTGAGGATCCCAAAATTACATGGCGAGGAACCAAATAAGACCAACCTCATAATGCTTCCAAATCCCATCATCTCTCGATCAACGACTCTAACCCCATTGTAGAGTCTCACCTCAAATCGTAGAGCCACCGACCTTAAACATCGAAACCCGGGCTCCTCCATCGGATATTCCTCCTCATCCAAAGAATGAATTCTTGATCTTGATCTTGCCCTCTACTCTTTGCAAGATCAATTCAAAAACACATCACCTCCCTCCTCAAAATTTTCCCCAATGGATGAAATTCTTTCGAGAATTATCCACAAAGGATGATCTTCGTGAAATATCTGCGAAAGTAGTCGAGGAACTTCGATGAGAGTCTTGAAGATCATCTTGCACTTATCTAGCTAAGATTAACATCGATGATCGATCTTTGCAAACAATCTTCCAAGCTCCCTAAGCTCGAGCTCTCCAAAACGCTCAAAGAAATCATCGAAAAAATGCTTGAAAGCATAAAAAGGCGGGGGATGATATTCACTTTCTTGCGCGCTAAAAGGCATCGGGATCTTTGTCTTGATATTCTGAAAAAACACAAGAATCTCGAACAATCTAATGATCTGAGCATCAAAAGTCTTCAAATTGCGGTCAAAGAATTTCAAGACTTCTCCATGGGTCAAATGAAGCGGTGAAAGCTGAATAACATCCTCGACATTCTTGAACAACGTGAAACTTCGTTCGATGCTTTGATCCAAGAGAATCGTGAGGACATTACTCAAACTTCGAGTCGACTCAGCGAGCTTGTCGAGGAGTCAATCGCCTCTCGAAGACATTTGAACCCTTGATCTTGACATAAAGGGGGAGAATAAAGGCAAAAGGAGATCGGGGAGATCGAGGAGGCAAGGCGGCGGGCGGAGAGGCGATTCAAACTCAAGCCTCGAGGAACCCTCTGCAAGGCGAATCACTCGGCGAGACTCCACGATCCGACCATTAGGACTCAGCGATCGATCGGCGAGGAAGTTTTAATGGCTCGACCTTTAAAGAGTCTAGGGCCCGACTACCGGCTCTCATGAGAGTAACAACAACGAGGCCTAAGAATGCCAATTGGAGATCCTGCATTCATGAATAGGCATGATCACAATCTAGACTAAGCCCAGTGAACTGGAAGACTTAGCGGAAGGGATGAAGCCAACGAAAAAAAGGAGAGGCGAGGAATATGCAAACCCTCAGAAGCAAAAGGCCAAAGAAATAGAGATAAGTTGAATTTTATTTCTTATTGATGTAGTCGTATTGAAATGTAACATCTATCTTCATACATCAATAAATTCATGCTTATTCTCTAGAAATTTCAAATTTGCTCATTTGAAATACTAAGTCATATTTACTTTCTTTACTTATTGCATATATAAATTTGATAATCATGACAACAAATCTCCTTGGTTATGTCGACATCAAATAGGGGAGATTGTTGGAAGAATGCATATCTTGATTTGATGTTTAAAGTAAATGATCATGATTATATGTAAAGTCCTTAAAAGAATATATGTAGGAGGACTTAGTGATAGATCAAATTTGTTAGGTTGATCTTTGCTTTTAATGTTCATCATTCCATAAATGAATGTATAGATAAAGAGATCAAAGATGTTAGGTTGATCCATGACTTGAAAAGTATAGATGAAGCTTCAACAAGAATCATAGTCTATCAAGTGATCAACAGTTTACAAAAGCTAAAGCGCGGGATCGTGAGAAGCTTAACGGATCGTAGTGTATATCGCCTTAAAGGACCTCTTGAAAAATCATAGAGTGGTCCAGGACGTTTGCGAAAGCTAACTTTCGAGAGAGATCGTAGTGTGCTCTCGAAGCGTTGAATCTGCTAGACGAGCAAGTAATGATCGTCGAGTGAAAAGATCGTAGTGTGCAAATCCTTGCGAGAAATCGTAGTGTTCTCTTAAGTGCAAGCACCAATATGACAGGACACTACGATATGGATAGTAGAGTGTCATCTACCTTGTGTTAGAAGCATCTAGCCCTAACTTTTGTTTGAAGACAAATTCCAACAAATGAGGAATGGGTTTTGAACGTTGAAGCACTCACCAGTCCCAACGGTACAAAAGATATCCTTAGTATTGATCGAAAAGGAATGTATTCAAAAGCTAAGAAAAGGACCATTGGGCGAGAGGAAAAACACCTTTTCGGTGTTAGGTGAGAAAGCGATCTGTTGGTGTTAGGTGGGCCAGAATGCAATTCAGAAGATGTGCAAAAATGTCTCCATCAAGGCTCATAAATGTTAAACGCATTTCATGCTTCATCAGATGACTTCAACGGATAGATTTCAAAGATCACATATATATCTGAGAATCTGAGACACATAGAGAGAGAAGAAAAGTATTGAACAAAATGCAAAGAACACTCAACGATAAACTCTACGATCGAGAGAAAAGAAGAAGCTTGCTCGATTACTCGATTCTTTCGAACAAGTGCTTAACTGCAACTGAGTAGCCTCAATCACAACTCAACAACTATCAATCTAATGAAGTAAAAAGTTCTAAGTTATAAAGACTTGAAGAGTTCTAATTGAACTGTGAAGAGCCAAGTCTGCTGGACTTGAAGAGTTCAAGAGTGAACTTAGAAGTGCCTGGCTATTTGGTGCAGAAGGAATCTGTGAGATTCAGAAAGTGTAAAAGACATCCTTAGTGGATTTCCTACTCAAGGAGTAGAAGAGTGGACTAGGAGCTTTGAGTGCTCCGAACCACTTAAAAATAACTGTGTTTATTTATAACTGCTATAACTTCTATAACTGTTATAACTACCTTTCTCTCTTTAACTTGCTATCAAAAAGGGATTTCAAAGAAACAATAATTCCGCTGTGCTAAAAAGCTTTATCAAAACATTCTTTAAACAAAGAAAAGATTTTAATATCTATTCAATGAGCAATTGTTTGCTCACTCTTGCAAAAAACAATACAGATAAAGATAAGAAGTTTGAACAGTGTTCTACCAGCAAGGGCAAGGGCACGATACTTAATTAGACGACATTTAATTTACCTTTTATTTAGGAAACTTATGTAATAGTTTTGATTATGGCTATGTTTTAATTTTTCGCTGATGATTGTAATAAAGGTTAGATGACCTGGGATTTATTTTAGATTATGTAACCCTTTAATGGGAGATTGATTGTTTAACTTTTGAGTTTAATTATATCCTTTGTTTTTGGGTAGTTAGTTATGAGTTAATTAAACAGTGAACACCAAATATGTGAGATTGAGGTGCCCGAATTTGGGGGTGTCATAGGTACTATTCACGGGTTACTATTCACTCAGGTATTATTCACTCGGGTACTATTCACTCATGTATTATGCTCGATTAGGGCTTTTAATTTTTTTCCAAGTCATAGTAGGAGCGCCTAGGCGCTCGACATTGCATGGGTTGGACCACCTAGGCGGTTGAAAACAGAATGTGTTGGGCATGTAGAGCGTCTAGGTGCTTGATTTGGCGTAGGTGGAGGCGCTTAGGCGCTTAGGGCACGTTTTGGCTACTGCAGTTAGGCGCCTAGGCGCTTGGTTTGTGCATGGCTTGGGCCCCTAGGCGCTTGGGCCTGTCTTGGTGACTTTTGTGCTTCTTTATGCTTCCAACCTGCATACCACAACTTAAATTCTTAGTTTTTGTTTGCAAGGAGATTACGACTTATACTAAAACCCTAAACTAAGATAAAATATATAGTTAACTAAACTAACATACTAAAATAAAAGAAACTAACCAAAATTAAAGATTCGCCTAAAGTACTAATAAACAAGATACCCTACACTGCTAAGCAATTCAATAACACTAAAAATGAAGGAAATGATTATAAATATGAGAATTTGACAAATGGACATTCTGCTATTGAGTTCATAAGTGCTTGGCTTCCAGGGGGTGCTGCCCCCTTGCAACCCCCGCCAGCTCACTAAATAAACTAATAGTAAAGCAAATAAAATAAATAAATAAAAATTCTTGGGTTGCCTCCCAGTTAGCGCTTGGTTTATAGTCTTCAGCCTAACTTTCTTCTCTATTCTAATCAACAAGGTTGACCAATGTCTTTTCATGATCAACACAACCCCCATAGTAGTGCTTCAATGTCTAAACGTTTCTTTGAAATTACGTTTAGCATCCGGGTCTTCCACCTCCACAACTCCGTGAGGATAAACTTTTGTAATGACAAATGGCCTGACCAAAGGGATTTCAACTTTCATAAAAACAGTTTAAGCCTGTAATTGTATATTAGCACTGCTTGCCCTGCTTAAAACTTTCTTTCTAGAATTTTCTCGCCATGCCACCGCTTAACCTTTTCTTTGTATAACTTCGCGTTTTCATACGATTGGAGTCTGAATTCATCCATTTGGTTCAATTGTAAGAGACGCTTTTCTCCCACAGCAGACATATCAAAGTTTAACTTTTGGATTACCCAATAAGCATTGTGTTCTAGTTCAACCGGAAGATGGCATGCCTTTCCATATACTAACCTGTACGGAGACATCCCTATCGGAGTTTTGTAAGTTGTACGTGATGAGTGGGTTTTATACCCATTAATTGAGTGCATTTGAGCTTAATCTTTTAGAATTTTTTAAAGTGTTTGAGTCTATTCATGCATGTTTTATGTTGTTTTGTATGAATTGGGACAAAATTTACTTGGATCGACGTTTGGGATTGCTAGATTCGCATTTTCGGCTTGCCATTTACATAACAGCCACTTCAGAGCCAATTTCAGCATTGCTCTATCCCTTATTTTGGAACACTCAAAGAACAAAAGTTGTAGACCTACGTCTCCTCTTTCCGAAACATCTTGAATCATCAAAATCAGAGTTCAGATAAAGACTTTATGGCTATTTTTCCAAAGGACATCAGAGCTGAAAATTTTCAAAAAAGGACCCTCGCCCCGATGGACTTTATACATACAAAACCCCCGCGGGGGCAGGGTACGAGAAGAAAAAGCAGTTTTTCCTTCAGAATTTGAGTTCAAGAAGGATTGGTTCGAGCTGATTGATTCAAGGACTTCCAGGAGGACTTAAAGACATATAAAAAGGCATATAGAAGGAGGAGAATGGCAATGATTAAAGGAGGGGGATTTTAATTAGATTAGATTAGAGTAGATTATGACAAAACCCTATTTCTTATTAGTTTTGGAGATTGAAGCAACTTTGAGACCATTGAAGATGAAGAGTAGGAGCTTGAGGAAGATGTAGATTTGCTGACAACAAATTTATTCTTCACTCTACTCTTATTTTTGTCGTTTTAATGGTTATTCAGTTGTGGATTCTTAGTTTTAATTCATTAATCATGAACTAAATCTTTTGTTTAAGATTACAATGGAGCTTATTGCATAGTTTATTTTTAGTATGCTTCTCTATTAATTATTGTGATTATTCTTGGATTATCTATTATGGTTTGTGTTTATTGCTTAATTGCATAGCTAACAATTACCGTGATAATCTATATGAACTCGAGAGATGAATTATAGATTTAGATCTGATCATAATAACATGTGATTGTGTTTTCTGCATGGTGTTGTGTTGGGTAAAATCTAATTACGTACAACACGCAAGTATACGTGGTCAACAAGTAATATAATAGTAAGTAGAGTATCGTTCCCACAGAGAAATCAGTAAGAATTTAACCTTCACAATTACCAGCTTCCTATTAATCCCAATTTTATAAAACTATCTAAATTAATGATTAAAATTATAAATACTCAATTATTTAAAATAATAAAATTGCAAAACAATCACAAATCGCAAAAAACTGAATTTCTAAACAAATATCGGAGAATTAGGCTTACAACTTCACCCTAAGTTTCACTCTGGTTATTATCCTTTGTTCCAGTTTAATTTACTATCCCAGTTTATTAATAAAAAACACAGAAATAGAATTAGCCACCTCTCGATGCACTAACACCATATTAACTCAAATCCACAATTAAGATAGAATTAAGTTAAACACCTTAATTAACTAACTCGCTATATCTCTATGTGAATTACAATCAAAGAAGGTTTAAGTTCAAGTTCTCTATCCAATTACATGTGATGTTAAGCATATCTCTACTCTAACATTCATCAAGATTCTATTCATTCACAGAATTCAAGAACATATGATATATTAACTAAGTCTAGACTCGTACTTCCTCTCTCGAATCCATACAAGTCCACAAAGAATTATTGATTAGGCAATTCATAAATTCAAACACGAATTAATATAGATAAACTGGATAATAGCTTATTAAACTGAAAATCAAAGTTACATAACCATCGTTTCACTTAAAGATCCATCATAAGCCTAAAAAGTAATTTAGCTCATCATAAATGAAATAAATACTGAATAAATTAAAGATATCATCCTTTCAATTACAAATAAACTAAAGGAAAATAATAAATCCAGAATCACCCTTTTCTTCAGCTTAGTTCGCAACTGATACGAAAAATCCTTCAAAATCTTCTCTCCAATGCTTGCTCTCAAAAAGTTGTATTCTTGTTCTGTGTTGATTGTCTCTTATGGCTCTTATGTTTGTTGTAATATATCTGGCCACAACATGTAATCTAACTCTTATTCCCCGTCAAAAATGAACTCTACTCTAAGCCAAATACTATTCTTTTTGTTGCACCAAAGATTACACAACAATAGGATCTTGTCTCTTTTTCAGACTTCCTTTCCTTGGGGGTTTATACTCTGAATGAGCACACTTGTGAAGCTAGTATTCTGTAAACTAATTTTTGGACCCCGTAGGGGTGTTAAAAGCAAACATGCATTACGTGAAAGGCTAAGTGTTGTGACAACCTAAAAATTTAGAATCTTAAATGATTAAATTAAAGGTTAAAGTTTAAAACATAGAGTGAAAATAGATGATTTATTTAAAAATTTTAAGAACAAAAAAATCTAAGGAAATGGTACGTTGAAATGATTCAACGAGAAGGTTACGAGAAAAAATAAGATCTAAACCGATTAAGAATGATTCGGTATTGTGATTCCAGGGACGGAATCCTTCTAAGGGGGAAACAATGTGATAACCCAAATTTTCGGTTAATATTAAAATAAGAATTAAATAAATAAAATTCTTATTAGATAATATGTTGTATGATATTATATTGCATAAGTGGGTATGAACTATGCAATATGTGATGTTTATGCTTAATAAATATATTGGTATTATATATTTATTATATGTAAATAAATTGTAGGGGCAATTTATTAAAGAAAATGAGATGGGTATAATTAAAATAATCAATAATATTAAATTATTTTAATGTGGTGAATTAGGGGCATTAAATATATACTTAATGTATAACTACACTTTTATTGAAGAAATCATGTATTACATTATTGGATGTAATGTATGTATGTTTTAATGTAATAAGTATAGTATTATATTTATTATAGTTAAATTGTTTAAAATAATTTATAGAAGGAAAAGAAAGTAATTAGTATACAAGAATTATTGTATACTTTAAGTAAATGATATTAAAATAAATTCTAGAGTTGAATTATTTTAATAAAGAAAAGATATTATTTTAATTATAATATCTTAATTCTTGAATAAATTTCCATTTATAAGGTAAATATATTAAGTTATACTTACAATATATAAATAAATTGATATAAACAATTTATAAGGTTAGAGAATAAATTTATTATTTATTTTCTATATGTGATGTTAATACATGCGCATTATAAAGAATATTTGCAAGGTGATAAATATAAATATATATTACGCATGAAAATAAAATTGTTGGGAATAATTTATGAATAATGAGGCAAAAAAGAAGTAGAGTTAAGCATATAATATTTATATATACTTTACCCAAGAGTATTAGAATAAATTCTTATAAAATTAATTTAATAAAGAAAGGATATTATATTTATCGTAATATTTTAAGAAAGTAAATAAATTCTTAATTGAATTTATGATAATGAGGTAAGGATATTATATTATAATATCCCGGGTATGTAAATAATTGTATTTACATAAGAAATTATGTGTAGCATATTTATTTTACAATTATAAAATAAATATGTAATTTGAGTATGTTATGTTATATTTCATATAATTTATATATCAAAGATGAATTATGTAAATTATATGATTCCAAGAGGGTAAAATAAATTAAGGAGATTTATGTAGTAACTTATTTGATTAAATTAAGGTACTAAGATTGGGTAATTAAATAACTTAACAAAAGCAAGCTAAAGATAAGAGAGGGAGAATTGTGCGAGTTACGAAAACCCTAGGGTTGAAAACCTAATATTGAAACTTAAGAAAATATCTTAAGGAATATGCTAAGAAATAAAGAATATTACGAGAATATACTAAGAATATGCTAGGGGTGATTTGCAAGCTTTTAAAGACGAAGGGAAAAAATAGAGAAAACTTAAGTTGGGTGACCAACTTATAAGAAATTGAAAGTAGCTTTTATATAAGTAAAATCAAAATTTACCTATATTAATTTTTAGTCAAATTAGCTAAGAGGGTGTTTGATAAAAATTGAATGAATCTGAATCTGAATCTGAATCAATCAGAATCAGCTGAATCTGAATCTGAATGAAAAAAGATGTTTGATAATTGATATATATAAAACATCCCGAATGATAAAACTTTATTATTTTACATTTCTAAAAAAATTCAAAATTGTTGTAAGTTTATTTAATATTACTTAATATAATAGTTAATATTTTTAATTTTTTTTAATTTTTTTTACTTCATTCAGCTACTCATTCAGCCATTCAGCTCAAAAAATCTGACTTAGGGGGTGTTTGATAAAAATTGAATGAATCTGAATCTGAATCTGAATGAAATTTGAATCAAATCTGAATGAGTGAATCTGAATCTAAATGAAAAAAAGCTGTTTGATAATTGATATATCTGAAACATCTGAATGACAAAATTTTATTATTTTACCCTTCTCAAAAAATTCAAAATTATTGTAAATTTATTTAATATTACTTAATATAATAGTTAATATTTTTTTTTAATTTTTTTTACTTTATTCAAATTGCTTTCGTTCACCATTCAAATTTCTCAAAAAAAAAACTTAGCCATTCAAACATCCATCTTACTTGATTCAAATAATTCGCACCAAAAACAAACGCACCGACCGATTCAAATGTTCAGATTCAAATTCCATTCACTCTCCAAACAAACAAGCCCCTTAGCCATTCAAATTGCGTTAAATGCTACCGATTCTGCCATTCAAACCAAAACAAACGTACTGATCGATTCGTAATTCAGATTCAAATCCATTCATTTAAACAAATGAATTTTCTAAGGGGTGTTTGATAAAAATTGAATGAATCTGAATCTGAATCTGAATGAGCTGAATCTGAATCTGAATGAGCTGAATCTGAATCTAAATAAAAAAAACTGTTTGATAATTGACATATCTGAAACATCTGAATGATAAAACTTTATTATTTTACCCTTCTGAAAAATTCAAAATTATTGTAAATTTATTTAATATTACTTAATATAATAGTTCATATTTTTTTTAATTTTTTTAATTTTTTTTTACTTCATTCAGCCATTTAGCTCAAAAAATCTGACTTAATGCCATTCAAACATCTTTCATCTTACCGATTTAAATTATTCATACCAAAAAACAAACGACCGACCGATTCAAATGAATTTCAGATTCAAATTCCATTCAAATCTAAACAAATGTACACTTAATTCAATTCAAATTCAAATCCATCTTACCGATTCAAATTATTCGCACCAAAACAAAAGACTCGATTGATTCAATTCAGATTCAATTTCAATTCAACTCTAAACAAACAAATTTCTAAGTTTAGAGAGAGAAGGAGAGCTAAGAAAATCTGAAATAATTTCATTCTCTCATTTTCATCTCCTCTCCACCCGTTCCATCATCTCTCTCTATCTCTAACAAATTGCCAAGTTTCATATCCCCAAAGTTATAAGCACTAAAATTTTTCCAATTTTGGTATAAGAAGCCATCAAATTCATTAAGAAAGTAAAGCCATTAACTGATTTGGGGGAAAAATATTAAAGTCAGGAGCATGAGCTGTAGAAGCTAGTCAGGGACATTAGGATAGTTAGCTTGAGCTGGCAAGTCTATGTATATTACTCAGCACCGTAAATTCATATGGAGCAAGCAATTTATACCTTGGCCAAGGAAAATGTTTGTGAATGAAGGAAAAGAAAATTTTCCTGGGGATCAAGACTTGGGAATTTATAGGATGAGATCATACTATCATGTTCTTCTCTTTTTCCCTCAACCTGGATCTCCTCCTGCCTTCTCCCCTGTCCACCCGAAACAGCCCAATCATCTATGACCCTTCCACTCAATTGAAGCAAGAAATTAGTATACAAGGGAATCTCAGGATATCCAAAAGTTATAAGCAAGCAAAGGTAATTTAATTATGTTTATGAAATTAGTTAGTATGTATGGTTAAATAGTTTGAATGTAAAATTCAATTAGCAAAACAAATGGGTAAGACTGAGAATTTACAATTGGGCTAATGAGTTTGGCTGGATTAATATTGTTATATGTATGTTATATAGCAATGAGAATTGAGATTATATTATTGCATATTTGAGTGTATTAGAATCAAATAGTTAAAGTTTTTAAAGTTAGTAACTAGTTTACTAATTACTTGATTTTCCTTAATTTTAATTATGTATTTGACTCCAATGGGGCTGAATTAGAACAAAGGATATAGGTTGGTTGTGATAAGGAGGATAAAATGGGTTTAGAACACAAAGGAATGGCTATAAAATTCGCATTTCAAAACAGCGCACATAAGATGTTCGCTGAAAGTCCTCTATTGTTTTGGTTAAAAACAAAGAATTAAGTAAAGCCGAGGTCATGGTTACATATATATACACTATATGTAGATAATTAAAGGATTTGAGCAAATCAAATTAGAACGAAAAACAATTTTTGAGACAAAACAAAAAGTCCGAAAGATTGTGTGACTGCTGACCCTAAAACATAAATTCGGGGACAGTATATGTTTCCAGAAAATTCTGGGCTTTTGGGGTATTATATTACACTGAATAAGCTTTCCATAGACTCTAGAACAGACTAATTCCGACTTCGGAGTAAAGAGTTTTGACCATTCAAAGTAGTCGTGTCAAAACTGTCCAACCAATTCCGACCAGTCCCCTTTGTACGAAATTCTGGACAGATGTGCTCGGAATTTGGAAAAGGTCAGTAAGTAAGAGTTGTAGCCCCGGAAGTTAGCTTCGCGTGGGCGCAAGAATCGCTCAAAAATGTTTTGAAACGAAAAAGTTATGACTGTTTTAGCGAGAGAGGGTAAAGCTGAAACAAAAGAGAACTGTTATGAACGTACACATTTGGCGCTCTGTTTGGGCTGAGTAACAAATCCGAAATGGGAGTTTGGTATTTTTTAAAAATAGTCTCATATGATATGAAAAACATACTGAAATTTAGAATCGATCCGATGAACGAGCAAGGTGTGAGAAAATCACAAAGTAGGCAACTCGTTAAGCGCTGCAGCAGGCCAAGGCAGCAGCAGGGCAGGCAGTGCCCAGCGCCACTGGCACCTGCTGTGCAAGCTGCTGCTGGAGTGATTTTTGAGCTCCGTTACGGGTAGTTTCCGTGGTTCGTTTTCGCGGATAGAAATTGAAAAAAAATACTATGACATGAGGTCTATAACATACCATAAATTTGCCGCGATTTGATTAATGGTTTAAGAATTAAAAATGAGCGAAGGAGCATGTCAGAATTTAAAAACAAGTGACGCCGAACATATCCGACATGAGCTGTTTTGACGTTCGACGTTTCGGATCGTATTTGGGCTAAATTTTAAGCAACATAAAGCCTAATAAACACCCAAGATTGAAGTATTGAGGTTATATGGTATTTTATGCCATGAAAATTCATTCCGGGCATAAAGAATGAAATAAAAATGTAAGGTAATTATAAATTTACATAGATATGCGAATGTAAGCCGGAAATGACACATAAAATGATTTTATAGCGAAACAAAAATCATGAAACCATTAAAAATAATAATGGTTATGAAAGTAATGAAATGAAGGTTTCCGGAGTTCGAAACAAACATTTTGAACAAATAATTATATAACGGTGCATATATATAGTTATATATATGTGAAGCGAGAATGCGAATTATTCGCGAGATAAAATGTGAAGCCAAGTTGCTTATGAAATAAAACATTCGCGTAAGAGGGGATATGATGATTTAAGTCATGAATTGTCAAAAAGGCATAAAAAATTATATAAATAAAAGAAATAATATAGTAAGTCGTGTTTTACTATAAAAGTTATATATTAATCATTTAAATCCCGACTTTGCGAGTAAAGGCAAATGATATTTCTAAAATGGAATATGGATGGTTCAAGCTTCAAGATGTAAAATATTTACATATTAAAAATGTGAGAGACCTTTATTGTGCATAAAAAGGTTAAAATGAATAAAGTTTCTAAATAAACCAAGATTGGTTTTAAGATGAGAATAAAATATTATAGTTTATATATACTAATAATCATGGTTAATATATATGCATGCATGTTTTTGTTACATAAATGGTTACCTAATATGTGTGTATATGTAAACACGATTGTGTAGGAATTTTGGAAAGAAGCTAAGTTAAGTTTAACGGTAATCTCCAATCAAGGCAAGTTTCTCAGTTTATTTATGTGGACTTATAAATGCTATAAATAAATGTTAGCATGACTTATGTTTATAGATATGTGATGCCTATGAATTGCATTAATTGCTTTGTGAATGATGAAGGTCAAATTATGACTATTTGTTGAATTGAGTAAGGGAACTCAATATATATGTGCAATGTATGACATATGCAGTTCATGTGTAGTATGCTATGGTGCGTATGTTACTACTAGTAGAATTTATGTTTGATGATGCGATTGTAATATGCTTGAATTGCAAAAAATATAAATGCATGAACTGAATGTGAAACTTATGTGCTACGTGATGCATGATAGGCTGTTAGACTTACTGGGTCGTTGTGCTCAATCTTGCTTAATTTGCATGTTAAAGCTATGATGCGATCTCTCGTGATTAGAAGCACTTGAAAAGAAGAATAGTTGTTTAATGCAGAATGTATTAAACCCTGATGATGGTATTTTACATGTGTAATCCACAGAGAAGTAAATTTTTGAATAATTCAATAGATGAAGATCATTTGTTCTGAATTAGGAATATGTTTGAAATAATGAATTGTATATATATACTTATATCTACTCGGGCTATATTAGTCATATAATAAATATGATTCTAGTATAAAGAAGAGTTTTAAAGGTTGCGATTCAGGGAATGAATGAATGGAAAGAAAAAAAAATTATTCTGCATTTTTAGCTATCTTAACATTAAATAATGTTTTAAAGCTAGAACAGGATAATATTAACGCACAAGATCGGGGAGAGAAATTGTCCCGATTTTGGGGGCGTTACAAGTGTTCTGCTAGTTGGTCATGAAATGCTTTGAACTTGCTAAATTCTTGCCACAATTTCACTCCTTTTATGCTCAAATGCCACACCACCAAACCTACACATCAAATAACAACAAACAAGTAAAATAAGACATAAACGCAAGGAATTAACACCGATCAAGCTTGAATTAGGAACCGATTCGCGGGTATAAAACCCACTTATCAAAATCTCCTAAACTTAAACCGTGCTAGTCCTCGAGCACAAAACAAAACAAACATGCTATACAATGAAATGCAATGACGTGTAATGCATCTAATCTAAAATGCTTATAAATCCAACAGTGTCATAATATCAAATTATTCCTCTGGCCTCAGAGAAATCAAGCAACACTACAACACTTCATATCAAAACCAATCGATAATTCCTTATTAATCCTCGAATCTTAAACCATTATCACTGGTATAATGTGTGTGTGGTCAACATCCGTGCTAACTAATACATAATCAAATTCAATACATAACCAAGTTCTTATAAGGAATCATATAGAGTAACCTCAAAAAGTTCAAACACAGACGAGTTCCAACTAAAACTAAACAATCACCACTATCAAGGGTTCACATAGGGTACTTATGCTTTATTTTTATTTTTATTTTTTCATATAAATATCCACGGGGGCTTTTTGCACTTATTTCCCGTTTTATTATTATTATTATTATTTCTTATTTTTTTATAAGCATGACTGTGCAATGTCTCATTCCATTAGGCTAACAGTGCTACCCCTTAGCGAGCTTTCGACCAACAACTCCCAGACCATATAAGACCTTAGGGCGCTAGGTGTAGAGACACTCCCTCGGGCGTACTTGCTCAAGTAACAAAGGCCTCGAAACAAGACTAGCCACGAATTTATTTATTTATTTTTTTATAAAGCTTATGTACCCCACATTTATCCCCCCAAACTTAGGTTTTTGCCTAATTCTTCGTCTTCACCGCCTATCCTTGTCATTTTCTCATTTACACTAACATTATCCTTTAGACACCCTTTATGTATCAAATTGAACTAATCAGTCCACACAGATGTTATTAGCATGCTACCCTTTTTATATCAGTTTCAAACAAGAATAAGATCTAATTCATAACAGAAACTACATCAAGGTTCTAATAATCAGAACTGTACTTGTCGACTTAACCTCAATCTCATCATTGGCTAAAATAACATGAACTACAACAACTGATGGACATATGCAACATTAACACAATATTTAACTAATTTTTTTATATGTATGGTAGCATAACATGAGTGCAATAATAAATAAAAACTATTTATGCAACAATAATTAAACACTATTTATGCTCCTAAGCTACTATACAACTATATGATTACATGAATGCAGCATTTGATAATCCTAAAACTAACAATGAACTACTATATGTATTCCTAACTAATGAATGCAAACATGAAAACATGAAATTAAAACCCCCCAAACTTGAAAATTACAATGCCCTCATTGTATAGATATAACAATAAAAATATGAGGACTTTCCTGTAATCACTTAAGCCTGGGGTGGTGGTGTGTGTTCTTCTTCATTAGAGTCACTTGGTGGAAATCGTGGCATTGGGGCTGGCTGTTGGTACGGGAATTGAGCGTCGCATTCAATGAGGCAAATGATAGGTTCATAGCATCAAATATGTGGTCTTGCCTCGCTGCGAGTCGCCGCATCTCTCTATGTGCTATCTTATTTTGCTCATCCACTTGACGTTGAAAGTTGAGGAATTGAGGGCTAGATATAAATTCGGCCTGTGGTGCCTCTGTTCCTTCCTCGCCCATTGGTGTCGCCTCCTGGAACTCCTCGTCCTCCGAACTATCAAAAGCATTAGCCTCATCCTCTGAAGCGGATGGAAATATAAAGCCTAATCCTCTAGGATGTGACTCGCCTCCAGGCCATATCGCATATCATGCAATCATTCTTGAATCCAATGTCTGAAGTGGCATTTGAGTGATCTCATCATCCGACCATCGAACTCCCGCTTGCCTACATAACCCATAAATGAGTGATGGGTGTGGCGAAGCCACCGAGAATCATCCTCGTAAGTACCGGCCGGATTGAAAACCGATATTATTCTTTACATCGATGATGAAATCTTGTATGATGGTATCTGAAACCTTTGCCTTCTCCTTGGTCACGTCGGACGTGTGTGTGGATGGAAATAATTTGGCGCACAAGAATGCCTACCATATCTTGCCATATCTGCTGAGATCCTTGCTGTGAAAAACCGTGCCTCCTTTGTGACCTTTGATCCATGTGGTACCCGATTTTTCCATTTCCTTCAAAATAACCTCGTAATCCAGATCATGATCACGTAAATGAGCATACTAGCAATGTCTAGGCACCCTTAACTGATAGTATGTGTTGATGGCATTGGCACTGAATGGGACTAATCTTCCCCGCATAAACGCGTTGAAAGGGGCCTTGTCCTCGACGTTAGCATAAAATTCCTTGATCGCACTTACAATGGCGGCCTCAGGTTCCTCTGTGAACTTGTTCCACCCCTTCTGATATATCTGTTGCATCATTTCACCGTCGACATGGTCCGGTGCCAAACCTCGCTCCGTTGTGAGAGCTTTGGATACCATGTAATCGTAACGGTCGGCGGCAGCGACACATATGAATTTGCGCCGGTCGAAGGTTCGTGATGGTGGTGTTGTTCCAGAACTCTCTTCCCATTTCTTCTTTGATGTGGGTTTAGATGCCATTGAATACAAGAAGTCCTATCAACAATATTCCCCCCCAAACTTCACTCACACAATCTATTGAACACTTGTTGTGCACACTATTTTATCCCCCCAACTTGAGGAATTTGCTTCAAATATGGTGATAGGAAAGGATGAATTGGAAGACAAAGTGCTCACTCTCAATTGCTGTATAACTTCCCTCAAGTAGAACCCTAATTCGTAGCTTTCTGAGTTTGAGTTGAATGTATGTGGTGAAATTGAGTTATGAGGGAATGAATTTATAGAGATGGTGTGATGGTGAGGGGTATGGGTCGGAGTAATGGATTGAAGAAGTGAGTGTGTGTGATAATGAAGTGGGATTATAACTTTCCAAAACGTGGGATGTAGGTGTGGTGGGAGTGGGAGTAGTGGGGAAGAAGAAGTAGTGGAGTGAACTGATTAGGAGTGGGTATATGAAGATCATTACTAAACCTGTCATTTCAAATTTGAGACCCCGCCTCAATGGGTAAGTGCGCTTAAAAGGCCCGCCAGTGGGCATGCACTGTTATTGAGTGGAGACCCACCCCACGGGGTTTTATGCTTTATGAATCCACCCGTGACAGTATGCACTCTGTTATCCAAGTTAGGAGACCCCCGCTCCGGGGGGATAGTTGGGCTTGAAGGGGCCCGCCCCGCCGGGCATGCCTTCTGTTAAAAACCTTTGATTTCCTTTATTTCTTCCTTGCAACTCCAAACCATGATCATATTAAGTACCTGCAAAACCATGAAACATAAATGTGAGTAGATTTTGAGTAATTTTAAGCATAATGTAGGATTTATCTAAAAATGACTTATACTTTTAACTACTAATTATTGAATTGACATGAATTGATTCTATACTAAATAATATTCTAAACTATCATCTAACTAGAATGGATAATATTATGAAGAATAAAAGTACGATTGGGTTGCCTCCCAATTAGCGCTTGATTTTAAGTCGTTCAGCCTGATTACTCCTTGTTTATGGTACATCAGATAATGTTATTACGATGACATCCATGTTGGATTCGCCACCCCAATAATGCTTCAACTTTTGACTGTTGACCTTGAACATTTCCACTGGATTCCTACTGTAGAGTTCAACGGCGCCGTGTGAGAAAACTCTATTGATGGTAAATGGACCCGACCATTGTGATTTTAGCTTCCTTAGGAACAACCTCAACCTTGAGTTGAACAGTAGTACTGATTGCCCCAGCTCGAACGTTCTCTGCATGATTTTCTGGTCGTGCCATTTCTTGACCTTTTCTTTGTATAACTTCGAGTTCTCGTAAGCTTGAAGTCTGAATTCATCGAGCTCATCTAGCTGAAGTAGCCTCTTTTCACCCACAACTGCTTGATTAAAGTCCAGTTTCTGAATAGCCCAATAGGCTTTGTGTTGTAACTCCATAGGTAGGTGACATGCTTTCCCATAGACCAATTAATATGGTGACATACCAATTGGTGTTTTGTATGCAGTTTGGTAGTCCCATAGTGCATCGTCCAACCTGAGAGACCAGTCCTTTTTATTCGGGTTCACCACCTTTTCCAAGATTCTTTTCACCTCCCTATTTGAAACTTCAGCTTGCTCACTCGTTTGGGGATGATATGCCGTCGCCACCTTATGGTTGACCCCATACTTCGCCAAGAGAGCTGTGAATGATCTATTGCAGAAGTGACTACCTTCATCACTTATAATTTCTCTTGGCGTGCCAAATCTTGTGAAGATATTCTTTTACAAGAATTTGAGGACCACTTTGGCATCGTTAGTTAGGAATGCTACGGCTTCAACCCATTTTGATATATAATCAACCGCAAGCAATATGTACTGATTGTTGAACGAGGACGGGAATGGTCCCATGAAATCCATGCCCCATACATCAAAAATCTCAACTTCTAAGATTGTTTGTAGTGGCATCTCATTCCTTTTTGATATGTTGCCCACCATTTGGCATCTATCACAGCTTTTTGCGAATTGGTGGACATCTTTAAATAATGTAGGCCAATAAAACTCAACTTGAAGAACCTTTGCTGCTGTTTTCTCGGTTCTGTAATGTCCCTCGTATGCAGACGAATGACATTCAAGCAAAATATTATTCACCTCACTATAGGGCACACACCTTCGAATCATCTTATCGGCGCACTGTTTAAATAGGTATGGCTCATCTCACATATACCACTTGACGTTATGTAGGAATTTCCTTTTCTGCTGACGTGTAAGATCAGGGGGAAGTATATTGCTCACTAGATAGTTGGCGAAATCCGCGTACCATGGGAATTTCGCATTGACTCCAAACAGTTGCTCATCCGGAAATGACTCATTTATTACACACATGTCCTCTTCATTTTTACCTTGATTTTCTAGCCTTGATAAATGATCTGTAACTTGATTCTCCGTCCCCTTTCTATCTTTTATTTCTAAGTCAAATTCCTATAGAAGGAGAATCTATCTGATAAGGCGTGGCTTAACATCTTTTTTCGAAATTAAGTATCGAATAGCCGAGTGATCTGTATAAACTACTACCTTTGTTCCGATCAAATATGCCCTAAATTTATCAAATACATATACTACTACAAGCAATTCCTTTTCCGTAGTGGTGTAATTCATTTGGATCTCCGTGAGTGTCTTACTTGTATAGTATATGGCATGAAATACCTTCTCTCATCGTTGGCCCAAAACAATCCCAACCGTATAGTCACTTGTATCACACATTAACTCAAACGACATTGTCCAATCCAGTGCGACGATAACTGGGGATGTAGTTAATTTCTTCTTCAATAACTCGAATGCTAACTTATAACCTTCATCAAACTTAAAAACTAAGTCCTTCTCTAAAAGACTGCATAGTGGTTTTGCAATTTTCGAGAAGTCTTTTATAAATCTCCTGTAGAACCCGACATGTCCCAAAAAGCTTCGGATTCCTTTTATTGAAGTCGGTGGGGGAAGCTTTTCAATCATTTCCAACTTTGCTTTATCAACCTCTAGTCCTTTTGCTGAAACCTTGTGACCCAAAAGTATGCCTTCCTTAACCATGAAGTGGCACTTTTCCCAGTTAAGTATCAGATTTGTTTCTGTGCATCTCTTTAACACCATCACCAAGTTCTCCAAATATGCATCAAAATTGTCTCCATAGACAGAAAAGTCATCCATGAAGACTTCCATGTTTTTCTCCACCAGGTCCGAGAAGATGGCCATCATACACCGTTGGAAGGTAGCGGGTGCATTACATAAGCTAAAGGATATTCTCCTGAATGCAAATGTGCCGTATGGGCACGTGAAAGTTGTCTTCTCTTGATCTTCAGGAGCAATGACTATCTGATTATACCCTGAATACCCATCCAATAAGCAGTAAAATTCATGGCCCGCCAATCTATCCAACATCTGATCGATAAAACGCAAAGGGAAATGGTCTTTTCGGGTTGCTTTATTCAATTTCCTGTAATCCATGCAAACCCTCCAACCAGTCACTGTCCTCGTCGAGATTAGCTCGTTGTCATCATTTTGTACCACGGTCATTCCTCCTTTCTTCGGCACACACTGCACTGGACTGACCCATTTACTGTCGGAAATTGGGTATATGATACCGGCGTCCAACCATTTTAGTATTTCTTTTTCACAACTTCCTTCATATTTGGGTTGAGCCATCTCTGTTGCTCTACCATTGGCTTTGCATCCTCTTCCATTAGAATTTTGTGCATGCAAAAAGATGGGTTGATTCCCTTAATATCTGCAATTGTCCATCCTATAGCCAATTTATGTTCTCTAAACACCCTCAGGAACTTACTTTCCTGCAATTTGTTAAGCGCAGCAGAAATAATAACAGGTAAAGTATTAGAATTGCCTAAATACGCATACCTGAGGTGTTTAGGTAGTGGCTTTAGCTCAAGGGCAGGTGGCTCCTCCAATGATGGTTTTATTCTTGTTGTGGCCCTTTCCTCTGTGTGCAATGGTTCAAATGGTGCTTTAAATCTGCTAACTCGTGGCAAGGAGTCTAACATCTGCAAGTACTCCACAAATTCGGGATCATCCAACTCTTCATCTCCCAATAATGTCGTTTCTAATGGATTATTAGCCAAACTTTTACCCATGTCTTCGCTGATTATCTGGTCAATGATATCCATCCTAAAACACTCTTCTTCATTCGTAGGGAATTTCATGGCCTTGAAAACATTGAACTTTACTTCTTGATCTTGGACCCTCTTAGTTAGTTCACCTTTTTGTACATCGATGAGTGTCCTACTCGTAGCCAAAAATGGTCTCCCTAGGATAATTGGGATGTTCTTATCTTCCTCAAAATCCAGAATTATGAAATCTGCAAGGAATATAAATTTGTCAACCTTGACCAAGATGTCTTCCACAATGCCTCTCGGGTATGTGACTGACCTATCCGCTAACTACAATGAGATGTTCGTAGGCTTTGGAATAGGTAGACCTAATTCTGTATACACTGATAATGGCATAAGGTTTACACTTGCTCCCAAATCACATAAACACTTGTTGAACACCGTGTTCCCAATTGTGCATGGAATGGTAAAACTCCCTGGATCTCTCAACTTTGGTGGCAATTTTCGCTGTAAAACTGCACTACACTCCTCTGTTAATGCCACTGTTTTGAAATCTTCCAACTTCTTTTTCCTAGACAGAATGCCTTTCATAAATTTCGCATAACTTGGCATCTGCTCAAGGGCTTCTGCAAAAGGGATGTTAATTTGAAGTTTCTTAAACACTTCCAAAATTTTTGCAAACTGCTTATCTAATTTCTGCTTTTGGACTCTCTGCTAAAACGACGGTGGAGGATACACAACTGGCTTATTATCTAACTTTGTGTGCTCGATTTGCTTTTCCTCACCTTGTTTTTCCTCAACCACGTTGTCATCTGGTTTAACTGAATTTTTTGCACTTTTCCCATTTACATGTTTTCCACTTCTCAATGTGATTGCCTGACACTGTTCGTGATTTCCCTTCGGATTTCTTTCGGCGTCACTAGGTAGAGTCCCTTACGGTCTGTTGTTTAATGCTAAGGCAATTTGTCCCATCTGATTTTCTAGATTCTTAATGGCTATCTCTTGCGATTTCATGCCCATTGCTTGGTTTTTCATCACTGCCTCATTGCTTGTTGTGTACTTGGACAACAACTCCTTTAAATCTGATTTCCTCTCTTGATGTTGAGTTGGTTGTTGTTGATTCTGAAATCCCGGGGGATAAGATGGTCGTAGAGCTTGTTGATGCTGATTATTACTCCACGAAAAATTTGGGTGATTCTTATTCCCTGGATTGTATGTATTTTGGTACATGTTATGTGGAATCCTGTTATAGCTACCCACAAATTGCATTGACGCTGTTTTGATTGTACATTGATCTATAGGATGTTCACCTGCACATAATTCACAAATAACTACAACTTCTTGAGTCCAGTACTCTGACAATAAAGCATCCACTTCTTAGAGAGTTTGAAATCTGCATATTGTTATTATCATCACTCCATCTAACTTAACACTCCAAATTTGCTTTGCACGTGTCATTCTTCTTGTGGGCCACTGGTAGTTGTTAGCTGCCATTGTCTCTATCAACTGATATGCCTCTTCATAACTTTTTTTTATAAATGCCCCACCCGAAGCTGCATCAATACTAGTCGTGAGATTTCCGTTCAACCTATTGTAGAATGTGTTCATTTGCAGCCACTTAGGCAATCCATGATGCGGGCACTTTCTGATCAATTCCTTGTATCTTTCCCATGCCTCATACAGTGATTCCCCATGTTGCTGTTCAAACATAGTTATCTCATTCCTCATTTTTGCAATTTTTCGCAGGTGGGAAAAATTTCGCAAGAAATTTCTGAGCGAGGTCTTCCCATGTAGTTATTGATCCCGGTGGTAGAGAGTGTAACCAACTCTTCGCCTTGTCCCATAAAGTGAATGGGAACAAGCGAAGCCTAACTGCATCATCCGACACCCCATTATAACTGAAAGTGTCATAAATCTCCAAAAAGCTGACTAAATGTTCGTTCGGATCATCATTTGCCAAACCTCCAAACTGAACCGAATTTTGAATCATCTGAATAGTCCCAAGCTTGATTTCAAATGTGTTTGCAGCTATAGCAGGCCTGGTGATACTCGACTGCAACTCAGTCACCTTGGGTGTAGCAAAGTCCCTCAATGCTTTCTGATCTTCGACAGCCATTGCTTCTTCTTTTTCAGAGTTTTCGAAGTCTTCTCTTGTTTCTTTGATCCACTTACTTAACCTTTGAAACCGTTTCTCAATGTCGTCCTCAAAAGGAAGCAAGTCTGGATTTTTAGACCGCGTTTGCATAAACCAACTTCAAAAACCTGAAATAAGACGAACAAAACAAAAATAAAAAATGTTGAAGTAAAACACCAGAATATCATCGATAAACACCACCACAAACTTGTCTAAAAATGGTTTAAACACCCTGTTCATCAAATCCATGAACGCTACAGGGGCGTTTGTCAAACCAAAAGACATAACCAAAAATTCATAATGTCCATACCGAGTTCGGAATGTCGTGTTCAGTACATCCTCCTTCCTTACTTTCAATTGATGATACCCACTTCTCAAATCTATTTTTGAGAAATCTAGTCAGACAAATCATCTATTCTCGGCAATGGGTACTTGTTCTTAATAGTGACTTTGTTTAACTCCCTATAATCAATGCAAAGACGCATTGACCTATCCTTCTTCTTTACGAATAACACCAGTGCTCCCCACGGTGACACACTCGGCTGAATGTTTTTCTTGTCCAACAGCTCCTGCAGTTGTACCATCAGTTCCTTCATCTCTACCGGAGCCATTCTGTATGGGGCTTTCGATATCGGAGCGGTTCCTGGCGCTAAGTCGATCACGAACTCGATTTCTCTGTCAGGCGGAAGTTCTGGCAAATCCTCCGAAAACACATCCACAAATTCCCTAACCACTGGTATTTCTTCGAGTTTCACACCCTTCTTCTGAGTATCGACTATGTAAGCTAAATAACCCACACAGCCTAGACTCAACAATTTCTTGGTCTGCATAATTGTCAAACATCTCATTTGTCTAGGCGATTTGCTACCATTGAAAACTACCTTTGATGGGGTCATAAGGTTTACACATTTCTTTTGGCAGCCAATTATCGCTCCACAATTGAACAACCAATCCATTCCCAAAATAACATCAAACTCTCCAAGCCTAATCGAATTAAATCTACCATCAAAATATTTCCTTAATATTCACCCTACGCTTCAGATACGATCCTAACAGAATTACTTCCTTATTCGCAATTTCTATGTTTAAAGGAAATTCAATTCTTAACTAGGCAATCCTAATCTCATAGCAAATTCATCGAGATATAAATGAGCAAGTAGCACCAATCAAATAATACATAAGCATCAATATTATTGATTGGGATAATACTTGACACCACATCTTTGATTGCCTGACATCTTGCATGACGTGTTGAAGGTTCTTCTTTGGGGCTTATTTGTTGATGTTGCCCCAAAGAATAGTCGGTAGCACCTCCACTAAAGACTTCCCTTGTTTCCATTTGCCTCACCAGATCTCTTCTTAGGGCATTCACGTGCAAAGTGATCCTTGGACCCGCATGTGTAGCAAATGTTCTTCTTAGGTTGATTGTAATTTGGGGCGATGTGACCCTCCTGGCCACAGTTAAAGAATACTCGTTTCCCCATTAAGCATACACCCTTGTGAAACTTCCCGCATGTAGCACATGCTTCAAACTTCTTATTCTGCTGGTTACCTTGCTGATTTCCAGCACCCATATTTCCATTCCACTTTCTTTTCAGATTATTATTACCATTTTCACTACCACCAACTCCATTCTTAACCTCCACTTCATTCTTCTTCTTTTTCTGTTTTTGATTGAACTTGGTTACAGCCTCACCTCCACCTTCAGCGAGAATTGCATTTTCCATTACGGCTGCAAATGTCTTCAACTGGAACAAGAAAACCCTACTATACAACCAGGGCTTCAGTCCCTGTTCAAATCTCTTCGCCTTGCATTCATCTGTGCTAACTTAGTATGGCGCAAACCTCGCCAACTCGTTAAATTTCGCGGCATACTCCGACACCGTCATTATTCCCTATTTCAGTTCTAAAAACTGCACTTCCAACTGACTCTTCGAACTCTCTGGGAAATAGGTCTCGAAGAACATCTCCTTGAACCTATTCCAAGACATAACCCCTGGTCCTCCTCGAGTTTTATTGGCCCTGCCACCAATAACTAGCTTTCGCTTTTAACATGGATGTTGCAAAAGCAGTCTTCTGATCTTCCCCAACTCCCACAACATCGAACACCTTCTCTATCTCCATGACCTAGGTCTGAGCCTCAATCGGGTTCATGGACCCACGGAACTCTGGTGGTCCAACCGCCTTGAAGTCCTTAAACGTGGTAGCTTGATTTTGTGGTTGATTCTGCGAGCACTGTCGATGCAAGAACGCCACCAAAATGAATCGGGTTAGCTTCAACATTGTTGTTGTTGGTTCCTTCAGCGGTTCTCTGACGGGGTGGTTGACGTCTTAGAGGCATTTTCTGTTAAAAATACACTCGTTAGATTATTGCTCAACTCTTTTCAAGTAATTTCTACTTAACTCGCCCCATAAAAGTAATCACCAAATAACACATAACACTTTGGATAAAAGAAGATAATAACTTTTATTCATTCTTAATTCCTTTAATAACATCATAACAATAGCATCACTGCTATTTACATTATTTTCCTGAGCTACTAAAGTTTCAGGACACCATCATCATATCCCATAAGTTACATAACACTTGGGATTTACATAATATTTATCATAACATAAATCATAAATCAAGTACACTCCCTACGATGTCCTACTAAGATACTGCGTATACCTTTCACGACGCTCTTCTTCCATAATTCTAACATGGTTCGATGATCTAGTATGTGTACGATGGCGTCTGTCTCAAACCTGAATCGGATAACCCATGACCCGATCCCGAGCTCGATTAATCAACATGTTGAACACGTTATTCATTTCCCCATCTTCATTCTCTTTGCTTGTCGTCCTCCTCTATTTCTATTTCGGCTCGTTGATCGCCTTCCTCAGACGCATCTTCTATCTTGCCCTCTTAGTAGATTCCTCTTTCAACTTGTTCTTCAACTCGCAATCTCTCGCTCTCATTCGCTTGTTCTCTCCTTCTGTGAATAAGCTTATCTTCAACATTGCTCGATTTTTCTTCTCGGTCCGAATTTCGTCATCCTTCCGTGCCATCGAGGTCCATTGTTCAAAGAACTATCTCTTGTAACTCCTCGATTGTATCTTGAAGTTCTACATTGCGGCCATGCACCTCATCGTATATACTGGCCACCATCGAAGTTAAGGAATCCTTTCCTCCTCATCCTCTTCATTCGTCATGGCGTACTCCACGGGATCCTCCTCGATTGCTCCATCTCATCATCCTCATCGATACTCTCTCCTTGCTCAACTACATCGCGACCAACGAAACCGCTTCCGTGGCGAGAATTGTTCCCAAACTACCGAATATCTTGAGGCTCCTCTTCCCTAAATTTGGACGACCGATCCTCCTATATTAGTCATCTTGTCAACCAAAGTTTAAGTTTTAATTACTAATCATTACTACTCGACACTCGCAAGAACATAAGTTGTATTCACGTAAGCACATAAGTATTTTATTACTTCTTCCTTAAAACTATCTTTTCGAAGGTTACTTCCTAAGGTTTTTCCCCACCTAAGGTTCATAACCTAAGGTTCTGATACCAACTTGTGACATCCCCAAACCCAGGTACTTCATTCCCACAGGATTTGGTGTTCACTTAATCAAACATTCATATCTAACTACCCAATCAGAATAAAATTGAATAAATAAAACCTTCCCCATTAAAGGGTTACATAATAAAAATCACCCAGGTTGTCTAACCTTTAAATACAATCATTCAAATGCGGAAAATAAATAAACTTCATTATAACCATTCAATTGAAAACTGATAATAGAATATCATCATATTACAAATCTTCAATACTTGTTCATCTTTCCTTTTCCTTCATCAAAAGCTAAGTACATCAACCTTCTCATCTTTAATCGTGACGCCCCAAAATTAGGTATACATCACCCATCTTGGGTAGTCGATACATGGTACGTAATTTAAATACAACTTACTAATATAACTGCGTAGGTATAATACGACATAAATCGTGAGTTTGAATACAAATATTATCTACTAGATATTATACAAACTCAAAAGGAGTCCACATTACAATTATTATCACACTATTTCACGTAATAGTGAGGACTACTAATGCTATCCTCTCGGACCATTACTCCGCTCCCCGACTAAATCCCAAATATGTTCTCATTTCACGAAGAGAACAAAGAAAGAAAGGGTGAGCTCAACTAGCCCAAAGAAGAAATATTATGACTAAGATAATGCGAAATAAATTATCATTAGCCTTCAACAAAGATGTTAAACCGATAAAATATAATAAACATCAAGTTTAATCATATGTAAACAAGCAATCCATTAAAAGAGTCAAGTATAAAATAAAATCTACTATCTTTTATGATTTAAAAGGTTTGTCATCACTGTTATAGCTGAGACTCGGATTTAATAAATAATCCACATCATCGAATCACCCCTGCACTATGGCTAAGGATATTCTTTAGTATCACGACCACAATTATTCATGCACTACGGGCCAAGAATAGTTGTGTATTCATTAATGGTCATGATCATGCCAACAACTGTCCATCAATGCACTACGGCCACTGAGGATTTTTACCACATCATTTGTAACATTACGGTCATGATTACACCAAATAGTCTTTGGTCATAATCATACCAAGTCCATCTATGCATTACAGGCCACAGATGACTTTAAAAAAAATATAAACATGAGGATGATGACAATGATATAAGAATTCAATAAAACAAGTTCAAGAATTATTTTATCCGTGAATTATTAACGTCCCAAATTGTCAACATGATCTTTGTTTTGTAGAGTAAAATTCAAGAATGATCGGAAGAATATTTCCATGAAAGATCTTTGGATGAAACGCAAATATCAAGGATATTCTACTAATTTCATGGAGTATAGAAGTCAAAGTTTTAACCAACTAGGTATAATAAAGAATGGAATAACAAAAGAAATCACCATGCATGCGGTGCTTCATGATAAAGTTATTCCAATGAGAATAATAATAACGGAACCAGGTCGGTGAAATTCACACCGGCTGCGGATGTTCCAACAGAATAATAAAGATGGAACCAGTCCGGTAAAAACACACGACGTGATGTTCCAATGAATAATAATAAAGATTTTAACCAGTCCTGTAAAACACACGCATGTGATGTTCCAATGAGAATAATAGAAGAATGTCACCAAGTATAGGGTAAACCACATATACAAAAGTTATTCCAATGAGAATAATAAGCAATGGAATAACAACAGTTCTCTTCATGAATAAGAAAGAATAACACCCTTACGAGTACAACAAATAATATTCCCTACCTTAGAAGAACCTAATATTGGCAAAGTGAAGTAGCGAGAATACTTTTCTTCTTTCTCTCTATAGTTTCTCTCTAGAGTTTCAAAGAATTAAGTAAGAAAATAATGAAGGAATGAGTTTCTATTTATAGGAAAATAGAATGCATAATAATTAATCCATGAACGGTCCGTATTGATTTACTTTAATCGACGACTATTCATATTTAAAGCAAAATCTTTTAAATAAAATATAATATATTCTATTTATATAAAAACATTTTACTATGCAAACACTATGCAACACTATGCAAAACACTATGCAAAACACTATGCAACATATGCATAATAAAATATAATATATTTTATTTATAGATTAACTTTAATAAAGTATTATGTTTTATATAAAAGATGTTTCGCATTTTATTACGTTAATAATACTGAATAAAACAAAGCGTCATTATCGCTATAATAATTCATATTATTAATCGACAATAATGGAATCAAACCGAGTGACTTCTCACATAAGCATCAATAATCAATACCGTGTGCTTCTTATGCAACCACACGTATTCATCGTATTTTTTACTACCGAGTAGTTCAACAATATCAACGGTAAAACTTCCATAGTTATTTCAATAAAATATTTTGTAGTTTTCTCGATCCGATAATAATTACATTGTGGGGTCCACCAATGATTGAGCCGTTATACGAATATTCCTCGCTAAACCTAATAATATTCCCAGACCAATCGAATAATATAACCACTTGCATACTTTGCAAAATTTATAAATATTACCCACAAATATAACATTATATCAAATTTATTCCATAATATTCAAAAATAATATTTATAGAAAATTCATCTTTATTTATAAAAGTCAGTCTTACAACCTCCCTTCTTATGAAATTTAGCCCTCGAAATTAGGGTACGCTCTCGGTATGTCAAGAGGTAAGGATACCTTGATTTCATTTCGATTCTAACTCCCAAGTCATTTCCTCAACATCGTGGTTCCTCCACAAAACTTTGACTTGAGGTATAACCTTGGAGTCGTAGAATATGTTCCTTCTTATCCAAAATTTGAACAGAACCTCTTCATACGTCCAAATCTTCCGCTATTTCGTCCTGGTTCTAACTCAATAATATGGTTCGGTCTTTCAAATATTTACGTAACATGGATATGTGAAAAACGTTATGAACACGAGACATATTTGGCATAAGCGAGTTTAGTCTATAGGCCACAGCTCCTACTCGATCGAGGATTAAAATGGACCGATGAATCGAGGATTAAGTTTTCCTCTCTTTCCAAATCTTGTAACTCCTTTCCATGGAGCAACTCTTAACAACACATGATCTCCTATATCGAATTCCACGTCCTTTTGATGAAGATCGGCATAACTCTTTTTGTCGATTTTGTGAGGTTTTTATACGTTGTCGGATCGTTTGAATCTTTTTCGCAGATCATGCATACCAACTCCCGGTCCCAACAACGTTGCTTCACCCACCTCATCCCAAAGATAATTGAGAGCGACACTTTCTTCCATACAACGCTTGAATGGAGCCATGCCAATACTTGCTTGATAAGCTGTTGTTGTAGGAAAACTCCACCAATGGTAAGAACTTGTCCCAACTCCCTTGAAATCAAGGACACAGAGTCTTAATAGATCTTGAAGAGTTTGAATAGTCCTCTCCGATCGTCATCGTCCGTCTGAGGAGGATGATATGCCGAGCTAAATCGTAAGTCTGTGCCCATAGCTTTTTTTGCAAACTAACCCAAAATCGTGAAGTGAATCTTGGGTCTCGATCGAAACTATGGATACTGCGCATACCATGCGCCTTACAATCTCGTTTATGTACATACTGAGCAAGACGTTCAAGTGTATAAGTTTCTCGTGTCGGTAAAGAAATGAGCGGACTTGGTCAATCTATCAACAATGACCCAAATCGCATCAATGCCTTGAGAAACCTTAGGAAGACCGGTAACGAAATCCATGGTAATGTGCTCCCACTTCCATTCTGGAATTTCAAGTGGTTGCAATGGACCTTTTGGTACTTGATGCTCCGCTTTAACTCGTTGACAAGTTAGACACCTTGAGATAAACAGTACTATCTCTCTCTTCATATTGCTCCACCAAAATGTATGACGAATATCATGATACATTTTGGTACTCCCAGGATGGATTGCAAATGGTGTGTTAGGCGCCCATCATGATATTATACTTTAAATCGTAATCGTTAGGAACACAAAGTCCTGAGTTGACTCAAGTATTCCTTCTTCATCGATTCTTGCTTCCAGATAGCACCTTCTTGCACTTTCTTCCTCATATGCATCATCCTCCAGTCCAGCTTGAGCGACTTTAACTTTATAGATTAAAGTCGGTTCTACTCAGATATTCGCTATCATCACATCGTCCCTCGAGTCTTTTAACTCTATCTCCATCCTTTGCATGTCACACAAAATGGGCCTTTGTGTTGACAATAACGCACTCAGATTTGCATATGATCTTCTACTCAATGCGCCGCCTACCACGTTCGCTTTTCGGGATGGTATTGGATGGTATGATCATAATCTTTCAACAGCTCAAGCCAACGTCGTTGTCGCATGTTGAGTTCCTTTTGAGTGAAGAAATATTTGAGGCTTTTATGATCCGTAAAGATTTCCACTTTCTCCCATACAAGTAATGCCTCCAAATTTTAAGTGAAGATAACAAATGCTAACTCTCTGAGATCATGAGTAGGATAATTCCTCTCATATTCTTTGAGTTGTCGCGAGGCATAAAGTTATAACTTTTCCATGTTACATGAGAACACATCCCAACCTTTTGCAGAAGCATCAGAGATGACAAATCCTCCGAGCCGGATGGTATTGTCGAGCAGTCTTGAAATAGGTCTCCTCTTGAGTTCTTGAAAACTCTTCTCACATTCTTCACTCCAACCGAACTTTGTATCTTTTCGAGTCACCGAGTCGATGGAGTAGCGATTCGAGAAAATCCTTCCACGAATCTTCGATAATAACCATTCAACCGAGAAAGTTACGTGCTTGGTCCATCGATTTAGTTGTTCCCAACTTTGAATAGCTTCAATCTTTCTTTGGGTCAATGATATTCCATGACTTGATACCACGTGCCCAAGGAATGCTACTTCTTCTTGCCGTAACTCGCATTTCTTCAACTTGGCATAAAGCTTATATTCACGAAGCTTTTGGAGTGTCGACCTCAAGTGTTGCTCATGATCTTCACGGCTTTTTGGAATAAATAAGGATGTCATCAATAAAGACGACCACAAAGTGATCTAAATATTCCTTGAATACTTGGTTCATCATATCCATGAAGGCGGTAGGAGCATTAGTCAATCCAAAGGACATGACTAGGAATTCATAATGCCCGTCTGGGAGTTCTCGAAAGCCATCTTTGGAATGTCACGGATTCTAATCTTCAATTGGTGATATCCGAACGAAGATCAATCTTTGAAAAGAATTTGGCTCCTTGCAATCGGGTCAAACAGTCATCAATACGTGGCAATGGATACCTATTTTGATGGTGACATGATTCAACTCCGATAATCAATACAAAGTCGCATACTCCCATCTTTCTTCTTCACGAATAGAACAGGAGCACCCCAAGGAGAAGTACTAGGACGAATAAAGCCAATGTCTAACAATTCCTGTAGTTGGGTCTTTAACTCCTGAAGTTCAATAGGAGCCATTCGATATGGGGCTTTGAAATAGGTTTTGTCTGGGGTTCAAGGTCGATACAAAATTCAATTTCACGCTCTGCGGGTAGGCCAGGAAGTTCTTCGGGGAATACGTCAGGAAATTTATTAACAATAGAAATATCGTTCAAAACTGACGTATTTTTGTTTAAATCTAGTGACATGAGCTAAGAAAGCTTGACATCCGCTTTTCAATAAACGAATAGCTTTTATGGCTTGAGATGACCGTGATTGATTTTAATGGTTTGGTCGTTTGAATTAGCGATAATAGGTTGATTAGGAATATGAAAGCTAACAACCTTACGAAAACAATCAATTTTTGCATGATAAGTAGTTAACCAATCAATCCCTAGAATCACGTCAAATGCAAGTATTTTTAATGAAATAAGATCGACAGTAATGTGAGGGTGCCGATTTGAACCAAACAAGACTTATAAACGATTGGATGTAATGAAGGTTTCTCCCAACGGAGTTTCCATAGATAAGTCAAAGTCTAATTTCTCCTGAGTCAAATTTAATCGATGGCATGCAAGTAGGAGAAATAAAAGAATGGGTAGAACCCAGATCAAATAAAGTATAGACTTCATTAGAGCTTATGATAAGCTTACCCGTGATGACCTCATTCGGGTTCCTTGCTCTCTGGGAGGTCACAACAAACGCTCTCCCAGACTACACTGGCTTTGACTTTTTTGGGACTGACCTTTGGTGCCTCCATCCTAGTTGAATTTGTCTTCTATGAACGACAAAATCGAGCTAAGTGACCTTCTCTTCCACAATTATAACGTGCTTTGACTGAGCATGCGTGGCGAGATTTGATCGATGTGTCCCTCTCCTCCGCATTTGAAGCATATGATAGGTGGTCTTTCTCCTTCCTTAACAACGGTCTTTGGTCGACGTCTTTCCATTATTATTAAATCTCCGTTTCTTGAAATGTCCATTCTTATTGTTTTGGCCTCGATTACCACCGAAGTGGTTACCATATCGCCCTTTGTTGATTCCCTCCATGCTTGTTGTCACCGCTTCGATGACTACTCTCATTGGTATTATAATTTTGCTTACGCTTTCTCTTTTAGTTCGTTGACTGACTATCGCGTTCCCACTAATCGAGCCCTATTTACAACATCCTCAATACAAACACGCTTTATGAAATAAGATGTTGACGTATCTCGCGACTTTAAACCTCTTAAAAACATTCGCGCCATTCTTTCTTCTTCATTATCCACCAAGTGGGACGCAAATCGTGATAACTCATAAATTTTGCCTCGTATTGCGATACTGGTCATATTGTTTTGTTCCAACTTGATAAACTCCACCTCCTTCATGTATGGCGAATACTTTCGGAAAGTATTTGTCGTTGAATGTACTCCTGAACTTCTCCCAAGATATCTTCAAGATCTGAGAAGTTGAGTACGCGTTTCTGGATTCCCACCAATGAATGCCTCTCCATGCAACATAAAGGCGTGAAGGGAACCTTTTGCTCCTCGGAGCATCCCAAGACATCAAATATCTTAGTAATCTGCTTTATCCATGCTTCCGCCAAGTGGTTTTGGCTCTCCCTTAAACTCCCGGTGGTCCCACTCTTGAATTGTTTAGCGGTGTGACCTTGAGAGTTTTCGTGTTTCCACCTACGTTTTGGGCGAGTCGTCGCTCTACTTTCTTTGTTGCATAAATTGCATAAAGCCTCTGAACATTTGATCATTCATCATTTGGTCGTCGGTGTTGTTGTTTGCATGAGGATTGTTGCCTTCCCGATGCACATTATCCCGATTATTGATATGTGGCGAATCAACGATCGCTTTGTGCTCCATTCATATTCTCAACATTCTCGGATGTCATTTTCGACATCGCCACAAAACAAAAGGTTAATTGACATGTAACAAATTATCCCTATATTCTCGACCAGACCAATAAAATATAGCACATAAACTTAGGTAGGTCATACTAGCGAAGGTATTCCCGTCTCTCCCTCCTAGTACTATTCTCACATCTTAGCTGGGATCATATCCCTAAGCTCGATACCAACCGTGGCCGCCCCCAAAATTAGGTATACATCGCCCATCTTGGGTAGTCGATATCATGGTATGTAATTTAAATACAACTTACTAATATAATCTGCTGTAATATAATAATCGACATAAATCATGAGTTTGAATACAAATATTATCTACTAGATATTATACAAACTCAAAAGGAGTCCTCATTTCAATTATTATCACACTATTTCACGTAATAGTGAGGACTACTAATGCTATCCTCTGGACCATTACTCCGCTCCCGATTAAGTCCCAAATATGTTCTCATTTCACAAGAGAACAAAAAAAGAAAGGGTGAGCTCAACTAGCCCAAGAAGAAATATTATGACTAAGATAATGCGAGAATAAATTATCATTAGCCTTCAACAAAGTTAAAAGCCGATAAAATATAATAAACATCAAGTTTAATCTGCAGCGGAACAAGCAATCCATTAAAAGAGTCAAGTAGAAAATAAAATCTACTATCTTTTATGATTTAAAAGGTTTGTCATCATTGTTATAGCTGAGACTCGGATTTAATAAATAATCCACATCATCGAATCACCCCTGCACTACGGCTAAGGATATTCTTTAGTATCACGACCACAATTATTCATGCACTACGGGCCGAGAATAGTTGTGTATTCATTAATGGTCATGATCATGCCAACAATCGTCCATCAATGCACTACTGACCATCGAGGATTTTTACCACATCATTTGTAACATTACTATCCATGATTACAATCGGTCAGTCTCTCAGTCATAATCATACCAAGTCCATCTATGCATTACAGCCACGTATGACTTTAAAAAAAATATAAACATGAGGATGATGACAATGATATAAGAATTCAATAAAACAAGTTCAAGAATTATTTTATCCGGGAATTATTAACGTCCAAATTGTCAACATGATCTTTGTTTTGTAGAGTAAAATTCAAGAATGATCGTAAGAATATTTCCATGAAAAGATATTTGGATGAAACGCAAATATCAAGGATATTCTACTAATTTCATGGAGTATAGAAATCAAAGTTTTAACCAACTAGGTATAATAAAGAATGGAATAACAAAAGAAATCACCACGCATGCGGTGCTTGCGATAGGCAGTTATTCAATGTAATAATAATAACGGAACAAGGTCGGTGAAATTCACAATCGAAGCGGATGTTCCAATGAGAATAATAAAGATTTTACCCAGGTCCGGTGTAAAACCATGTATGGATATGTTCCAACGTAATAATAATAAAGATTTTAACCAGTCCTGTAAAACATACGATGTGATGTTCCAATGTAATAATAATAAAGACGGAACCAGTCCCGTGTAAAACACACACAGATAGGATGTTCCAATGTAATAATAGAAGAATGTCACCAAGTATAGGGTAAACCACGTATCTGAGTTATTCCAATGAGAATAATAAGCAATGGAATAACAACAGCTCTCTTCATGAATAAGAAAGAATAACACCCTTACGAGTACAACAAATAATATTCCCTACCTTAGAAGAACCTGAATATTGGCAAAGTGAAGTAGCGAATACTTTTCTTCTTTTTCTCTATAGTTTCTCTCTGAGTTTCAAAGAATTAAGTAAGAAAATAATGAAGGAATGAGCTTCTATTTATAGGAAAATAGAATGCATAGTAATTAATCCATGAATGGTCCAGATTGATTTACTTTAATCGACGGTCCATATTTAAAGCAAAATTTTTAAATAAAATAAAATATATTCTATTTATATAAAAACATTTTACTATGTAAACACTATGCAACACTATGCAAAACACTATACAACACTATGCATAATAAAATATAATATATTTTATTTATAGAATAACTTTAATAAAGTATTCGCTTTATAAAAAAGATGTTTCGCTTTTTATTACGTTAATAATACGAATAAAACAAAGCGTCATTATCGCTATAATAATTCATATTATTAATCGACAATAATGGAATCAAACCGAGTGACTTCTCACATAAGCATCAATAATCAATACCGTGTCTTTCTACTATGCAACCACACGTATTCTTGTACTTTTACTACCGAGTAGTTCAACAAAGATCAACCAGTAAAACTTCCGCCGTTATTTCAATAAAATATTTTTGTCGTTTTCTCGATCCGATAATAATTACATTAGGGTCCACCAATGATTGAGCCGTTATCACGAATATTCCTCGCTAAACCGAATATTCCCAGACCAATCGAATAATATAACCACTTGCATACTTTGCAAAATTTATAAATATTACCCACAAATATAACATTATATCAAATTTATTCCATAATATTCAAAAATAATATTTATAGAAAATTCATCTTTATTTATATAAGCTGAGGTCTTACATTAACTGTAATAGTTATATAAGCAAGAGTGAGCAAACAAAGCTCACTTGAAACAACAATGAATGAAAATCTTTACAATAACTGTCAAATAAGAGGCTCGAAAGAATTAAACAATATGATTTATCAACATTCTGAAGTATATAACTGAGGGTCCTAAGACCACGAACTATGTCCATAGTTATAAGTAATTTTCAACTTAAACTTTAACAGTCATAAGACTATAGGGACTCCTCGTACTTAGGGGGATCAACCCTTCGTACAATGTATTGTGTACAAATATTTCAACGCTAAACGTAAATTACCCCTAATAATAGGGTTGTTCATCTCAGTATTTAGAGTACAAGTCCGCACCAAAGTGAGTTTGGTTTGGATACATTTCAAGGTAATTTGGAATTCAACGAACATCAACTAAGGATTAGTTGAATAAAACTAATAACATCATATTATAGAATAATCGTAATTGAATCGACATGGTAAATTAAAATCATGCTTTAAGAATAATCTAATAGCATACATCTTGCATAACTATAACACTCCTTGCTTGAACAATATTAAGCCAAGGTTATTTAGAATTGAATACTAAGCATGCATAACAATTTAAACGATAAAACTGTTCAACATTAGCATATATAAATGTACATGCTAAACAACAAGTTTATTACAAGAATAACTTGCTCAATATCAATATAAAGTTTAGAAACTTTGCATCATTATATTGTAATCAAATTGGAAACAATAAATGGTTCAACAAGATAATGGATTAGAGAACTTGCCTTGCTCGTAGATTAAACCGAACAATTCGAATCACAATATCCTATATACATATGTCATCATGACATAGTTAGTCACTACCACTTTACAAACATAACTAAGTACACTCATCATGTAAGATTTGATTTTTAATCACATAATCACGTTACAAAACAAGTTAATTGTTAATAACATGCTCATTCATGGTATAAATATCTAAATCATAACTTAACAGTCCTACTATTAACACATAACAATTCCTGCAGATTTTGAGTACAAAAATGCGATTGTCGAACCATTACGCTTAACTTCACACTGCGCACATCACGATTTATACTGTGGTTCGGTGACTGATGCATGAGGATGAAATGGCACATGAGAATTAAACTACGAGGTAGCGTTATATTTCGACAAATGTATCGCTAAGTCACATGAGCAAAGGCCAAAGTGCAGAACTTTGGCGACGACTTCAAACAACATGTATAAAAGCCAATTTTGGCCTACAAGCTACTTTTTAATAGCCTAATTATCAAGTAATTCATATAGAGACTTCATATAAACATAATTCAAAGACTCTTAACATGTTTCTACCCATAAAACAACATAAACAACAAATTTAAAACATCCAATTTCACTGTTTTTGATAAAAACTCACTTTTTGATGTTTTTAATGAAAATCAACATTGTGATTTTGTTTTTCAACCAAAATAGTTAATTCAAAGCACCTTATTTATGTTTATACCACCTCTTTCAAATACAATAGTAAATTTATCAACTAAACAACTAATTAAACCTTAATTTCTACCTTAAACTAAACCATATTCACATATATTCATATAAACTCATTGTAAAATTGTTTTTCTTCACAAACCACATACCTAACATCAATTCATTGACTATACTCATATATAACCTATGAAAATTGTTTTACAACACTAGTTTATCATATAAAGCCACATACAATCAAGCAATTTATCCTTTCACAAGAATTTTACAGAGAATTAGGGAATAGAAAACTAAAATTTTAAAAACTTAAAAGGGTAGGATGATACCTTGTTTGTAGAAGATGATGGTTATCCTTTTGATTATCAAGCTTCTTCTCCCCAATTCCTTTCTCAAATTCTCTAGCCTTTCTTCTTCTCTTCTTTTGTCTCTGTAAACTCTCTTCTTCTCTTCTACTGAGTTCTTTCTTCCTAACTCTAACTACGTACTAACAATATAACGTATAATAATGATATAGGTATTAATTATATAATATAATTCTAACTTTAACTGACATCAGTTATATTTTATTTGAAAATCAAAAGCCATAAGGCTTTTTTGGCTATCCATTAAAAAAAATAATCAATTAATCCTTATGCCTTGTTTGGTAAAACACAATTAGATTAAAGACTTAATAGGCAATAGGCCTTGTTTGGCAAAAACTGAATTAAACTCCTTTAAGTTATTTTAATAACTCCTTTATAAAAGGTTATTTGTCACACTTTCAATTAACTAAATTAATTTTAATAACAATTTATTAAATTACTTTAACACATAAATCAATACCACCAAATTATAATTTTCTATATAATTATAACTTTATTTAATCAACTAACACATCCTTTTAATTATAAATTCAAATTAAAATATAATAATTCATTTAATCAAAACTCTCTAATTTAATAATTAAATTAAATTAGAATAAAATAATTAATTTCCTTAATTATTTATTTAACAAATAATTAACCAAATCGAATCAAATTTGAACAATTACAAATTCAACCATAAACACATCCATTAAATACTTATATAATTCAACAAATATTTAATATAACAATTAAAAATTCTGGAATGTTACATCCTCTGCTTTACTTTTTTTTTCTATTTCAGCCATTGAGGATAATGTCTAGTTTAAGTTTGGGGGTATTCATTTTAGTGTCGTATTGCATATAATTAGTTATCTGCATGGTAGTTCGTATTTTTTTTTATGTGTTAGCATTGTGTGTTTTTTAGGTTGCATATAATACATGGTAGTTAATTATATATGCATATATGTGTTGCATTAGTATGTGTTCATGTAGTATAATTGTTTTTTTTTCATGAATCTGTGCGATTGGTTGGTGTTGTCTTAACTCGACCTATGCTATGATTGCTTTTGCATGTTAACTTGAACAGTGTTGATAATTGATGATGAGTTCTAATTTTAAACATGAAGAAAATCTGAGCTTGTCTGAAACTTATGTAATCGGTTAGTGATGAGTGAAATTTATACCCGCGAATCGGAAACTTTATGACTTAAAAACTTGCCTGAATTTGTAGTTTTTATGTAGTTTTATATGTTTATAGTGTTATTGTGCTTAATCGTTGCATTGCAGAGCTTTACAGTGATTTTCCAGCTTTAAAGGGGCAAAACAGATAATTTACGTATAGCCGCGCCGCGACGCCAAAGTCCAGCTTAAAGCGCGGAGCCACCTCCTGACCCCTGCTGACGTAAGCCATGGTGCGGCGCCACTATTCCTTTATGAGCTCGTGACTGCAATGACGAGCTCGTGTCCATAAAGTTATTAATGTGGCGGCAGAATATTTCTAACTATAACAGTGGTCCAGCCATGCATACCTCCCAAGTGCCAGTGCAGAGAAGGCTTGCTTTTGACCTAGCAAAGGAGCAGAAAATGAGATAAGGCAAGAGGGAGGCTACACAATACATATCATATAGAAAGGAGAGCATGAAACATTAGACTAGAGTAGTTTAGCTTATGATTTTATTTTCTTTGAATTTTCTCTTGCTTCCTCTTAGATAAATGTTGTAAATATAGTTAGATTAGATTAGGGAGAGTATGGGTTTCTTTGGAGCATCAAGAGTAGTGAGCTACACGAATTGGAGAGCTTGATTCGAGCAGAATGCTTAGAGATTGAAGGGCCTTGACAGAGTTTCTTTTTATCTATTTATTGTCTCTGATTTTGTAATCCATAAATGTTGTCGTTATTGCTACTCGTATTTTATTCAATAGTTATGAACTGAATATTTGCTCTAAGGTTATAATGGAACCATTTGTTATTTAAATTGACCGTCTTATCTCTTTGGTTGGCACCATATGATTTGGTTCGATATATTTATACTTAATGATTCTCGCTAAGATATTAGCGATGATTTTGGTAATTTACATGATATCGACAGAAGAATTATAGATTTACACCTGAATATATTGGCATGTGATTGTGGGTTTTGACTGCATAAGTTGTGTGTAGAATAGACATATATCTGTGCACCACGTGCGACCTAATTGAGAGCTTATGCTTAATTCCTTGTTTTGATCAATTCGCATAGATATATGTAGGATTTTATCTAGCTTGGGCATTCTTTTCTATTCTATTCCCTATCGGGTGGATCTGGAAAGGATATGTTCGTACATACCTCAACAGAGGTGTATAAACACTTGTGTGTTCTCGGTCGACAAATTGTCGTGACCATTTAGACCAGAGAGAGAAGGGTAGCTAGTTTAATGAAGAATAACACGCCAGGTGTTCGACAGGATGCCTGAGTGGGGTGAAGTTGTAACCTTAACTTGTTATTCCTTAGATTACCATTCGTTATCCATTTACTTGCTTTGATAATTAGTTGTGCTTAGAATAATCACTCTTTCTATTATTGCTATTCGAATAAGACTTTTGCGATATAAAGTCGATATTTGGTAAATATTAGTGATAGTTCCTCTTGGGTACGACACTCCACTTCTCATTGTATTACTTGTTAGACCGCGTATACTTGCCCATGTTTAGTGATCGGTTTTCCGACCAACAAGTTTTTGGCGCCATTCTTGAACTATTATTCTAATATTGTCGATATTGATTTCAATCAATTTAGTCTTACTTTGATATATATATATATATATATATATATATATATATATATATTTTATTTGTTTGATCTTCCTTTCTTTTTGTTTTTAAGTTTACAGATTATGGACGATCAATGTTATCAATGGCCTTATGAGTGGACGACACAACTAAGCTCGGCAAACGGACTCGAGAAATTGCAAGTTCAAATTACAAATGCCTTGAGGTTTTCTGACAATCTTGAGTGTCAGTCCACTCAGAATGTCTACTGTCAGGAATGAGCTAACTTTGAACCGATCTCCTATCATCCAAACTGCCAGGGTTATCCAAACTCTTGGGACTACAGTCAAGAGCAATATCATGATCCGAATCATGTCTCTCAGTTTGAATATCAGTCTTCGCCGCACTATGAGTGGACATCTCAGCCGAATGAGAACTTTTCTGAGTCCTCAACACGTGAAGAAGAGAACAGGCTTGAGGAGCTTCTCACCATCTTTATCGAAAAAAATGAGGTTCGGATGGCAAGCCAAGAAGCCGCATTGCACAGCCTTGAGAATCAATTGGGGCAACTCGTCAATGCCATCACAAATTCACCGCAAGGCAATCTTTCGGTCTTAATTGATCTCGACGATGAAGCAATAGAGTATTCCACGGTGGATACGCAAGGAAAATGCGATGAGTCTCGCACAGTTGTTGAGGGAGATGTCGTAGTGAAAATTAGCCAATCGGTGGACTCTGAAGTTAAAGACAAACGGAGAAACATTGATTCTATAGTCATTGCTAATCTATAGTCAGAAACCACACTCCCGATTGTGAAAACCCTGGAGGGCCTGATTGAGCATGAAGAACGCTTTCAATTTAATGAAACAGGCGAATTAGTGGATAATTCCAGTGGCGAACAATTCTTTGTGCCGAAGGATGATTGGATGGATGAAGGACAGAAGAATGGCCGAGCATCCATGTCGGCCAATACTTTAAAGGAATTGAAGAATAGGCGGCATGAAAAGGTCATTTTTGCTTATGAGTCGGATTGAACGACATCAATATAGTCAAGCCGACGACTTTAAAACAAGCACTTGGTGGGGAGGCACCCCCATCTCGGTATAAATTTTATCTGTTTCCTTTACTTATGTCTAGTTTATTTGTGTCTGTTCGCATAGGTTGTTAACATAGCTGCCAGATTGTGCATTAATGTTTTTGTGTCTATCATCTGCAGGCGGCATGCTTAGTATGATGTACTGCAAATTATAATAGTGTTTATTATGTTTTTAATAATGAATGTTTGCCTTTGTAGTGTAGTTTCTGTTCTTGTCTTGGCATGTGCAGTTAACAGCCTGAAAAACCCAGAAAATTGTCCTCACGCCACGACGCCATCAAATTTATCAGAATCTTCGCATCATGCGCCATGCTTATTTTCAAAGATCTCATCATCACCCAGTCAGCCGCATATATATATCATAAGGGAGGCCGCCAAGCAACCATGAAAAAGAACATAGCCCACTGCTAACTTGCGCCGCAACACCAACTAACAAAGGGTAGGTCACTCACGGCGCCATTAAGTGAGGCTCGACCATCGCTAACTCAAGGCGTCATGCAATACCAAACAAAGAAGGATTCCTCGTCCCACGGCGCGAGTAACGTAATTTTGAATTTGAAGTGCAGTTTTTAGCAGCAGTTACACCACGCCTCTCCATATCTTCCCAATCCTCTTGGCATTCTCAGCACTTACCTCTCGGCACCAGAGCATAAAAAAGGACCCCAGTGTTCCCATAATCCGTATCATTCTAGTACTAGCAATGATCTTGTCTCATCCATAACCTTCATAGAAAACCAAGTGTCTTCAACAATCGCTTGCCAGAGTCGAGTACACATAATCTCAAACTAGGGTTTGTACACTCAAGGTAATTTTTGATTTCCAGTCTTTCAGTAATAAACTGTTGGGATGTTCCTTGTATTCTGGTTATCTATTGGTGATTTCCACTGCCAGAAATCTGGTTAGAGATTGTTTAAGCAAGGGTTGTCAAAATTAATTTTGAAGAACGCACACAAGGTGTTCGATAAATTGTCTGAACCAAAAGGTTAACTAATTTGGGCTGTTTGGCATTGGCTATTGCTGGGGTCTACTTGGCCTAAGTTTGGGGGGAGTTTGGGCATTGTTTAGGACTATTTTTGCATCAACTCAATTGAAACTTAGACATGACACCAAAAAGGCAGCGACTTAGCGTCGGTGGTTCTTCATTTTTCACCGCGGCAGCACCACAGGCTTGTGACTCCACCAAATTTATCAGTGAAGAAACCTGGAAGCGGTACAGAGACTCTTTTGGCACGCGCAACTTGATTCCTAAACGGAGGCTACGGCCTGATAGAAAAGATGGTGAACTCACGAACATGATACTTGAACGACAATGGCTAAACTTCACAAAACCACCCGTATCAGCAGTGGTATCTATAGTTCGGGAATTCTATGCAAACGCCAGTCTAGATGGTCCTGCTGTGGTTCAAGTCAGGGGGTGGTCCGTGGCTTTTGACAGTCAAGCCATTAATGCACTGTTCGGGGTACCCAACTATGCGGGCAATGATTATATGCAACAGGGAATCCACAGTTATAAATTGGAGGATATCATTAGAAGGCTCTGCAAGCCCAGAACGACATGGAAGAAAAATGACTATACGGGTGAAAAGACCAGTTTCCCATCTTCGGCACTTAGTCGCTATATGAAGGCTTGGTTCAGCTTCATTTGTGCCAGCATGATCCCGACCCGTCACTTGAGCGATATGACTAAAGATAGGGCGATTCTGTTATTCGCCATTGTCACAGGTCTGCACGTGGATGTTGGAGTTCTCATCCATGACTCGATAATCAAGGAAGTCAAGAGTACCGTCGCTTCGGGACTTCCCCATCCATCAGTGATCATGCGATTGTGCAAGCAGGTAGGGATACAGTGGGGACCAGAAGTGATAGCTTCACCGCCCATAACTGTCATCGACCATCAGACGATCAAATGCTTCAATGTGTGGGACGGGACAGAGTCTCATGTCAGGGACGAAGGATACGGGCAGCTTACAGCACCACCTCCTACAGCAGACCCAGAGCCTTCTCAAGCACCTGAGGTAGGCCCAGCTAGTCAGGGTCTATTGGCAAACATCATGGCATCCCTCACCCTGCTGCATCAGAAACAGGATGCCGAGGCGCAGAGGCAGCGGAGGCACATAGCAACAGTGGCTCAGAGGCAGGAGATAGCGATGTAGTACCAGGCTGGGCTGGTGAACACTATGCAGAGCATCTACACTGACTATTGTGGCGAGAGCACTGAGTTCACGCCATACCAGTTTCTAGAGCCTCCTGTCTTCCCACCATACCCTCCACCATCACCGACCACCGAAGCTGATCAGGATGCAGCTGATGAGGATGAAGCCGATGCCGCTGCTGAGTGAGCGATCTCCAGGGAAGCCCTCTTGTATAAAATTACTTTATGTTTAGCAATGAGGGCATTGCCCACCTCAAGTTTGGGGGTGTTTTTATTTCCGTACTGCCATGTTAGGTTGCCAGACTTCAGTACTTTATTATATTTTTATTTATCAATATTGTGGTGCAGTCTTTTGAACTGCGGGATTTTTCTTTGAATTTTTATCATTATGAATGCCATGAACTGTTTTTGGTTTTATTTATTAATGCTTTGATTATTTTTAGCTTGATTGTGGTTGATAGCCATCTTTTTGGGGCTTATACAGATTAGATGCTTGTGCCATATGATTGGCCTTTTTCACCCTATTTTGAGATGCTATTTAGCGAGGGTGTTATAGTTATCATTATTTTTTTTTGATTATGGCTGATGACAAGCACCAAGTTTTATGGTCTATCTCTTAAGAGTCGTGTCAAGCATGTATGAGCTAGGGGTTTTTCAATTGATAAGTTTAGACTGTTATTGATCCGTCCTTCTAGCAAGCACCGACCAACTGTGTTAACTAGTAATTTTTTTCAAAATTTAGTTCGCGTGTTTATTGCTTTGAGCATTTGTTCACTCTTATAAATTTTCATTTTTACAAGGTAATAAAAGGCTTAGACGTTTTTACAGTTGTGGATCTTGGATTCGTGCATGATTAGATATATATATATATATATATATATATATATATATAAAGAAAAAAAAGAATAAATTATTATTGAAGGTTGAATATCGAAAGTCTTGCGGTGGGTCGAGATGGAGCATAAAACGCACTCGCCCATAAATGCAGGACCGATATTGAGATAGAGCATAAAATGCACTCGCCTAATAATCTTCGTTTTTGTTGTAAAGTCTCGGTTGGCTTATGTTAATTACGTGGCCTTGACTGCTCGAGTTATTAGATTCTTAGGGGTGTTCTACACCTAATGCCCTAAAGTCGTCTGGCTTGGGAGTCACTGATCAAAAGCTCATTAATGGGTAGTTCTGATTAGCCTAAGGTAATTAAGGACTGTCTGAGTCAGGTTTTACAGTCTTCATGCTAGAATCTTTTGATCCGTTACTGCACTTGTGTCTTATTCTTAATGCTTATTGAATGTTAAAGTTGCGGAGTTTGCATATTAGTATTAACAATCGACTGTGCGAACTTATTTGAAGCTATGATTAGTCAGGACGGTTGGTCTCCACACACACACATAGAATGGATCGAATACAGTCTTATGCTTGAAATTTAATGAACCCTTATTCATATCTATGTTTTCCCTGTTCTCTGGGAGTAGCTTTATGCTTTGAGGCCATGATACTATATTACAGTTTTATTTTTCTTTCGCGTGTGTTTTACTTTTGTTAATGAGTATTAGATAGTTTACTCGAGGACAAGCAAAAACTTAAGTTTGGGGGTATTTGATGAGTGGAATTTATACCCACGAATCGGATACTTTATGACTTAAATACTTTTCTAAATTCGTAGTTTTTATGTAGTTTTATATGTTTATAGTGTTATTGTGCTTAATCGTTGCATTGCAGAGCTTTACAGTGATTTTCTAGTTGTAAAGGGGTAAAACAGATAATTTACGTATAATGGCCCATGGCACTAAAGTCGACTTAAAGTCCGTATGTGCCATGCTGCCTCCTGACCCTCATCGACGAAAGCGGCGTCATGCAAGCCACTATTCCTTTAAGAGCTCACGCTGCAGCGCGACCTTCGTGTCCATGTTACTAATGTGGAATTTGCGGCCTAACTATAACAATGGCTCACTGGCATGGCGCTCCTCCTGTGTGCCCAAGCAGAGAAGGCTTGCTTTTGACCTAGCAAAGGAGTAGAAAATGAGATAAGGCAAGAGGGAGGCTACACAATACATATCATATAGAGAGGAGAGCATGAAACATTAGACTAGAGTAGTTTAGCTTTGGATTTTCTCTTGCTTCCTCTTAGATAAATGTTGTAAATATAGTTAGATTAGATTAGGGAGAGTATGGGTTTCTTTGGAGCATCAAGAGCAATGAGCTACACGAACTGGAGAGCTTGATTCGAGCAAAATGCTTAGAGATTGAAGGGCCTTGACAGAGTTTCTTCTTATCTATTTATTGTCTCTGATTTTGTAATCCATAAATGTTGTCTTTATTGCTACTTGTATTTTATTCAATAGCTATGAACTGAATATTTGCTCTAAGGTTATAATGGAACCATTTGTTATTTAAATTGACTGTCTTATCTCTTTGGTTGGCACCATATGATTTGGTTCAATATATTTATGCTTAATGATTCTCGCTAAGACATTAGCGATGATTTTGGTAATTTACATGATATCGACAGAAGAATTATAGATTTACACCTGATTATATTGGCATGTGATTGTGGGTTTTGACTGCATAAGTTGTGTGTAGAATAGACATATATCTGTGCACCACGTGCGACCTAATTGAGAGCTTATGCTTAATTCCTTGTTCTGATCAATTCGCATAGACATATGTAGGATTGTATCTAGCTTGGGCGTTCTTTTCTGTTCTATTCCCTATCGGGTGGATCTGGAAAGGATATGTTCGTACATACCTCGACAGAGGTGTATAAGCACTTGTGTGTTCTCGGTTGACAAATTGTCGTGACCATTTAGACCAGAGAGAGAAGGGTAGCTAGTTTAATGAAGCATAGCACGCCAGGTGTTCGACAGAATGCCTGAGTGGGGTTAAGTTGTAACCTTAGCTTGTTATTCCTTAGATTACCATTCGTTATCCATTTACTTGCTTTGATAATTAGTTATGCTTAGATTAATCACTCTTTCTATTATTGTTGTTCGAATAAGACTTTAGCGATATAAAGTCGGTATTTATTAAATATTAGTGATAGTTCTTCGTGGGTACGACACTCCACTTATCACTGTATTACTTGTTAGACCGCGTATACTTGTGCGTGTTTAGTGATCGGTTTTCCGACCAACAGTTAGCACTTAAAGTTTAACTATTTTAATCCACTTGGTTCAAGGGTTTTATAATTTGTTTCTGGGGGAAAATCTTGGTTAAAATTTAAGAAAATTAGTGAACTAACAGTAATGGTTGGAATGACGTAAAAGCTTGAGTTTGGGGGAATCTATTTCGTATATATTACAAAAGAAAAAAAAAAGAAGAAAAAAAGAAATGATGAAAAGAAAAAAAAAGAAAATCCAGAAAAAGAAAAAAAATGAATAAACACCGTGGCATGCTTGTCTAGTTTTGTGGCCTTTGTTACTCTAGTAATTAAGCCTGAGGGGATTATCTTTACACCTAGCGCCCTAAGGTCTTAATGGCTTGGGAGTCGTTGGTCGAAAGCTCGTTAAGGTAGCATTAAAAATCCTAAGGGAATAAGACATTGCACAACCATGAGAAAAATAAAAAAAATGAATAAAACACGAGAAAGAGCAAAAATGCCCTCGTGGTTGAATAAAAATATAAATAAATCATGTATTTACCCTTAGACTTGGTAATTACTTAGTTTTAATCGGAGTTGTCATATTCACAAATGTAAGTGAATTGGAACTGAAATTTTCCTTCTAAGAAGTTTGTTATGTGATTAACTTGAACTGTGGTCGGTTAGAATGGTTAACAAGAACACACACACAACATGGGTGCTGACAGGTTTGGATTGACTAACTGGTTAGAGTTATGGACTTTGATTTGATTGGATATATTATTTGCGTATCAGTGATATCATTGAGGCCTGTTGCTATATATCATACTAATTTATTACTGGGTTCGTAGGTATATTAGGAAGTAGATCATGCATATGCATTCATGTAGTTGAGTTAGGTTGTTCATTTTTAGTTCTTTTGTGTTTTTGCTTGAGGACAAGCAAATGTTTAAGTTTGGGGGTATTTGATGAGTGGGGTTTATTCCCATTAATTGAGTGCATTTGAGCTTAATATTTTGGAAGTTTTTAAGTGTTTGTGTCTATTCATGAATGTTTTATGTTGTTTTGTAGGAATTGAGACAAAATTTACTTGGATCGACGTTTGGGGTTGCTAGATTCGCATTTTCGGCTTGCCATTTACATAACAGCCACTTCAGAGCCAATTTTAGCATTGCTCCAGCCCTTATTTCTAAAAACTCAAAGAATGAAAGTTGTAGATCTACGTCTCCTCTTTTCGGAACATCTTGAATCATTAAAATCGAAGTTAAGACGAAGACGTTATGGCCATTTTTTGAAAGGACGTTAGAGCAAAAAATTTCCAAAAGGACCCCATACAAGCGACTTTATATATACAAAAACCTCATGATGGCGGTGGATACTTGAGGCAAAATAGTAGTACCCCCCCGTTGAGGCGGGCCTATCAAGATAAAAAACCCCGTACATGGGGGTAGGCACGAAGAAGAAAAAGTAGTTTTTTTTTTCAAAATTTGAGTTCAAGAAGGATTGGTTCGAGCTGATTGATTCAAGGACTTCTATGAGGACTTAAAGACATATAAGAGGCATATAAAAGGAGGAGAATGACAAGGATTAAAGGAGGGGGATTTCCATTAGATTATATTAGAGTAGATTAGGACAAAACCCTAGTTCTTATTAGTTTTGGAGATTGAAGCAATTGGAGACCATTGAAGATGAAGAGCAGGAGCTTGAGGAAGATGGAGATTTGCTGACAACAGATTTATTCTTCACTCTACTCTTATTTTTGTCATTTTTAATGTTTATTTAATTGTGGATTCTTAGTTTTAATTCATTAATCATGAACTAAATCTTTTGTTTAAGATTACAATAGAGCTTATTGTATAGTTTATTTTTAGTATGCTTCTCTATTAATTATTGTGATTATTCTTGGATTGTCTATTATATTTTGTGTTTATTGCTTAATTGCCTATCTAACAATTATCGTGATAATCTATATGAACTCGAGAGATGAATTATAGATTTAGATCTGATCATAATAACATGTGATTGTGTTTTCTGCATGGTGTTGGAATTCATAATTTATGTATAGGATAGAGATATACCTATTCATCGCATGTAATTAGATAGAGAACTTGTGCGTAAAATCCTCTTTAATTGTAATTCACATAGAGATATAGTGAATTAGTTAATTATGGTGTTCTTCTTAATTCTATCATCTGTGGATTTAAGTTGATTTGAGTATGATACATTGAGAAATGGTCATATTTACTTATGTGTTCTTGATTAACAATTTAGAATAGTGAGCATAATTGAGAATATGTGTATTAATTTAAGTGAAACAATAACTGAAGTTGTGATCTTAAATCTCCATAATCTGATTTTTAACTAGTGGTAATTGGAAGTAGTTTAATTAAATAATTTAATTCATAATATTAAATTGATTGTTTAAATAAAATTAGTTTGGTTAAAAGTTAATATTTGGTCTTTTGTATTAATAATTCCTCGTGGGAACGATAATCTACTTTCACTTTATTACTTGTTGACCACGTATACTTACGTGTTGAGCGTATATAAAAATTACCCAACAGTACGATATGCCTATAAAGCATCATCCAACTTACTAGCCCAATCTTTTCGACTAGGGTTCACTTTCTTCTCGAGGATTCGTTTCACTTCTCGGTTGGATACCTTGGCTTGACCACTTCTTTATGGATGGTAAGCAGTAGCTATCTTATGAGTGACTCCATACTTAGCGAGAATAGCTGAGAACTGCTTATTACAGAAGTGTGTGCCGTCATCACTAATGATTGCACGAGGTGTGCCGAATCTAGAGAAAATATTCTTTCAAATGAACTTAACCACAACCTTAGCATCATTTGTGGGCGATGCTATAACTTCAACCCACTTCAAAACATAGTCCACCGCTAGAAGTATATAGGAGATGCTAAAAGATGATGAAAATGGTCCCATGAAGTCGATGCCCCAAACATCAAACAATTCGACTTCTATGATCATATTTAGTGGCATCTCTTGTCGCTTTGATATATTACCAACTCTTTGGCATCTGTCACATTTCAATGAAAACACACGGGCATCCTTAAAGAGTGTTAGCCAGAAGAATCCACATTGAAGCACCTTAGCTGCTGTTCTTTCTCCCCCAAAATGTCCACCATATTCAGATGCATGACATTGGTATAAAATATTTTCCATTTCAACTTCCGGAATGCACCTTCTTATTACTTGATCTCCACACTGTTTAAATAAAAACGGCTCACCCCATTAATACTGTTTCACATCATAGAGAAATTTCTTCTGTTGCTGACTTGTCAAATATGGCGAAAACACCTTACTCACAATGAAATTTACACAATCTGCATACCATGGTGTATCCATCCTTACCGCAAATAGTTGTTCATTCGAAAAAAATTCGTTGATCACTGATGTGTCATCATTTTTTAGTTCTGCATTCTCTAACCGTGATAAATGATCAGCAACCTAATTTTCTGTTCCTTTTCGGTCCCAGATCTCCAAGTCAAACTCTTGTAGCAATAATACCCATCGAATTAATCTTGGCTTTGCATCCTTCTTTGCTATCAAGTACTTAATTGCCGAATGGTCTGTAAACACGATCACTTTGGTCCCAATCACATATGAGCAAAATTTATCAAATGCATAAACAATTGCTAATAACTCATTCTCGGTAGTGGTATAATTCAGTTGGGCATCCGTTAACGTCTTACTAGCATAGTATATAGCATGAAAATTTTTATCCTTTCGTTGGCCAAGAACTACGCCAATCACAAAGTCTCTAGCATCACACATTAATTCTAACGGGATATTCCAATCTGGCGCTATGATTACATGTGCGGTAATTAGTTTCTTCTTCAACACATCAAAAGCTTCCAGGAATGCTTGATAAAAGTTGAATGGGACATCCTTCTCCAAAAGATTGCAAAGAGGTTTCGTGATTTTGGAGAAGTATTTTATAAATCGTCTATAGAAACCAGCGTGTCCCAAAAAACTTCGAATACCCTTTACTGAAATTGGTGGTGGGAGACTCTCAGTGGTTTCGATCTTAGCTTTATCAACCTCAATTCCTTTTGATGACACTCGATGACCCAATATTATCCCCTTTGCACCATAAAATGACATTTCTCCCATTTTAAAACCAAATTCGTTTCCATACTCCGTTTGAGCACAAAAGTGATATTTTCCAAACAATAATCAAACGAATCCCCAAAAACTGAAAAATCATCCATAAATACCTCGAGATTTTGTTTGACCATATCAGAGAAAATAGCCATCATATACTGTTGAAATGTCGTCAGCGCATTACATAATCCAAAAGACATTATGTGAAAAGCAAAGGTACCATATGGGCATGTGAATGTCGTCTTCTCCTGATCCTCGGGTGCAATAGCAATCTGGTTATAACTTGAGTATCCATCCAAGAGGCAATAATACTCATGCCCTGCAAGCCTGTCCAACATCTGATCTATGAATGGTGGAGGAAAATGGTCCTTACGAGTGGCCTTGTTCAACTTTCTGTAATCCATACACACTCGCCAACCCGTAACTGTTCGAGTCGGGATCAATTCATTATGCTCATTTGAAAATATTATCATTCCCCCTTTCTTTGGCACACATTGAACCGGACTTACCCATGAGCTATCTGAGATAGGGTAGATAATTCCCGCATCCAACAATTTAATTATTTCCTTTTTTACAAATTCCTTCATGATGGGATTGAGTCTTCGTTGTTTTTCAATAGTCAGTTTCGCTTCATCTTCCAATATAATCTTATGCATGCAAATTGATGGGCTTATCCCCTTGATATCCACAAGAGTCCACCCAAGAGTAGTCTTGTATTGCCGAAGTACCCTTAGTAGCTTTTCTTCTTGAACCTTATCAAGTGATGCAGAAATAATAACTGGAAAGGTAGAAGAAGAACCAAGGTAGGCATACCGTAGATGGTTAGGCAATGGCATAAGTTCCAAGGTGGGGCGGTTCTTCTAAGGATGATTTTACCTTTTCATCCGGCTTTCCCCAATAATCCAGAGGTTCAAATTTTTGCAAACATCTTGTGAATTCAGAGCTGAATCTAACATTTGAATCCATTCTAGCACAGTTGAATCATAAAATAAATTTTCACTAACCAATGCGGTTTCAAGAGGGTCTTCATTCACAGATTCAATAAATAACTCCCTCGTTACTCCTTCAATCAGATCAACTCTAAAGCAGTCTTCCTCTCCTTTCGAAAATTTCATAGCTTTGAAAACATTAAAAGTTACTTCTTCATCTTGGACTCTCATCATTAACTCTCCCTTTTGTACATCAATTAATGTCCTTCCAGTGGCCAAAACTGGTCTTCCAAGGATAATGGGTATGTCTTTATCCTCTTCATAGTCCAACATAATGAAGTCAGCTATAAATATAAATTTGTCCACCTTCACTAATATGTCTTCCACAATGCCCCTAGGGTATGTCACTGATCTATCCACAAGCTGTAAATAGATATTTGTTGGCTTTTGTACCGGTAATCCCAACTGAGTGTAGATCGAAAGCGGCATCAATTTAATACTAGCGCCCAAATCACACAAACATCTATTAAAGAACTGGGGTCCAATCGTGCATGGTATGGTGAAGCTACTCGGATCCTTCAACTTCAATGGTAACTTTCTTTGCAGAATTGTGCTACATTTTTCTGTCAACGCTACAGTTTTAAACTCCCTTAGCTTCCTCTTTCTTGCTAAAATATCTTTCATGAATTTCTCATAACTAGGCATTTGTTCTAAAGCATTTGTGACTAGAATGTTGATTTGCAGCTTTTTGAACACTTCTAAAAATTTTGAAAATTGTCTATCTAATTTTTTCTTTTGCAATCTTTAAGGAAATGGCATAGGTGGTACGACTGCTATTTTCTTATCTTCTTGTTGTTTTTTCACAACTATTTCCCCAGATTTACTTTCCAAATTTCCACTCTCTTTTTCACAATCCTTAGTAGAAATTATTTTCTTTTATCCTTCTAAATCTATTCTCAACTCCTTCCCACTTCTGAGTGTAACTGCCTTACATTGTTCATTTCCATCATTCCTTGGATTTTTCTTCGTATCACTTGGTAAAGAACTTGGAGTTCTAGTATTCAAAGCACTAGCTATCTGCCCAATTTGTTTCTCAAGGTTCTTTATTGCAGCTGATTAGTTTTTCGTTGTGGCTTCAAACTGAGTTGCCAATCTTTCCAACAATTCTTCCATTTGTGATAGCTTATCAGGTTATTGAGGTTGTGGGTGTTGTTGAGATTGTTGATGTAGCTGAAATCCAGGTGGATATGATTTTCTTGGAGCTTGTGCTTGAGCATGTGACTGATTATTACTCCAAGAAAAATTCGGGTGGTTTCTCACTCCTGGATTGTAACTATTTGGATAACTGCCCTGTCGCATGTTATAACTAGAAACAAACTGGACTGACTCAGGATTTATTGCACATTGATCACTTGAGTGGCTACCCGCACATATTCACAAATTGTTTCCATTTTCTGAACTGGTTGTACCCCAAGTGCATCTATCTTCTTTGTGAGAGCAGAAATCTGAGCTGTCACTTTAGCTGACAATGCTGTTATTGCATCCACTTCATAAACCCCAACTGTCCTTGACTGAGCCGTTCTTGCTGTTGACCACTGATAATTATTAGCTGCCATGGTTTCAAGCAACTGATACCCCTCATCACAATTCTTGGCCATAATAGCTCATCCCATTGCAAAGATCTATACTTGATCTCACTGTGCTGAATAAACCATTATAAAAAGTTTGCACCTGAAGCCATTTAGGAATCCCATGGTGTGGACATTTTTGCAATGAGTCTTTGAATCTCTCCCACGCTTCATATAGTGATTCTGAATCATGCTGAATGAAAGAGAAGATATCATTCCGCAACTTTGCTATTTTTGCAGGCGGGAAAAACTTTGCAAGAAATTTATGGGCTAGGTCGTTCCATGTATTAATAGAGCCTGGTGGTAGTGAATGAAGCTAACTCTTAGCCTCATCTCTGAGAGTAAATAGAAACAACCTTATCCTTATTGCATCCTCTAACACATTATTGTACTTAAAAGTATTGCAAATTTCTATGAAGTTGACTATGTGATCGTTCAGATCATCATTCCATAACCCTCCAAATTGACATGAATTTTAAATCATCTGTATTGTCCCGAGTTTTATCTCAAAACTTATAGTAGTAATGGCAGGCCTCGTAATACTCGATTGAATTTTAGTAACTCGCGATGTAGCATAATCCCACAGTACTTTTTGCTCTTCTTCAACCATATTATCTTTCTTATCAAGTGCCTCTTTGGTTTCTTTAACCCACTTACACAACCGCTGAAACCATTTTTCGATGTCATCCTCGTAAGGCAATAAATCTGGCTTCTTCAATCGTGTTTGCATACACTAGTCAAGTACACCTGAAAAGAACAAAAAAGAAAAAGTTTAAATTAAAATTAACTATATCAAAATTAATAATGCCAAAATATTAAACTAATTTCCCCGGCAACGACGCCAAAAACTTGTTGTCCAAAAATGAAATTGATAATTCGCAGGCATGTATACGTGGTCAACAAGTAATACAATGATAAGAAAAGTATCGTTGCCACGAGGAAATATATTAATATTTATCAATTATCAATTTCAATGCAATTAATCCTATTTTAAACTACGGAATAACGTTTGGGATTTGAAAATTAAAATTAACAAAACTAATTATAACTAAGATCAAAAGTTCACAAGAATAAAGCAAATTTAACATGTTAAGATTACAACTTCTCTTGGTATTTTATTTAAATCAATTTACTTCCCATTTAATTCAATTAATTAATATGAACCCTTATCCAAGAATGTTTTATAGTTCTCAAGCACTTCTTCCAAAGACACGTAAACAAATCCTCATAAATCCGATCTTTAAGACGCAGAATTACAAGGAACACCCCAGTTAATCAACTCACTATATTCCTATGTGAATCAAGTTAATTAGGGTTTTACGCACAAATTCTTTCAATGGATACAAAAGACACATAGGTATATTCTTATTATACATGTTAATCATATTAACCCTATTTCGATTATATGAACAAATGTTATTATATCCAGATCTAAATCTATATTCCATCTTCCAATTTTATATAGATTATCACAGTAATTGTTGGCCAAACAATTAATCCATAAGCAAAAGATATAATAAACAATTCAATAGAAACCATCTTTCATTCAATGGGAAGGTTTAATTTAAACTATATACCAAGTTCCGTTGCAATCTTAATTAACGTTTAGTTCATGATAATAATAAAGAAAAATATCATCCAGATTAATAATCCAAACATCCCAGGTAATTACAAAAGATAAAACTAGAGAAGAGAAGAAGAACCTCTGAATTTTCTCCAATACTTTCTCTTTGATCTTCAGCCCTTGCAATCCTCCTTCGTGTTTTCCTTTATTGTTTTCTCTGCAATTCTCATGATAATTTCCTTGATAAATTGAGTGATATGTCTTTTTAAAAGACTTCTTCTATTTGTATTGGTCTCAGCCCTCATTCAAATTCCTTCTTGGCTTCAAAACCCACACTCAGCAGTAGAAAAATCTCTCTTTAACCACACATGAGCGCCTAGGCGCTCAACCCAGGTCATTTCCAAGCGCCCATGAGCTTGACCAAGACCACGTATTTACAAAAATGCCACTCAGCTCTAATTTTAATGATTTTTTCTCTTTTTCTTCTCCTAAATGACCTATTTGTCCCTCCAGCTCCAACCTACAAGAAATAAACACAAAAACACATAAAAAGATACTAAAAACAATTAAAGATAGCAATAATTAAGTTTAATAATATTGGATTCATAGGTATAAAACCTACTCATCACTTATACGTTCTTTAAACTTGACGTTTGTAATGACCGAGAAAAAAAAATGGATTATTATGTGAATTAAATTTTATTTGATTATTTGAATTAAATGAAATTATATGTTTATTTAAGTGAGTTAATTATTTAAAGGTCATTCTATGACCTAGAATGTGCGAATGTGGTTAGGATTCTGGCTGTGTGCTAGAATTAAATGATTTGAATTTCCAAGACGAAAAGAAAAGTTTTACGAGAAATTTCTTAAAAATCATTATTCATCCATTTCTGTTCAGGAATTATTTTTGAATTTCTGAAAAACGCGTAATGATATAATTCTAAGACGAGATGGAATATCCAATATTATTCTAGTTATGACAAACAAAGTTTTCGCCTGAGGACTTAAAACCCTAAGGGTTAGGAAAAGTGAATTCTAAGAAAAGAAAAGAAAAGATCAAGTATAATAAGAAAGGTTATTATATGGTAAGAATACGAATAAGTCTTAATGGACTTTAGCAATTGGACTTAGACAATTGTCAAGCCCAATTGAACAATAAAGGAGGTCCAATGATAAAGTATAGAAAAGCCCAATGATAAGTTAAATCAAGCCCAAAGTTAGGCCCGATACGAATTAATACTAAGCCCAATCCAAGAACCAAACCCGTGAGTCAAACCGATGGATCACTAGGTGGGTAAAGGGGTTGGGGCAACCCATGAGGGCCCTTAACCCCACATGGCTGGCTACTTGGTGGCCAAACAAAGTGGATAGCTTCCTTTGGAAGCTTTGGTGAGGATGTGTGAATAGTAAGGAGGTGACCAAGTGACTAAAATGCCCTCACCTTATAATTTTTATAAATAAGTTAGCTTAAGTTCATTAGTTTGTTTACAAACTTTGAAAACCTATATTGAGAGAAAGAGAAGAGCATTAAAAAGTGATGAAAGAAAGAAATAAGCTAATCAAACAATTTTAAGTCAAGAACGCGAATAACGCGAAGGTTAAATAATACGTAAACCCTAGCCTTCAATTCTTTTCCATTTATTTTTTATACAGAAGTATGAATTGGTGGAGCATGTCTCTTCCAGAGAAATAAGAATGGCTATTAGTGGATTAAAACATTAATAAGCCATGAATAAGTGAAATCATAAAAGAATGATTAAGCGTTTAATGAAGAAAAACCATCAAAAATTAGAGTTTGTTGTCGATGGACAAATTGAAAACCATCGCAAATAAGTTAGGTGCAAATTATTTGGTTAGGATATAGATGTTGGACCAATGGATTGATTCCATTTGGTTTGGCGTAAAAAATCTCGAATAACAAAGTTATGGTAAAATTTACATGAAAGGGCGTTAGTTGTCGAAATGATAGTTAACTAGGATTTTCTAAACGATAATGAATAGTCGCTATTTAAATTTGAAAGCTAGGTTATCGGTAGCATAATGAAGAACTATGTATTTAAGAGTCGTGGACTTAAGAACGAATGAATTCGAACTTAAAACGAAGAAACGAGCGAAGAACGTTCACGAACATTTAACGAACGCTTAATAAAAATTTAAACAGTGAATTTGTCGTTAACAGATTTAGAAACTTATTATTTCTGGTTGAAATCGAAGTATGTAAGATATACGACTTAATGGCTTTTGAACGAGCCAATTTCGAGTTATAACGATCAAGTTATGAGCTCGGGAAGGAATCATATTGAAAAACATAAAAAAAATCAAGTGCTCAGGCCAGGCACTGCAGCGCCGCCCAAGCCTAATAAATTGGCTCCGTAACGCCTACCCAGGGACTCAACCTCTGCTAACCTGCGCCGCAGCGCGACTATTATAACTGAGAGTGGCACCGCAGCGCCCTTAACAAAAGAAAATCCGACGCGAGCTTTTGTTAATCCAACTTTTCGCGTGGTAATTATGGGGCATGTATATACTTAATATACATGAAGAAAGAATTCCTAAAAAACATGTGTAACTAGGGATTTAGGATTTAAATGTTGATTAAAAATAAGTAAATGAAGAACGTAAATTGCGAAAACGTAAACCGTAAATTGTATTCGAGTTTAACGCACATCTTAAGGTTATATAGTAAGTAATAGACATGCGTGGTACGAGAATGATAAGAAATGAAGATAAAACTTATGTAATTTCTATAAGGAATCTGATATTGGTAATCTAGGGGAATAGATGTGACAAACGAGATTTTGTAATTTAATTTTTATATTTATTGAATTAAATAAATATTTTCTGAGGATTCAATTATTAGATTAAATAATTAATTGATGAAGTTGTGGTATATTAATTTAATTATATGTGTTATATTATTAAGTTAATGTAGAGAATTTTATTTTTCAAAGTATGTAATTATGTGAGCTTATTGTAATAAAAGAAATATTTAATAAGCCTAATAGTATTTTAATTAATTTAATAATTAATTAGAGATTTAATAATTTGACATTATTAATAAATGAGAAATTTAATTATGTGACTATGTGGATTTATGAGAAATTATTATATATTATTTAATTAAATTAAATAAGATATTAGATTTATTTTATAAAGGAGTGTGACATTATTTAAACTATATTATAAAGGTTTAATTAAATTAATTGGATATAAGCCTTTAAGGCTAGCCAAACGAGGCTTTAAGAGGAGTTGGGGGCAGTTAAACCACGTGTGTAAGTAACTAACCGACCTCAACTCACAAAGCATAAAGGGTCAGTTGCTTTGTTTTACGTACTTTGCTATTAAGTGTTCAAACTGAGAGTCAAAGAATTTAGAGAGAGTTCAGAGAGAATTCAGAGAAATTGTGGGAGAAAACTCTATGATTGAAGTAGTATCTGAAAAAGGGATTGTTATCTTTACTCACTCTACGCTCTGGGTAATTCTCTCCAACCCAATTCTCATTTTTTACATCATTAAGCTTTCATGAAAATGGTTTCTAATCTCTTTGTTAAATATCTGTAAATGGGAAATTGTGTTGTTATATGGATATATGGGATAATATTATTAGCATAACATATTTTATTATATATTATATAGGTTTCCATATCATCAGTTTCATAATATTAACGTATGTTATGGCTTCAAAATTACAGAGTATAGAATATGGCCATATGGCCCTTATACGTGATTTTAATATGTCAAACATAAATTGTTTTGTAAAATTTCCACTTGTATATAATTATGCATGCTAAAATGAAGAAAACAAAATTTGAATGGATGGATTTGGTGTTATAACGAATTCGTAGTGTTAAAATTTTATGTTTTTGTTCAAAACCTTTAAGAACACCAAGAACAGTGAAATTTACATGTTTTAATTCTGTAATTATGTGTTTTAATTGGTTAAAATCACTCTATAAATGTTGGGTAATGATTATATACGAATTCTAACATGTGGGTATGTTTAATCTGGTGAATTCAATGACCATGTAATGTTAAATTCGCCTGTTTCTGTGTTCTTCGCGAACTGGAAATTCAGAAACTGGAGTTTCGTGCCGCGACACCAACTCCAGGCCTAAGACTCGCGCCTTAGCGCTAGTGCGCCGTAGCTCCAGATACCCAAGTCGTAGCGCCACCACTACGCCGCGCCCAAGACCTAGTATAACAAATGGTGGCTGTGCAGCTACCACTTAGCGTAATGGTCCGAAAAATGAGTTTTTAAAATGTTTAAGTCTAGCAATGTGTTGGTAACTTAATCTAATGAACATAAAAACTTGTTAGACATATAATGAGGTGTTAAAATAAATTCTTAGCATGTCAATAACACATGTACGTGTGAATTAAATGATTGAATGCATAGTTAGCTTATTGTTCATGAAGTGTTAATGGTGACAATGAGTGTAATAATTTGACAAAGTATAGTCATTAATTTGAGTTTGACAAGAAGAATGAACTTGTGATGACTAGTACGTTATAATTGACTGGTATTGTGAACGTAAATGATATGTAGGATTTAAATCAAGGAACGAGTTTAATTAACGTGTAATATACGCACGAGGCAAGTTTCCTAACCCTACTCGTTATCTTTATATGAGCTTATAAGTTATCTCTTTACATCGAGAAAACTCTCGTTATTATTGATCAAGTCCATTTTATTATATTAAAATGTATTAATCTTTCAAAGTATGATTACATTATACAATAATTATTCTATCAGATACCTTTTGAGATTGCTATTCAATTTTAAATTATCGCCATCGTTGAAAATTTGTTAGACTAGTGAACCCTTAAGGATTCACTAGTCCATAGTTGATGAGCATTCTAAATTTACTAACCCTCGATGAATTATCCAAACCAAACTTCCTTTGAAAGCGGACTCTAATGTCAAATGAGATGAACAACCTCAGATAGGGGATTTCTTATGCGTTAGCGTTAAGATATTGTGCACAGTATGGTACTAAGGGCTGATCCCCTAAGTACGAGGAGAAGAGTCCATAGTCTTATGACTGTTAAAGGATTCAAGTATAAACACTTGACAACCTAGGACATAGTTCAAGGTCTTATGACCCTCAGAAGTTCTTTTGTCACTTGCTATTCATTCTTGATTCAAAAGATGAGTTTCCTAATACAAAAGTCTTTGATTTATTCGTATGTTATTATTCATTTGTTATATTGTTATACTTGTGGGCAATCGTGCTCACTCTTGCGTAATAATAACATTGCAGTTAAGAACAAATGATCAGATGAGCCTTCCACTAGTAAAGGCAAGGGCAAGGTTAACAAATGAGGAAGATTTGTTGTTCTTATGTATTTATTTTCAGACTTGATGTTATTAAGACTTGTTATTGTTTATGATTTCACACAGATGATTAAGGTTAGAGTGACCTGGGATTGTATTTTTATGCAGTTGATGCAACCCCATAAGGGGAGATTTATTTATTATTTCTATCTATTGCTTGGTTTGCATTTATTCATGGGTAGATAGAAAGATGATATATGTATAGTGAATACCAAATCCTGTGGAAATTGAAGTACCGGATTTAGGGGTGTCACAGGTTGGTATCAAAGCAGTAGGTTATGAACCTTAGGTGGGGAAACAATCTTAGGTAGTAGCCTTGTAGGAGATTGAGAACATAGTAGTGGTAAACTCTTATCGAGTTATAAGAAATGAATTTCTAAATTCATTGAAGATAATAAAAGACTTTATGTGCTTATGTGTTAATCTATGTGTTCGCTAGCACGGATTAGTAGCTAAAACTTAAATTTTGTTGTCAGGATGTCGGATGTTAGACGAGCTAGTCGAGCTGGGGAGGAGGAGCCCCGAGTACCTACAGAGAGGAGCCCTGAGACATTCATGACGTCAGGGAACAGTTGGTACAAAGAGAGTCATCTCCGTTGATCACGGTTGTTGGTCGGGAGCATGAGCCTGAGACCGATCTAGAGGAGGATTCTGATGAAGAAGAGGAGTTCCCACTGAACTCCATTGATCCTGAGATGTATGATGCACTTTATGATCGTAACATAGAGTTGGAAGACACTGTTCAGGAGCTGAGGGAGAGGACTGTTATGCAGCAGAGTACCATCGAGCAGAAGGATGGGGAAATTGTGAATCTTCACACATGTTTGGGAAACATGGAGTGGGATTTGGTTCACGAGAAGGGTCAAACTGAGGAGAAGACCGAAGAAATAGAGAAGTTGAAGAAAGATCTGAAAGAGAGCTCAAAAAGACTGGCATTAGCAGAGGAGGGCTGGGTAAGAGAGTCACGTCGTGCTGATCTTGCTAAAGAGGGTTGTCGTGCAAAGAAGGCTAAGCTTGGGGAGACGTACTCTACACTTCACAATGCAATGGATGCAGCCCAGGATCGAGTTATGAAGTATCCAATCCAGTTTGAAGGTCTACCATCATATATGCTAGATCGCAGGATGATGTCTCGCATTATGGAAGAAGAACATGGCAAGGCTATTCAGCGCCTTAATAGGCAGTGATAGTATTAGTTTAATTATGTGAAAATTATCTGGTAGTTAAAGATGTAAATTTCGATGTGTTTATAAACAAAGAAATATTTTAATGTTTTAAATCCTGTAGATTCTTTATCTCGGGATAGTGGATGTAAATAGAAGTGATGCTATCTTATGATGTTTAAACTTTTGAATTGAATAAAATATCAGAGTTTATTGATATAATGTGATAAGTGATTATGATTAAATGTTTTAGTCAAGCCTTAAATGTATAAGGGATTGAATAAAGACCTAATAAGCGTATGTTCTTAACAGAAATATGTCGCCTAGAAGAAGACAAAACTGTCAACAAGCACAAGAAGAACCAATGAATAACAACAATGACACCCATGCTAACCCTGTTCAGCAGTTGGTGAACCTTTTAGCCGGAGCAATTAACAATCAACCACAAGCTCCACTAAGCACCTCGTTCAAGGATTTCAAGGCGGTGGGACCGCCAGAGTTTAAGGGCTCCATAAACCCAATCGAAGCACAGACCTGGATTATGGAGATGGAGAAGGTGTTCGATGTCGCTAGAGTAAGGGAAGACCAGAAGATCGCCTATGCAACATTCATGCTGAAGTCCGAATCTAGTTATTGGTGGCAGGCAAACAAAGTACGGGGAGGTGAAGGTGCAATAACTTGGGAGAGATTCAAAGAGATGTTCTTCGAGATGTACTTTCCGACCAGTTCGCAAAATCAAATGGAAGTTCAGTTTCTGGAATTGAAACAGGGAAGTATGTCCGTAGCAAATTATGCGGCAAGGTTCAACGAGTTGGCTAGGTTCGCCACATACCAAGTGCATACCGATGAGAAGAAGGCAAGACAATTCGAGCAGGGACTGAAGCCCTGGTTGTATAGCAAGGTGTCAATGTTCCAATTGAACACTTTTGTTGGAGTGTTAGAGAAAGCCATACTTGATGAAGGTGGAAGCGATGCGGTAACTAAGTATAATCAGGATCAGAAGAAGAAGAAAAGTGAGAATGAAGGAAATAACAAATCTGGTAGGAGTAACACGGGGGGTAGCCATAATTAGAAGAGGAAGTGGTCTGATAACTCGTCAACTGGAACTTAACAAGGAGGACAGAAGAAGAAGATTGAAGCATGCCCAACCTGCAGAAAAACTCATCTGGGAGTTTGCATGAAGGGAAAACGAGTGTGCTACAATTGTGGTCAGGAAGGCCACATAGCACCTAACTTTCCTAACCCAAAGAAGGGTGCCTGCTTCACTTGTGGCTCAAAGGATCATCTTGCAAGGGATTGTCCTAAGAAGGGATATGGAGGGACGGGTTCAGGAAAAAATAGAGGAAATACCGGTGGGAGCACTGACTATCGCAGGACCAACTGCAACCAACCGACCGACCGCTAGGGCATTTAACATGACAATGCAGGATGTTGTGCAGTTTCGCGATGTGGTGTTAGGTATCATTCCGATCAATAAAGTTAATGCTTATGTATTATTTGATTCGGGTGCTACTTGTTCATTTATATCCGATGACTTTGCTAAGAACTTAGAATTGCCTAAGGATGAGTTAGAATACCCTATGAACATAGAAATTGCGAATAGAGAAGTAATCCCTGTTAAGTACGTGCATAAGAACTGTAGAGTGGATATTAAGGGTAATATCATGAACGTAGATCTTATCCCTATTCGACTTGGAGAATTCGATGTTATTTTGGGTATGGACTGCTTATCCAATTATGAAGCGGCAATTGACTGCCAGAAGAAGCGTATTAACCTTATGATTCCGTTAAAGGTTGTGTTTTATGGTACCAAGTCGCCTAGACAAGCGAGTTATCTGATGATGATGCAGGCCAGGAGGTTATTAAGGCAAAGCTGTGTAGGATATCTAGCTTACATAGTCGATAGTCGTAAAGAGAATCCGAAAATAGATGAGATACTAGTAGTGAGAAATTTCGCAGACGTATTTTCGGATGATTTGCCAGGACTTCCTCCAGATAGAGCAGGATGATATTCGTGATCGATTTGGCTCCAGGAACGGCTCCAATATCGAAGGCACCGTACCGAATGGCACCGGTAGAGATTAAAGAACTAATGGTCCAACTACAAGAATTACTGGACAAGAAGTATATCCAACCAAGCGTATCATCGTGGGGAGCGCCAGTTTTATTCTTAAAGAAGAAGGATGGGACAATGCAGCTCTGCATCTACCATAGAGAACTGAATAAGGTCACGATTAAGAATAAATATCCATTACCGCGAATCGACGACCTGTTCGATCAGTTAAAGGGAGCAAGATACTTTTCAAAGATAGATTTGAGGAGTGGTTATCATCAATTGAAGGTGAGACCAGAGGATGTACCGAAGACAGCATTCAGAACACGATATGGTCACTACGAATTTTTGGTAATGTCATTTGGTCTAACAAATGCTCCTGAAGCATTTATGGGCTTAATGAATGGAGTGTTCAAGCCGTTTTTGGACAAATTCGTAGTGGTATTTATAGATGACATTTTGGTATATTTGAAAACCAAGGAAGAACATGAAGAGCATTTGAGGGTGACATTAGAGACATTGAGAAGGGAGAAGTTGTATGCCAAGTTTTCGAAATGTGAATTTTTGGATTGAAAGAGTACAATTTCTAGGACATGTGATTGATAGGGACAGAATTTTGGTGGACCCCTCCAAAGTCGAAGCTGTGATTAAATGGGATTAGCTGAAGACGCCGTCGGAAGGAAGAAGTTTTCTCGGATTGGCAGGTTAATATAGAGGATTCATTCAAGATTTCTCCAAGATCGCAACTCCGTTGACGAATTTGACTAGGAAATCGGTGAAATTTGTTTAGAAGGAGAAGTGTGAGGAAAGCTTTCAAGAATTAAAGAAGAGGTTAAGTTCAACACCTGTGTTATCTCTTCCGGATGATACAGGAAATTTTATGGTTTATAGTGATGCATCACATAAATGACTTGGTTGTGTGCTTATGCAGAACGGTAGAGTCATTGCGTATGCGTCACGACAACTGAAGGATTATGAGAAGGGATATCTAACCCATGACTTGGAGTTAGATGCAGTGGTTTTTGCTTTGAAAATCTGGAGGCACTATCTCTATGAGGGAGAAGTGTGAAATATATCTGACCACAAAGAGAGTCTCAAATATATTTTCACCACGAAAAGACTTGAACATGCGCCAAAGAAGGTGTGGTGGAGTTAATTAAGGACTATGATTGTGAGATTCTATACCATCCGTAAGGCAAATGTGGTTGTCGACGCCTTAAGTAGAAAGGGCCGGAGAAACCGATGATGTTGATGAACAGAGGCGTTAATTTCAAAGAATGGAAAAGTCGGAATTGGAAGTTAAGTGTCCTATGGAGATCGATGAGAAGTCGTTTGAGATACAATCTGAAGTACAACTCTACTAGACAAGGTTAAGGAGGCTCAACTTCGGGATGATGAATGTAAAATAGTGAAAAGAAGATAGCCGAAGGAACCGAATCAAGATTCAAGATGGATAAGGAAGGAATACTGAGGTTTGAAAGTAGAATTTAGGTACCACCAGTACTAGAGATTAAGGAAGAAATTATGAGCGAGGCTCATAACTCACGATATTCGATTCACCCTGGTAGTACCAAGATGTACCAAGATCTTCGACAACATTTCTGGTGGCCAAATTTGAAACTAGAGGTTGCAGAATGTGTTGCCAAGTGCTTGACATGTCAAAAAGTTAAAGCAGAACATCAGAGGCTGAGTGGGTTACTACAACCTTTAGAGATTCCAGAATGGAAATGAGAACATATTACGATGGATTCCGTGGTTGGCCTACCGACAACTCAGAAAGGCTACGATTCAGTATGGGTTATTGTGGACCGATTGACGAAATTCGCACACTTCCTTTCGATCAAAATCAGATTCAACTTAGATCAGTTGTCAAGGTTATATGTGAAAGAGATTGTTTCGAGGCACGTAGTTCCGGTGTCAATTATTTTCAATCGGGATCCGAGCTTTACATCAAACTTCTGGAAATGTCTACAGGAATGCATGGGTACACAGTTGCGAATGAGTATGACATATCACCCTCAGACAGATGGACAGAGTGAAAGAACAATTCAGACATTAGAAGACATGTTAAGAGCTTGTATAATGGACTTTAAAGGAAATTGGGATGATCATCTACCGCTCGTAGAGTTCGGCTACAATAACAGTTACCACGCTAGTATTAGCATGTCGCCTTATGAAGTGTTATACGGCAGAAAGTGCAGAACTCCGCTATACTGGGATGAAGTTGGCGAAAGATAATTACTAGGCCCGGAATTGGTACAGCAGACAACAAAAATAATCAAAGTGATCCGAACAAGACTGATAGCAGCTCAAGATAGACAGAAGAAATACGCCGATCCACACCGTTAAAATATTGAGTTTGAATCAGGTAGTTATGTGTTCTTAAAGGTCTCTCCTTGGAAGGGAAAGATCAAGTTCGGAAAGAAAGGGAAATTAAGCCCAAGATTCATTGGACCCTTTGAGGTACTGCGAAGAATCAGAGAAGTTGTGTATGAGGTAGCCTTACCTCCAACACTCGAGAATGTCCACAACGTTTTCCATATTTCAGTTTTACGACCCTACAAACTCGATTACAAGCACGTGATTGAATATGAACCCCTACATTTTGAAAAAGACTTATCTTACGAAGAAATTCTTGTTCAGATTGTCGACAAAAAAGAGCAAGTTCTAAGAAATAAAGTAATACCTTCTGTTAAGGTAATTTAGAGGAACCACAATGCTGAAGAAGCTACATGGGAACTCAAAGAGAATATGATGAAGAATTATCCTCATTTATTTACTTAAATATTTGTAAACGATTCTAGGGACATAATCTTTGTAAGGGGGGAGAATGTAACAGGTCGAATTGATTGAATCGTGATTCTGAGGACAGAAACCTTTTAAGGGGGGAAAGATGTGACAAACGAGATTTTGTAATTTAATTTTTATATTTATTGAATTAAATAAATATTTTCTGAGGATTCAATTATTAGATTAAATAATTAATTGATGAAGTTGTGGTATATTAATTTAATTATATGTGTTATATTATTAAGTTAATGTGGAGAATTTTATTTTTCAAAGTATGTAATTATGTGAGCTTATTGTAATAAAAGAAATATTTAATAAGCCTAATAGTATTTTAATTAATTTAATAATTAATTAGAGATTTAATAATTTGACATTATTAATAAATGAGAAATTTAATTATGTGACTATGTGAATTTATGATAAATTATTATATATTATTTAATTAAATTAAATAAGATATTAGATTTATTTTATAAAGGAGTGTGACATTATTTAAACTATATTATAAAGGTTTAATTAAATTAATTGGATATAAGCCTTTAAAAAAGCCAAACGAGGCCTTAAGAGGAGTTGAGGCGCTTAAACCACGTGTAAATGGCAAACCTCAACTCAACTGCATAAAAAGGGTCGATTGCTTTGTTTTACATACTTTGCTATTAAGTGTTCAAACTGAGAGTCAGAGAATTTAGAGAGAGTTCAGAGAGAATTCAGAGGAATTGTGGGAGAAAACTCTGTGATTGAAGTAGTATCTGAAAAAGGGATTGTTATCTTTACTCACTCTACGCTCTGGGTAATTCTCTCCAACCCAATTCTCATTTTTTTTACGTCATTAAGCTTTCATGAAAATGGTTTCCAATCTCTTTGTTAAATCTCTGTAAATGGGAAATTGTGTTGTTATATGGATATATGTGATAATATTATTAGCATAACATGTTTTATTATATATTATATAGGTTTCCATATCATCAGTTTCATAATATTAACGTATGTTATGGCTTCAAAAGTTACAGAGTATAGAATATGGCCATATGGCCCTTATACGTGATTTTAATATGTCAAACATAAATTGTTTTGTAAAATTTCCACTTGTATATAATTATGCATGCTAAAATGAAGAAAACAAAATTTGAATGGATGGATTTGGTGTTATAACGAATTCGTAGTGTTAAAATTTTATTTTTTTGTTCAAAACCTTCAAGAACACCAAGAATAGTGAAATTTGCATGTTTTAATTCTGTAATTATGTGTTTTAATTGGTTAAAATCACTCTATAAATGTTGGGTAATGATTATATACGAATTCTAACATGTGGGTATGTTTAATCTGGTGAATTCAATGACCACGTAATGTTAAATTCGCCTGTTTTTGTGTTCTTCGCGAACTGGAAATTGACTGGAGTTTAGTGTATGCGACACCAACTCGAACCTAAGACTGCGTGCCTTAGCTTAGCGCCGTAGTAGCTCAGATACCCAGTCGTGGCGCCACCGCCGCCGCAGCGCTTAAGACCTAGTATAACGATGGTATTTAAAATACCACTTAAGCGTAATGGTCCGAAATGAGTTTTAAAATGTTTAAGTCTAGCAATGTGTTGGTAACTTAATCTAATGAACATAAAAACTTGTTAGACATATAATGAGGTATTAAAATAAATTCTTAGCATGTCAATAACACATGTACGTGTGAATTGAATGCTTGAATGCATAGTTAGCTTATTGTTCATGAAGTGTTAACTAAGTATAGTCATGAATTTGAGTTAGACAAAAAGAATGAACTTGTGATGACTAGTACGTTATAATTGACTGGTATTGTGAACGTAAATGATATGTAGGATTTAAATCAAGGAACGAGTTTAATTAACGTGTAATATACGCACGAGACAAGTTTCCTAACCCTACTCGTTATCTTTGTATGAGCTTATAAGTTGTCTCTTTACATCGAGAAAACTCTCGTTATTATTGATCAAGTCCATTTTATTATATTAAAATGTATTAATCTTTCAAAGTATGATTCTGTTATACAATAATTATTCTATTGTATACCTTTTGAGATTGCTATTCAATTTTAAATTATCAGTTACTGTTGAAATTTGTTAGACTAGTGAACCCTTAATGATTCGACTAGTCCATAGTTGATGAGCATTCTAAATTTCAGAACCCTTGATGAATTATCCAAACCAAACTTCCTTTGGTGCGGACTCTAATTTCAAACTGAGATGAACAACCCTGTATAGGGAATTACTTATGCGTTAAGCGTTAAGATATTATGCATGCGATGGGTACTAAGTATTTGATCCCCTAAGTACGAGGAGAAGAGTCCATAGTCTTATGACTGTTAAAGGTTTCAAGTATAAACACTTGACAACCTAGGACATAGTTCAAGGTCTTATGACCCTCAGAAGTAATTTTGTCTCTTGCTATTCATTCTCTTGTAAAGACCGAGAATGATTGAATTTTAAGTAGAAGACGCTTAAAGGCAAGTTCTTCTAACGCTTGTCTGACCTTTATGTTAGCCAAGTTTCTATGATTCATGTTACATCTTAAAAGTTGATTGATTTATTTAAAAGAATTTCAAAGTAGTATTGATAACGCTATCCCGTGCCAATTGTTTGGTACAGATTCAAAGGTAAGCCTGAGTATTAATAAATAAAGGTATTTTATTTTGTTTACTCGAAAGGCACATGAGGTTGCCAAAACTTAAATGTAAATACGTTTAATGGATGAGTGTTTATCAACATAGAGTACTATAGGCTGATCACCTAGAAGTGCTCGTAAGTTATATCAGATGTATGGTCTTAGTGTCGGGTGTCCTTTTCATGAATATAAACAAAGTATGAGAATGTTCATGGTCTTTTGACCTACTTAGAATTCTTACGTTACTATATGTACTTTGAAATTGTTTTAAAAGAATGAAAAGTGTTATTCCGATTGTTCATTGTACTTCATAACTATTTGTTCAGTTATTGAAGATAAATCATATAATTCATGATTTTGTGGTTATAATATATATTGTTAGACTTACTGAGCTAGTTATGCTCACTTCTTGCTTGAATTATATGATTGCAACTAAGAACGAAAGGACCAAAGGTTCCGGTAAAGATAAGGGCAAAGCTAAGATGGATAAATAGGTTATCCTGTAATAAAATAATATATTTGTATGGACTTATACTACGACAATGAACGATGTAATGGTTAACAGAAGCTAGGAAGGATTTATTATTAATGTAATAAGAATTTAGTAAATATATTCATTTTGATGCAGTTTTTATTGGAATAAAAGTATAGTTAGTAGTATTGTGTAACACCATATCTGTGGGTTGAAAGTAACCAGATTTGGGGGCGTCACATATTGGTATCAAAGATGTAGGTTATAAAACTTAAGGGGGGAAAACCTTAGGTTATAACCTTGATAATAGTAGAAGAAGCCAGAAGTGAATGAATTCAAATAGAGTTCTTAAGTAATGTAGTGAGGAGACTCATTACAGGAAGATTTAAAAGATGTAAATTAACCTTAAATAAATTAAATATGATTTTGTGCTTATAATATAGTGTATTATGTACTAATCAACATGTTATGTGTTATTGTAGATGTCAATCGATAACTCTATGTATAGGGATATACATGTGGTGAGCGAGGAGTCAATGAACATGATAGAGCCAGTATTAATGCCAGTGGCGGAGGTACCGATGGTGAACATAGAGGAGTCAGAGCCAGAGGAGGAATATCCGTTTGAGGACTTTGAGAATCTAGGTTCGACATCATATTTCGATGTGGTAGTCGATGAGGATGAGGATATGAAGGTAGCATTGTTTAATATGGTGATACCTACACTAGAGCCAACACCACCAGAGATAGTGAGGGCATTGTATCTGGCAGTGCTTGACCGGAATGTGCACTGCAGATTGATGTGCATAATCTGAGGGAGGAGATTAATGACCTCTATGAGGCAAAAGAGTCTATAGAAATAGATTTTGAGTTAAAGCATGATGAGAAAATGCTCATGAAGGATAAGGCTAGAGACTATAAGCACGAGGCCGATGAGCTTCGCAAAGAAATGGGAGAGAAGGACTAAAAGATTGCACAGATGTCTTATATCCATAAGAGTGCTCATGAGGATTTCAAGCTAAAAAATGTTTGTTATTCGATTGAGTCGAGATAGACTCGTCACACTATCAGTCGGGATATTGTTTCGATTCTTGCAAACCAGAAGCACGAGAATGCCATTAGGCAGTACTAGTAGTAGATAGATGAAATATAGATATGTAAATATTTAATGTATCTATGTAGTGACGGTAAAATCCTCTTTTGTATAATCTAAGGGTAGTCTTGTTTAAATCCCAATTTTTGCAAAACTCAATCACGGGATAGGAATGTAATAGCCGTAGTTATGGAACAAATGTGTAAATAGTTTTAACTATGAAGAAGCATATTAATATAATGAGGTTTTAATTAAATGTGCTTGATGTTAGTATGTGTTATTATTTGATGAATAATAACCAAGTAAAAGAATGGAATAAATAATAATGAAACTTTATTTATTTAAACAAAAATATGCCGCAAAAAAGGAGACAATGTAATCAAGAAGCTGAATCCCATAATGAGAACCAAGAGGATCATAACAACCCTATACAAGAGTTCATTATTTTATTAACGACTGCATTTAATCAAGTTGGGTGTAGAGCACCAGTGGTTCCTAGGGTAGTTCAAACGACTACCTTGAAGGAATTTAAGAGTGTGGGTCTGCTGGAGTTCAGGGGAACTACGAACCCTATTGAGGCCCAAACATGGGTGAAGAAAATAGAGAAGGAATTTATCATAACAAATGTCGGGTAGGCGCAAAAGACTTCTTTTGTAACCTATATGATGAAGGGAGAAGTCAACTTCTGGTGGGAGGCCCACCAGAGTGGGGCTGGAGCAGGTGCGGTTACATGAGAACAGTTCAAAAAGGTCTTCTTTGAGAACTACTTTCCTGTGAGCATGCAAGGTCAAATGGAGATTAAGTTCCTAGAACTTAAGTAGGGGGACATGATGGTTCCCCAATACACAGCCAAGTTTAACGAACCGGTGAGGTTTGCTCCACATCATGCGGATATTGAGAAGAGGAAGGCTCATACGTTTGAGCCGAGACTAAAGCCTTGGATCTATAACAGGATTTCTGTGTTCCAGAGTGCGTCGTTTGGAATAATCCTGGAGAAGGTAATTATTACCGAAGGTGGTAGCGAAGCTTTGAGTCAATACCACATGTGTCAACTGAGGGAGCTAGTTGTTGCCTCTTTTTCAGTTATGATAAAAGAGCTCTAACTCATGCAAGCATACATGTGTCAACAAGTAATACAGAGTAAGTAGTGTATCGATCCCACAGAGAAAGTTGTCAAATTTAAACTACTATGCATCAATTAATTCACTATACTTATATGCTTAAACTAATGACTATATTGGTGAATTACTCTAACTGCATATAACAACTAAAACAAGAATAATAATGGAATAAACCAAGTCTGGAAATAATGGGATCCTAACTTCATTTAATACTTCATCTAATTACCACTATCATGCAAGAATTGTTCATATATCAAAGAAAAGTAGTCAAGAGCACTAATAGAGTCATAGCCATTTTTCAATGTACTATGACCTACTTACACAACATCCACAAGCGATAGACTCCATGTAACCAACAATATAACCAAAATCACTATATGTCTATGTGAAATTGCAATCATACTGAATTTAAGCACAAGCCCGTATTTTAACTCATACTGTGAAACAGTATATGTCTATCTGGTTCACGAAATACACAAGCCATATAAAACAGCCCCATACACGTATGCTATCATGATTACAATCCATACTTGCATGTTCATTGTCAATTCCGTACAAGTACTGAAACGAATGGTGATCAAGCATTCATACATGCAAAAAATCATGATAGAGTTTCCATATGATATGTAAAACAGCCCCAGCAATCAAGCATGCAACCAAAATACATATTAAAATCTAGTAGAATCCCATAATGGAGTTTAGTTCATGACTGAACCAAAAGCCATTATGGGATCAAAGCTAAACATGGTTAATAAGCAAATAATTGAAAGATGAAGGATAGAAACTATCAAACCCAATTACTGATTATAGACCAAAGTTAACGTTTAAATCCTCATATACATCCAACAAAATAATAATGATAATCCACAATGATAGAAAATCCCAAAAAGAATTGGAGAAATAGGCGTTTAAGCTTTGTTCTACGTTGGAATCTCCCTCAACGTGTAAACCCTAGTTCATACTATGAAAAAAACGTAAAAAGTAATCAAAGATACGTCTGACACCAGTCAGATATTGTTTTAATAAATTACAACCCTTTTAATTAAAAATTAAAATAAAACAAATCAGCAGCTTCAGGCATCATGTGCGGCCGTGCGCCCCTCCAGTGTAATCCTCGCGCGGGCGCACGACTTACATTGTGTAATGTTGTCCAGCTGGGTGCTTGCGCGGGCGCGCGTCCCCAAGCTTGTCCTACCGCGTGGCTTCTGCAACTTTGAATTCTGGTTCTGCTACTGCAACTGATCTGTTCTGCTGCTCCTTCCTTTGTCCATCCATGCTTAGTCTTCTGCTCCACTTGATCCTCATTCCACGCATCTCCCAACTTGTGCCTCGCTTCATGCGTCCATTAGCCTCGTGGTCTCTAATACCACCAAATTATGCCGTTTCCTGCACTTTTTCATTAAAAGGAGTTTTAAGTAAATGTAATGCAAAATAACATGAAATGCAACTAAAAACACACTAAAATGTACTTGAGATGGGCATAGTTCGCGTGAATTGGTATTCAATAAGTAGGTATAAAACCCACTTATCAAATACCCCCAAACTTGAACTGTTGCTTTCCCTCAAGCAATGCATACTAATGAACAATGAAAATGCAGCTACATTACTATGCAACTAAGCTATGATGTAAATTAGTCTCACATAGTTCCAACTCTAACAGAATTTCAGTCCAATTGCCTCAGTGAAGTATCCAGATTCAAGATTACCATTTCAAACCAAACTATAGGCATAATATCATACACTCAGATAATTCATATATGCTATAGAGATGCTGTGTGTGTGTGGTGTTCACCAAAACTTGACTTAAGCAAAGAATACACATGTTACATTGCTCAAAACAAAAAATTATAGTCTAACTCAAGACTCATGTATACTCATGCAACACAGACTATTTTAACATATCAACACAAACTAAGGTTCAACAATGGGTTTAACAGCTTTATTGCTACTCACGAGGCGATTTTTTCTCTTTTTCATGCAGTGTTTATTGCTATTTTTACATTTCTTTTCTTTTTTTTTCCACATGACTGTGCAATGTCTTATTCCATTAGGCAACACTGCTACCCCTTAGCGAGCTTTCAACCAACGACTCACAGACCATGAAAGACCTTAGGGCGCTAGGTGTAGAGACAATCCCCTCGGGCGTACTTACTCAAGTAGCCAGGGCCTCGAAATAAGACTAGCCACGTTACTACTATTTGATTTTTCTTCTTTTTTTATACATAGCATACCCATGTTTTCCCAAAGTTTAAATATCAATGTTTCATACAGTTTAAGATCACTTTCCACATATTTCTCTTTTTAAAACTACATTTTCTATCGAGCAATGCAACACATACTTCTTATACCTACAAGTGATTATGAACACATTCGTACAAACCGAAAGCATTTAAACAGCAATATGAATTTCATCGTGTAAAACATTATATCTCAGCTCATGTTATCCACAATATTCAAGAATCTTTCAAAATTCACTATCATCATTGGCTAGACAAAATTTCATAAAGCTAAACATTGTGAGACATGCAAACTAAAACATACTAGCACAAGCAATAATAACTAAGAATTAAAAAAATTCTGCAAAATTTTATCTAACACATAAACATGCAAAATTAAAACTAAACATGCAAAAACTAAATGAAACTATATGCAACTATACTACTACCCCAATACCCCCAAACTTAGAATATTCAATGCCCCATTGAATGAAGGTAGTAAAGGGTACATAAAACTCCCCTAATGATCGGTTGTACCACCATCCTCGGGTGGTGAATCTGGTGGTGGATATGACACTGCTGTCCCGAACTAAGGCCACTCTAGCATCGTTCCTTGCTGTGCAAAAGCCTCGGCCAAGGCCCTCGTGAGTCCCATAGCAAATGCTCCGAAGTTATCGTACATGGCATCGACTTTCGCTCCAACCTTCGGAGATGGCGATCACCATGGGCAGCATGTGGTCGTGTCGATGGGCCCGCCTCATCTGTCTGGGGGGGCTGCGGTGGTGGCGCTAGAAATATGGGCCGAAGAATAAATCCTCGTCCGCGCGGGTGTGCTTCGCCTCCTACCCAGTCCTCAAATTTTGTAATGATGGCATGAGTGATGTCCTGACTCGGGTATTGCATTTGTTCATTCCCCCAGTTGCATCCCTGATGTGCACATAACATGTCTACCACTGATGCGTGTGGAATGCTCCCCGTGGTACTTCCTCTCAGATACTTCAAAATATTTTGATGAATCAAATGACCCACGTCAATATACTTGCCCGTACTTATACCCCACAGAATTATGGCCCTTTCCGCCGTGATCTCATGCTGATGATGTAACGACCGAGAAATTCGGATTTTATTGTAAAATAATTTTATTAAATTAAATAATAATAAAATTATATTCTATGTGATATCAAGATGGTTGTCATTTTATAACCTATTGATGTTGGAATGTCGTAGTATTTTAGCTATGTGAAGGAATTAAAGTGTTTGAATTTCCAAGACGAAAATAAAAAGTTTTCTAAGAAATTTTCTGAAAAACACTATTCATCGGTATTTGCTCAGAAATTATTTTTGAATTTCTGAGAAATACGTAATGATAGAATATCAAGGTAAGACAGATTTTGTAATAATAATCTAGTTATGGAAAACGTAATATTTCGCTTGCGGACTTAAATTATGAATATTAAGTAAAACAAAGTATTATTATGTAAGTAATAATTGTATGATACTTTTGTATTGTACAAAGTAATGAAAACGAGTATAATACGAAGTATTATACGAGTTTGGATGAATGATGGATTAATGTATATAATAAATTTATATACGAGTTAAATACGAGAATGATACATAAACTATATGTATATGTATTGAGTAATGATATTGGACTTGTAAAGATTGGTTAGGATTTTGTACAAGCCCAAGTGAATTAAGTGTGAGGCCCAACTATTGAATTAATAAACAAGTTAGTGTTTGTTAATGTAAAGCCCAAAGGTTAAGTTAAGTTAAGCCCAAGCTAGAATCCAATGGGTTGATTAAACCATGGGGCAAACCATATTAATATGGTTACTCTTGGTAACCAAGTTTTATGTGTGGTGACCAAGTTAATGTGGTGACCAAGTTAATGTAATGACCAAGTGTTAGGAGTAATGACCAAGCAAAGGATATGATTTGTGCTAAGCAAGTAATGAATAGTAAGAAGGTAGATTAAGGAGGTGGGTGATTTAATGACTAAATTACCCTAACCTTGTGAGTTCTATAAATAGAGAAGGCTTGCTAGCCATTTAACACTTGTTCAAACAATCCAAACTATTACAAAGTGCATAAGTGTTAGGGAGATTAAGCTACAAATAAGTTACTTCCATAAGCAAGAAGAAGAAAAAGACTACTTTGCAAATACTTCAAGAGTAAGACTTCTTCTCCAAATTATCTTCTATCTCTATCATGATAGGTTGATAAGAAAAGTTGGATTAAGGAACATGAATGTTAAGAAGTAAGAAGAATGTGTAATCAATGAACTTAAGCCACATAAGTTGGAAATGAGTCATTTGAACTTATAAAAGTTATGAACTTATTATAAGTTAACCTTGAATGTTAGTATGAAAACTAAGAGTTTATATAAATTTGTATCATGGATACATGAATAATATTATATGTTAAGAACATATAAGTATAGTGATTAAAAGACCTTAACTTTCATAAGTTATGAACAATGAAGCTATAAGTAGTTTATACTTTAATAAGATATAAGCTCATGAAAGATTAAGTCAAAATCCAACATGAAAATAAATTGTTGTATTAGGTATGTTGAGATGTTCATATGATGAATTGAATTCATTTGAAGTAATGAACAAATCATAAGTAATGAAGATTTGCCGGAAATTGCACGATTGGAAGATAATTGTCGAATTCGTGAAATTCCCGAATTAGAAGTTAAATTTTGTGTTTGAACTCGAAAATGTTGGTTTTCGATGGAGACAAGTCATATTTGGTATTCTAGAGTTACGGACTCGAAAATGACCGAATTCCAACTTAGAACGAAGAAACGAGCGTTGAACGTTCACGAACGTTTATCGTTTACGCTAAAAATGAACCAATAGGTGAATTGTTAGCAAACGAAGTCAAATAGATAAAATTCTTGCATGAACGCATAGAGTACGTAATTTGTGAACTGTGGGCTTTTGAACGAGCCAATTCGGACTTATAACGAAGTTCACAAAATTCAAAGTTTGTAAAAAATTTTGGTGCCTGAGTTGGGCGCCACCAACCCTGACCCTAAACGAAATGGTGGCCAGCCATTGTAATAAAATGTCTCGAGCACACTAGAAACTTCATGCATGACGAACCATAAATATAAATGATGGCACCGCATGCGCCAAGTCCGGACCTCTCATCATTAACTCAACTTTCATGCACATGTTACAGATGTGTAAACTTATATTTGGTGCCGCAGCCACCAACCTCGAGAACAAAGATGGTGATGAATGTTTATAAGTACAAAGAAAGGAAGGTGATTGATTTCAAAGTAAACATACTTTAAGGAACATAAAGTAACATTATTAAAACTATGTTAAACCTTAAGGATGTTGTATAAAGGTTGAGATAACCTAGTCAAATATGAATCTGCAAGTTTAATGATAAAGTTTTAATGGATAGTAAATGAATCTAATACACAATTAGATTGAGATGAAGGGTAAGATAGTCATATACATACTTGATTATATATGACCTAATATGTGGCATTATGTGATCATGTGTTGTAGAGACTTGAAAGATTCAATCATAAAGTAAATATCTTTGTGAGACGCTAAAGGCAAGTATTCTAACTCTTGTCTCAGTTCAATCTGAACAAGTTTTTGAAGTTCATGTATCCTTACGCATGAATTGATGTACAATGAAGTTAAAGCCAATTCTTTTGGCTAGACATGATATATTGAGTGGATTATTGATAATCTATTCATCTGTTATCAAATGTTGTTATCTTTTGTCAACTACTTGTTATGGTTTTCAAAAGATTACTGAAATGTTAAACAAATGTTTTGTCGGTAAACAACAGGCACGTGAGGTTGCCACAATTAAACCTACATACGTTTAATGAATGTAGTGTTGATCAACATAGAGTACAAGAGGCTGATCACCTAGAAGTGCTCGTAAGTAATACCGGGCTTACGGAATTAGTTCCGGGTTGTTTTTTTCAAAGAAGAATGAAATGCTCAAGGTCTGTGACCGAAGTGAATGTTTTACTGAATATTGTTATTATTGTAAATCATTTTGAAAGAAAAATGAAGTGGTATTTTGAATCATCAATAGTACTTCATAACTATTGTTCAATTATTGAAGATATAAGATTGGTATGTGTCAAGCACGTTGTTTATTGAAATTGTCATACTTGCTGAGCTAGTTATGCTCACTCTTGCTTGAACCATATGAATGCAGCTAAGACTGAACGTCCCGAAGGATCGAATAAGGATAAAGGAAAAGCTAAGGCAGATCGTTAAGATGTCTATGAAATAGTATAGGTTTTTGCTCGGGAATTATTTTTGAATTAAGGTAGTGAATGAAGAGATAATTCTCGTTGAACACATTCATAGGAATTATTGCGTAGATATTAAGGGTAACAAATTGTCGGTAGATCTTATACCGATAAGGTTGGCAGAGTTTGATATAGTTCTCGAGATGGATTGATTGTTTAACCATGGAGCGATAATAGATTGTCAAAAGAAAAGTGTGAACCTTCAGATTTCTAAGAAACCCAAGGTAATGTTTGAAAGTAGTATTTATACAAGCCAATCATGTATGATGATAAAGCATATACTTTGTAATCAATCTTATTTATTTATTTATTAATAAAAGAATTATTTATTAAAGATATTTAATTATCTACATGGTGCTATTTTAATAATATGTGATAAACTCATAGTTTTAAGCAATGTTTTTAGAATCATGATGGGATCATGCTAATGAGATCTAAATTCTTAGATAGCTTAAAGCTAAAATATTCCCAATCAATGGATTCCTAAATAGGAGATTAGTGAATCTGGATAGATTGGTACGTACGTTGCTTGCTCATTGGATGAGGAAAATTGATCTCATAATCATTTGTGTGGAGACACTAAACCAAGTATGTAGGTGCTTATTAGAGAATAAGTTCACTGAACGTGGCTCGCTAAGGAATACCTAATGGAGTTTTACTTGTCTGTCAATAAGAATTCCTATAGTGATAGTAGTACAAGTGATCCTTGCACTTGAGATCATCATAGTATCTTGTGTATGATGAATTATACTTTAACTTATTCCTTAAAACCCTTAAGGTATATCAAAGGGTATGCTTGGGTATAATAAGTTATAAGTTGTACATGGAGATAATGTATGATCAATAAAGAATATACTACTTCTAGTAAAAGAAGAGAAATGTCCTATGTGATTTGATAAATGAAAACCCAATGATTTTCACAAAACCTTACAGTGTTCTACGGTAGTAAATCACCGGGACGCTCTTGTTGTCTGACCATGACACAAGATAGGAAGTTGTTGAAAAAGGGTTGTGTAAGATATCTGTGTCGTGTTGTTGATACCCAGACAGTGGGAGCATCATTGGAATAGATACCTATAGTTTAAGAATTTGTGGATGTATTTCTAGATGAATTACCAGGTCTTCCGTCGGATAGGGAAGTAGAATTTGTAATCTATGTTGTGCCAGGAGCGAAACCAGTTTCTAGGGCACCATATTGTATGGCGCCGGTAGAAATGAAGGAGCTAATGATTCAACTACAATAATTATTAGACAGAAAATACATTCAACCGATTGTGTCTCCGTGGGGAGCACCCGTATTGTTTGAAAAGAAGAAGGACGGATTGTTACGACTTTGTATTGACTATCATGAGTTGAACAAGTTGACTATCAAGAATAAATACCCATTGCCCAGGATCGATGATCTATTTGATCAGTTAAAAGGGGAAAGTATTTTTCTAAAATGAATTTACATAATGGGTATCATCAGTTGAAAGTGGAGAAGGAGGATGTACCTAAGACGACGTTCAGGACTCGTTATGGTCATTACGAGTTTCTAATTATGTCGTTTGGGTTAACGAATGTGCCAGCCGCATTCATGGATATGATGAATACAGTGTTAAAGCAATACTTGGACAAGTTTGTCATGGTGTTCATTGATGATATTTTAGTCTATTCTAAGATGCCAGAAGATCACGCTGAATATTTAAGATTAGTGTTGGAAACACTACGGAAGGAAAAATTATATGTAAAATTCACTAAGTGTGAATTTTAGCTTGAAAGAGTGCAGCTTTTAGGGCACGTCAATGACAAAGATGGGATTTTAGTGGATACAACGAAGGTGGAAGCAGTTATTAATTGGGAGTAATCGAAAACACCAATCGAGGTACGGAGTTTCCTAGGGTTAGCAGGATACTATCGAAGATTCATCTAGGATTTTTCTAAGATAGCTACTCCGTTGACAAATTTGATGAGGAAGACCGTGAAGTTTGTGTGAATAGAGAAGTGTGAGAATAGTTTTCACGAACCAAAGAAGAAGTGAAGTGAGGCACCTGTATTATCTTTACCAGATGATACAAGAAAATTTATAGTTTATAGCGATACTTTGCATAGAGGACTGGGTTGGGTGCTCATGCAGCATGGCAAGGTCATTGCGTATGCATCACGACAGTTAAAGGATTAAGAAAGTTTATCCTACTCATGACCTAGAACTGGCAGCGGTAGTTTTTTCTTTAAAAATTTGGAGGCACTACTTATATGGGGAGAAGTGTTAGATATACAGGACCATAAAAGTCTGAAATATATCTTCACGCAGAAGGAGTTAAATTTAAAGCAGAGAAGGTGGTTAGAGTTTATAAAAATTATGATTACGATATCTTATATCATCTAGAGAAGGCGAATGTTGTGGCTGATGCCTTAAGTAGGAAAGGTTGGGAGAAGCTATTAATGTTAAATGTTAATGACTTAGAATGAGTTAGTGGCAGAGATGGCACAGATGGAGTTAGAGGTTAGATTGTCGAGCGAATTAGGAGAGAAGTTATTTTCAATGGATACTCAACTAACAATTGTGGAACGGATGAAGGAAGTACAAAACAAAGACGAGGAGTGCGAGCAGATGAAGAAGAGGATTAAAGATGGAGAAAAAACTAAGTATAGCCTTGACAAGGAGGAGGTATTAAGCTATGAAGGAAGAACTTGGGTTCCGTGTAATGCAGAATTAAGAGAAGAGATAATGGAAGAGGGCCATAGTTTGAGGTACTCGATACATTCAGGTAGCACTAAGTAGGGGTGATCATTCGGTTATAACTGAACCAAACAGACTATTCGGTTATAACCGAATACCAAATTATTGATAATTTTACTATCCGAAATACTAACAGAAATTCATAATTAACCGAATTACCGAATATCGAATTACTGAATTTATAATTCGATAATTCGTAATAACCGAATTTGAGAGAAGAAGCCCATCGATCAACTAAAACTCAAATACATGAAAGCCCAACAATAACAATAAGCTACAATCAACTCATCCACATAGAGATCAATAACAATAAAAACCAACTCATTACATGAAAGCCCAACAATAAGATGATTCCTAATAGCAATAAGATGTCCACGTGTGGATCAATAAAAGGTGACAACAACAATAAGATGAATGATATATGTTATGGAGTATAATATGAAAAAAACCAAGTGGGTCTTTACAATAAAAACCAACCATCGGCCGTGAATCACGTGACAACCATCGGCGACACACCCATGACAAAGAACCACGTGACAACAACTATAACCATCTCCGGCAAACTGTAACTATTTTTGACAAACGAAAACAGACGACGAGCAATCACCAGTTGATGAGCTTCGCCAGAATCTGGGTCTTCATCATTTAATTGGGGCTGATTAGGTTCCTTCCCCTGATTTGATTCTGTTAGATGATGGCACCTATTTGATTGAAGGAGGAGATGATATTTTTTTTGGCATGAGTAGTGTTGAGGAGATTGAAGATCAAAGTTTTAGGTGGAGAGATATGGCTTTTCGTTTGGTTTGCCGGAAAGTTTGAAATCGGGAATAAATGAAGAGGAGAGAGAATGAATCGAGATGGTCTAATACGGGAGATGAGAAATCGAGATCTGACTTCTGTAGATCAGCTCTGGGTTAAGAGTGATTGAGACTCTGAGATAAAACATAAAGAAAGAGACGAAGAGACCGAGAGACTGAGAGAGTAAGGGGCTAACCGGCTAATTGTTAAGGGCGAAGAGACTAAGAGAGTAAGGCCTGAGATAAGAGTTATTAAGATAAGGATTAATTTCTTTAACAACTTATTCGGTATTCGGATAGACCGAATAATACAAAAATGAAATCCAAACCGATAACCGTAAACCGAAAAATAATTCGGATATAACCGAATTATAAAAAATACCCAAATTATTAAGAAATTTCGGTTAAATTATTTCGGTTTTGTTCGATTATTCGGTTTTACCCAGTTTTTGCTCAGTCCTAGCACTAAGATGTATCAAGACCTTCAACAGAACTTTTGGTGGCCGGATATGAAGAGAGAAATAACAGAGTATATTAGTAGGTGTTTAACTTGTGAGAAAGTTAAGGCCGAACACCAACGACCGAGTGGATTGTTATAATCATTAGAAATTCCAGAGTGGAAGTGGGAGCATGTCATGATGAATTTTGTGGTGGGACTTCTAACGACGTAGAAGGGATACGACGATATTTGGGTAATAATGGATCCTTTGACGAAATCAACTCACTTTTTGACGATAAGAGTCAGGTATAATCTAGAATAATTAGCTAAAATTTATGTCAATGAAATCATTTCAAGACATGAAGTACCAGTTTCGATTGTATCAGATTGTGATCCACGATTTACATCAAATTTTTGGAGGAGCTTGCAAGAGCAGATAGGAACACAGTTCAGGTTGAGTACGACGTACCATCCTCAGACCGACAGTCAAAGTGAACGGATAATTCAGACGCTAGAAGATATGTAAAGATCTTACGTTATGGAATTCAAGGGGAGTTGTGATGAACATATACCTTTACTAGAGTTTGCTTATAACAATAGTTTTCACGCTAGTATAGGCACGCCTCCTTATGAAGCATTATATGAAAGGAAGTGTCGACGCCATTGTGCTGGGATGAAGTAGGTGAACGTCAAATGTTGGGACGTGAGATGGTACAAGAAATGGCAGACGTGGTGAAGTTAATACAAAACGACTAGTAGTGGCTAAAGACAGACAAAAGAAGTATGCGGATACTCATCGTGAGAAGATGGAGTTTAAAGTCGATTCGTATGTCTTTCTGAAGGTGTCTCCTTGGAAAGGGAAGATACGCTTTGGGAAGAAAGGGTAGTTGAGTCCAAGGTTTATAGGACCTTTTAAGATTTTAAGTAGAGTAGGAGAGGTAGCTTATGAAATAGCTTTACCTCTAGAGTTGGAGCATATACATAATGTGTTTTGCGTGTCAATATTGAAAATATGAACCTATTCAGGTAGAAAAAGACTAAACGTATGGAGTGAAAGTAGTATGCACACAAGCCAATCATGGTTGATGATAAAGAATATACTTTGTAACAATCTTATTTATTTATTAATAAAAAGTATTAATTTATTAAAGGCTTTTAATTATCTACATGATGCTACTTTATAATATGTGATAAACCCATAGTTTTAAGCAATGCTTATAGAATAATGATGATGATTATTCTAATGAGGTCAAAATTCTTAGAAAGCTTGAAACTAAAATAGTTCCCAATCATTGGATTACTAAATTGAAAATTAGTGAATCCGGATAAATTGGTACATACGTTGCTTGCTCATTGGATGAGGATGATTTATCTCATGATCATTTGTGTGGAGACACTAAAGCAAGTATGTAGGTGCTTATTAGAGAATAAGTTCACTAAGTGTCGCTCGCTAAGAAATACCTAATGGAGTTTTACTTGTCTGTCAATAGGAATTCCTATAGTGATAGTAGTACAATTGATCCTTGGACTTGAGATCATCATAGTATCTTGTGTATGATGAATTATACTTTGACTTATTCCTTAAGTCCCTTAGGTTATATCAAAGGGTATGCTTGGATATAATAAGTTGTACATAGAGATAATGTATGATCAATAAAGAATCTACTGCTTCTAGTAAAAGAAGAGAAATGTCCTATGTGATTCAATAAATGACAACCCAGTAGTACTTGGCCAAGGCAGAATGAAATTAGAAAGAAGTTTCTAATTTGCATTATTTGGAGTTATGCATTTAAGAGTCGAAATACATATAATTAAATAAATTAAGACTTGACAGTAATTCCATGTCTTATATTTAATTGGGATATTGTATGGTGGAAGGATTGAATTGTATGGTAACTATTTACTCAAATGTTCTTTTATGATTAATGTTGAAATCTATATTATCTGGAAAGTCGTTAATCGCTAGGGAGGCTTATCCCTTTTGTAGAATAAATATTATTTATTTAAATAAATTAATAGTTTAATTTATTTATTCAAATAAGATTAGAATTGTTCTAATTGATTTATTCACAACCGGTTTGATATGGAGAACCTAAAGGGTCACACTATAAAAGGAAAAATAATTATTTAAGAAGTTAATGGCATAATCGTAATAATAAGTTAAGTATATTTTATTTAATCTATGGTGATATAATAAATTAAATAGCTTAATATTTATTATTTAATATTTTGGAAATATTAAATATAAATTAATAAGAGGAGTCTTATTATTATTATTATTTAATTCCTAAAGGAGTTTGGGAATTAATTAATAAAAGTACTCTCATATATTCCTAATAAGATTAAGAGGTTAAATTAATTAAAGGATTTTAATTAATTAAAATAAAACCCAATTCCTTAATTGTTAAGGAGGGTTGCCTACATCTATAAATAAGAGGAGTCTTATTATGGGTGAGGGTTGTTGACTTTTTCACAACAGACGTAATTCCAATAGTTTGGAGAGTACACCATTTTCTATGAGAGATAGAAAAATTAGGTTTTACCAAACACTCATTTTCTTGAATATTTCTTCTTCCTTGCTGGATCACCTCTGGATGCCAAACACTTGGGTGGCTAACATTGATCAAAGGAAGGAACCAAACCCAGTGGATTCAAGTTGAATGCGAAAAGGATTGGAGGTGAACTTGTACCTGAAGAAGCTCGAATCTTCAAGGGTATAATTCTTGTTCTTCTTTTTTTTGTTTAATTAATAATTGTGCATAAAGGATGATCCGAGTATATGGTTTGTAAAATTTTAAAACTCTAATTTATCACGTTTCTGCTTACTTTGTGCAATTTGATTGCGTTTATGAATATTACAAACCTAACAGTGACATCAGAGCCAAACTTTTATGCGAATTATTAATTGTTCAGATTCGATATATATGTTGATATGTGTTTAGAACAAATTTTTAGGGCATAATTATTAGTACATAATCATGTTTTTGGGGAAAAATTGCATAATTCGCGAACTGAAAAAATAGATTTTGGAGATTAGCGCCTCTCCAAAATTTTATTTTATTTTATTTTGATTTTTATTAAGATAAAAGGTTTATTTTAATTAAAATTAAATTAAATATTTTTTCAGTAATTCTAAATTAAAAATAAAGGAGTTTATTTTGATTTGGAATTAGATTAAAATAAAGTTGTTTATTTTAATTGGAATTGGATTCCACGTTTGTTTGAATAAAAGAGTTTATTCAAAAATTTATATTAACTTGGAATTGGATTCCACATTTGTTTGAATAAAAGAGTTTATTCAAAAGTTTTATATTAATTAAATTAGATTCCACATTCTTTTGAATAAAAGAGTTTATTCAAAAAGGTTTTATATTAACTTAGAATTGGATTCCATGTTTCCTTAAATAAAGGAGTTTATTTAGATATGTAATAAGATTTCATATTATTCAAAATAAAGGGGTTTATTTGTGAATAGGAAAGAGAATCCATATTTCCTTAAATAAAGGAGTTTATTTAGATATGGAATAAGATTTCATATTATTCAAAATAAAGGAGTTTATTTGTGAATAGGAGTTTAACCTTATTTAGCTTGGTATGTTGCTAGTTAGTGAGTATTTCATGTTACTTTTGATGGGTTTTTGCTCTTTTTACGGGTTAATAAGGTGAAGACGTCCAGAAGTTGGCACTTGAAGAAATTTCAAGCATTTTGACATTACGCATCATCAGTGCGGAAGCGCTTTTTGACTAAATAGAAGACAGTAGCGACCTTATTACATGAAGAATACTTTTTGATGGGGCGTACGGTATGCTACCGCAATAATGAAGGACCGTGTGGCGCACCGTCGATCGTGGTCATTGTTGTTTTGTGTTTCTATGCAGAAAGTTGAGTTTAATTGGAATTATGATTTCTTTATATAATAGGGTCAAGTTAGGAGTGTGACAAGGAAGTTATTTCATAGTAATTGGGATTTTTGGAACTAAAAACTTGTTAGGTAGAAAAAAGAATTTGATTTTGATTAAAATTCCCAATTAGATTGGATTGGAGGACTTTGATATGGATTGGGATTGGATTTGGCTCAACTGGGGAGATTTAACTTATGTCAATTGTGAGAGGACTAAAAAAAAAGACAACAATTAAATTACATTGGTGAAAAGCCCTAATTGAGAGAATATTATTGGAGGAACAAAGTAAGGAAGAGGATTTCACGAAGATTACATAATTGAAGGCCAAGAAGGGTGGTGTATTACTATTCTTCTTTTTAAATTTAGTTCTTGTAATTGGGATGATGATTTCTTTACTTTATTAAGTTTTTAATTCATTAATTATGAACTAAATTACTTTTTAGGCTTGAAATGGATCTTTAGTGTTGATTGATAATTATCATGCCTTGATTTGAGTTTAATAAACTATCAATTCAGTTTATCTAATGTGATTTGTATTTAATTTATGAATTGCTTGATCACCAATTCTGTGTGGTTTTATATGGATTCGAGAGATGATGTATAAATCTAGACTTAGTCACTATAACATGTGTTCTTGAATTCTGTGTTTAAGTGGAATCTTGATGAATGTTAGGATAGAAATATACTTAACATCGCTTGTAATCACGTAAAGAACTTGGAATTTAAACTATATTTAATTTTAATTCACATAGAGATATAGTGAATTATTTAATTAGGGTGTTTGGCTTAATTCTATCAAATTCGTGGATTTAAGTTAATTCGGTGTTAGTGCATCGAGAGATGGCTAATTCTACTTAAGTGTTCTTGATTAATAAACTAAGATAGTGAATTAAACTAGAATAAGGTGTGATAATTGGAGTGAGACTTAAAGTGAGTTGTAAACCTAATTCTCTATTATTTGCTTGAAATTACGGTTATTAAGTTATGTTGGTTGGTTTGGATTTTTAATTTATTAGTTTTTATTAATTATAATCATTAATTTGAATAGTTTAATAAAATTGGAATAATATAAAATTGGTAATTGTTAAAATTAAAATTAATAATAGTCTCTGTGGAAACGATACTTTTCTCATCATTATATTACTTGTTGATCACGTATACATGCGTGATGTACGTAATTAGATTTTACCTAACAAGTTTTTGGCGCCGTTGCTGGGGACTAGTTTTAATTTTAATATTTTTCAATATCAGTTTAATTAGTTCAGTTTTACTTAAACAAATTTTTCTTCTTGTTTTGCTCTTTCTTGTTTCAAGTTCTCTGAGTTAGTTTATGTAAATTCGGTGTAAGAAGCCAGACTTGCTTCCTTTCGAGGACGACATCGAGAATAGGTTTTAAAGGTTGAGTAAATGGATTCAGGATACTAAGGAGAATCTTGATAAGGCATAAATAATGGCTGCAGAAAATCAAAAAGCGCTAAGAGATTATGCTACTCCTAGGGTGACTGAGCTTCAATCGAGTATCACCAGGCAAGCGATAGCTGCGAACAATTTTGAGATCAAGCCTGGGACCATACAAATGATTCAGAACTAAGTGCAGTTTGGGGGATTAGACAACGACGATTTGAATGAGAACTTGGTTAGGTTTCTGGAAATCTGTGACACCTTCAGATACAACGGGGTGTCAGATGATGCAGTCAGACTTTGCTTGTTCCCGTTCACATTGCGGGACAAGGTAAAAAGTTGGTTACACTCTCTACCGTCAGGGTAGATTACTACATGGGATGACCTTGCTCAGAAGTTCTTGGCCAAGTTTTTCCCATCAGCAAAGACTGCGAAGATGAGAAACGAGATTACGATGTTTAAATAGCTGCATGGGGAATCATTGTATGAGGCATGGGAAAGGTACAAGGAATTACTCAAAAAGTTCCCACATCATGGACTACCTAAATGGTTGCAGATGAACACATTTTATAATGGGTTGAGTGGTAATCTAAGAAATAGCATAAATGCAGCTTTGGGTGGGGCGTTCATGGCTAAGAGCTACGAGGAGGCGTATGATCTGATAGAAATAATGGCTGCTAACAACTACTAGTGGCCTACAACGAGAATAACACCGCCTAAGGTAGCTGGGGTGTTAGAGGTAGACGAGGTAACAACGTTAGCGGCACAAATTTCAGCGTTGTCAAAGAAAATGGATGCTCTGACAGGTGCACAAACACAACAAGTTGCATATGTTTGTGAGTTGTGTGATGGGGAACATCCTACAGAACAATGTGCCATTAACCCAACAGCGGTACAGTTTGTGGGCAGCTATAATAGGATTTCGCATAATATGTATCAAAATGCTTACAATCCGGGGAATAGGAATCATCCCAACTTCTCGTGGAGTAATAATCAAAATCAACAGGCTCCACGACCTTCTTATCCCCCGAGGTTTCAAAATCAGCATCAACAAATAGCTCCACAACAAGAGAAAAAGGAAGATTTAGAAGAGCTTTTGTTCAAGTATATATCGAGAAACGAGGCGACAATGAAATCAGAAGCAGTGCCCATCAAAAACTTAGAAAATCAGATGCGACAACTTGCCTTAGCACTTAATAATAGCCCTCAAGGGACTCTACCTAGTGACACAGAAAAGAATCCGAAGGGAAATCATGAGCAATGTCAAGCAATCATTTTGAGGAGTGGAAAGCATCTTGAGGGACAGAATGCAAAAAATTTAGCTAAGAAAGATGACAAAGAAGGTGAAGAAAAAGTGGTTGAAGACAAACAGGGTGAGGAAAAGCAAGTGGACAAGAGCAAGACAGATGCGGAGCCAGTTGTATATCCTCCACAACCATTTCAGCAGAGGGTCCAAAAATAGAAATTAGGCAAGCAATTCTCAAAGTTTTTGGAAGTTTTCAAGAAACTTCAAATCAACATTCCTTTTGCAGAAGCCCTAGAGGAAATGCCGAGTTACGCCAAATTTATGAATGGTATTCTGTCAAGGAAGAAAAAGTTAGAGGATTATGAGACTGTAGCCTTAACGAAGGAATGTAGTGGAGTTTTACAGAGAAAGATACCTCCAAAGTTAAAGGATCCATGGAGTTTCACTATTCCTTGCACAATCGGTTACATGGCCTTCAACAAGTGTTTGTGTGACTTGGGGGTGAGTGTGAACCTCATGCCGTTGTCAGTTTATGCTCAATTGGGTTTGCCAGCCCTGAAGCCTACAAACATATCACTACAATTAGCGGACATATCAGTGACCTATCCAAGAGGAATTGTGGAAGATATCTTAGTTAAGGTGGATAAATTTATTTTTCCAGTAGATTTTATAATTCTGGATTATGAAGAGTACAAAAACATCCCAATCATCTTAGGGAGGCTATTTTTGGCTATAGGTAGGACTCTTATCGATGTTCAGAAAGGGGAATTAACCATGAGGGTACAAGATCAAGAAGTTAAATTCAACGTGTTCAAAGCAATGAGGTTCCCTACAGATGAGGAAGAGTGTTTCCGGTTGGATGTGATCGACATGATAGTAAATGAAGACTTGGTGAAAAGTTTGGTTAGAGATCCATTGGAAAATACTCTACTAGGGGATGAAGACTTGGATGATCCAGAGTTCGTGGATTACTTGCACATGCTGGATTCTTTGCCTCGAGTTAGTAGGTTCAAGGTTCCATTCGAGCCACTACACACAGAAGAAAAAGCTTCAGCTCGAATGAAAGCTTCACTTGAGGAGCCACCCACTCTTGAGCTCAAACCGCTTCTTAAGCACCTTTAGTATAATTATTTGGGTAATTCATATACTTTATATGTTATTATTGCATCTGCACTTGACGAATTATAAGAAAGTAAATTACTGAGGATTTTGAGAGAATATAAGCTTGCGATAGGGTGAACAATTGCCGACATAAAGGGGATCAGCCCTTCCTTTTGCATGCATAAGATGCTCATGGAAGAGGATGCAAAGCCAATAGTGGAACAACAGTGATGACTAAATCTGATTATGAAAGAAGTTGTAATGAAAGAAATTTTGAAGTGGTTCGATGCGGGAATTATTTACCTGATTTCAGACAGTGCATTGGTCAGTCTAGTTCAGTGCGTTCCGAAAAAGGGTGGAATGACAGTAGTGAAGAATGATGATAATAAACTAATTTTGACGAGGACAGTGACCGGATGGAGGGTTTGCATGGACTACAGAAAGCTGAATAAGGCGACCCGGAAGGATCACTTTCCTCTACCCTTCATTGACTAGATGTTGGACCAGTTAGCTGGGCATGAATACTACTGTCTACTAGATGGATATTCAGGGTACAACCAAATAGTCATAGCTCCCGAGGATCAAGAAAAGACCACTTTTACATGCCCATACGATACCTTTGCATTTAGAAGGATGTCCTTTGGGTTATGTAAGGTACTGACGACTTTCCAAAGATGTGTGATGGCTATTTTCTTAGACATGGTGGAGAAGAACGTGGAAGTTTTCATGGACAACTTTTCAGTTTATGGAAACACTTTTGATAAGTGTCTAGAGAATCAGGTCATAGTCTTGAAGCGATGCATGGAAACTAACTTGGTGCTTAACTTGGAGAAGTGCCATTTTATGGTTGAAGAAGGGATAATTCCGGGGCACAAGGTCTTTGTGAAAAGTTTTAGAGGTTGATAAGGCAAAGCTGGACACGATATAAAATCTTCCATCGTCAAATTTAGTTAAGGGAATCTGCAGTTTTCTTGGACACGCTAGATTCTACCGAAGGTTCATTAAGGATTTCTCTAAGATTGCAAAACCATTGTGCAGTCTCTTAGAGAAAGATGCAGTGTTCAGTTTTGATGAAGAGTGTAAAGAAATGTTTGAACAGTTGAAAAAGAAATTGACTATAGCTCCCGTGATCGTAGCACCGGATTGGACAATGCCTTTCGAGTTAATGTGCGATGCTAACAACTACGCGGTAGGGGCTGTTTTGGGTCAATTCCGAGAAAAGATATTCCAGGCCATATACTATGCAAGTAAAGCCCTCACGAATGCCCAATTAAACTACACAACCACCGAGAAGGAATTACTTGCAGTAGTTTACACCTTTGACAAATTCAGAGCTTACTTAATAGGAATAAAGGTGGTGGTATACACGAATCTCTCAGCAATTCGTTATCTGATCTCAAAGAAGGATGTTATGCCTAGACTAATAAGATGGATTCTACTTCTTCAGGAATTTGATTTGGAAATAAAGGATAGGAAGGGGACAGAGAATCAAGTAGCGGATCATCTTTCAAGATTAGAAAATATGGATAAGGATGGGAAAGATAAATGTGTGTAATCAATGAATCATTTCTGGATGAGCATCTTTTTGGAGTATACTCCGAGTTTCCATGGTATACAGATTTTGCCAATTACTTAGTGAGCAAAATCCTTCCCCCTAATCTAACACGACAAAAGAATAAGAAGTTCCTACATGACATCAAGTGGTACATGTGGGACGAGCCCTATTTATTCAAATAATGTGCAGACAAAATGATTCATAGATGTGTGTCATACAATGAAGTAAAGAATATCATGCACGAATGCCATTCATCTGCATATAGGGGAAATTATGGTAGTAAGTGGACAGTGACCAAGGTACTTCAAGCAGGATTCTATTGGCCTATGGTGTTCAAGGATGCCCACCAATTCGTGAAAAACTGTGACAGATGCCAAAGGGTGGGTAATATCTTAAAGAGGAATGAGATGCCACTCAATACTATCATGGAAGTAGAGGTTTTTGATGTATGGGTGTTGGGTAAAATCTAATTACGCACAACACACAAGTATACGTGGTCAACAAGTAATAAAGTGTAAGTAGAGTATCGTTCCCACGAGGAATTGTTTAATAAAAATCACCAAGTACTAACCCGTAACCAACTCAATCTTATTTAAACAAATGAATTTCAAATTATATAATTAAACTACTATTAAATTCCACTAGTTAAATTAAGATTACAGAGATTTAAAATCACAACTTCACTTAATGCTTCATTTAAGTTAACACATTTCTCATCAATTATTCTCTATTCTGAATTATTAATCAAGAACACTAAAGCAGATAAAACCAACTCTCGATGCATAATACCCATACTCACTTAAATCCACAGATGATAGAATTAAGCAAGACACCCTAATTAACTAATTCACTATATCTCTATGTGAATTACAATTAAAAGGATTTAAAGCACAAGTTCTCTATAAGATTACATATGGCGTAAAGGCATATCTCTATCCTAAACATGAATCATGAATTCCATCTATGCAAAAATCACAAACACATGCTATCATGATCAGATCTAAATTTATACTTCATCTCTCGAGTTCATATAGATTATCACGGTAATTGTTAGCTAGGCAATTAAGCAATTAAGTCCAAATCACAATAGAAAATCCTGACAATAGAACATAATAATTGATAGCGAAGCATATTAAAATAAACTACACAATAAGATCCAGTATAATCTCAAATAAAGAATTAGTTCATTGAATTAAAACTAAGAATCCACACTTGAAAACACATTAAAAGACAAAACTAAGAGTAGAGTAAAGAATAAATCTGTTGTCAGGAAATCTCTCTCTTCCTCAAGCTCCTGCTCTTGATCTTCAATGGTCTCCAAGTTGCATCAATCTCCAAATCTCATAATAATTAGGGTTTTTTTCCAAATCTACTCTAATCTAATCTAATGGAATTCTTCTCTCTAAACTAATCCTCCTCATTCTCCTCTTTTTATAAGCCTCTTTATATGTCTTTAAGTCCTCTTGGAAATCCTTGAATCAATCAGCTCGAACCAATCCTTATCGGACTCAAATTCTAACAAAAACTACTCTTTTTGCGCATACGCAAGCCCCAACTTGCTTGTTAGCTTGCAAATAGCAAGCCCCGGCTTGCTATGCTGCTATTTTTGAACTCAGGACCCCAAGCCCCGACTTGGGTATTAGGCTTAAAATAGCAAGCCCCGGCTTGGGTATAAGTTGTTAGTTATTGTTCTACTGCAGTGTCTTATGGTAAAACGACCATAACTTTTGATCCATGAGGAGTTACGGGGCCTGCCACCTATCAAATCGAAGCTTTCGACGAGATCTACAACTTTTATTCTTTGAGAATTGAGAAGTAACGAACGGATGAAGGTAGAAATTGGACTGGAAGTGACTGCTATGCAAATGGCCATCCAAAACAGCGAAGTTCAACGTCCGTTGGTACAAATGTCATAACTCTTGCATCCGAACTGCGATTGGAATGATTCAAGATGTTCCGAAAAGCTAAGAAGAAGCTCTACAATATATTCTAAGTTCCAAGCCAAGAACATAAAATGAACACGATAGCACAAACGATGTCCGAATTGCTTTTTCCTTGCGTTTTCATACCAATAGTCGCTCACACAGCTCCCAAACATATAATCTACAAAATGAACACAAAATGCATGAAAATTAACTAAAAAATATGAATGTAAGCAACTAATTCAAGTAACAGATATTGAATAAGTAGGTATAAAACCTACTTATCAAATACCCCAAAACTTAAACCGTTGCTTGTCCTCAAGCAAAAACAACATAATGCAATGCAATGGAATGCAACTAATCTACATGCCTACGAATCCAACAGTAATAAAAGAGACAAGTCTATTCAACCAGCCTTAGAGAAATCAAGTAAACATGATAATACTTCATATCAAAACCAATTAATAATTCCTATAAATCATCAAATCTTAAATTGTTATTACTGGTATAGTGCGTGTGTGCTCAACATCCATGCTAACTGATATAATGCTAAATACAACACATAATAGATCTCTTTAAAGGCATCATACAGTGCAAACTCATAAAATTCACGAACAAGCTAAATCCAACTAAATTCAAACATCCACCAAATTCAAAAGTCCAATCCGGGATACTTATGCTTTACTTTGCTTTATGGGGGCTTTTTGTTCTTTTCCCGTTTTATTATTTTTTTAACCATGACTGTGCAATGTCTCATTCTATTAGGCTAGCAGTGCTACCCCTTAGCGAGCTTTCGACCAACGACTCCCAGACCATATAAGACCTTAGGGCGCTAGGTGTAAAGACACTCCCTCAGGCGTACTTGCTCAAGTAACAAAGGCCCCAAAAAAAGACTAGCCACGAAATTTTTTTCAGCATTTTTTTCCTTTTTTTTCCTTTTTTTAAGCTTATATATCCCAAATTTTTCCCCCAAACTTAAGTTTTTGTCTAAATTTAGCCATCTCCGCCTATTCATGTCTTTCATTTATTCAAACTAATATTAAGTCAATTATGTATCAATTTAAACTTAATCAGTCAACAAAGTTGTCTCTAACGTGTTAACCTGATTATTCCATTTTCAAACAGGAAAAGATTCAATTCATAACAAGAAATCACATTAAAGTTCTAATAATCAGTACTATACTTGTCTACTCAATCCTATTCTCATCATTAGCCAAAATAGACTATAACTATCAAACAGCTGGACTCATGCAAGATGAATATAGTAACTAACTATTATTTTTGAATTTTTGAATTTTTTTAAACAAGAAACTGAATATAATGCTATTCAAACTATACTACTATGCAACTACTTATGTAGTTGTACTACATGAATGCAAACATAATGAACCTAAACTAAATTAACAAAATATGCAAAATAACATAACATAAACATGAAACTAAACATGGAATAAAGAACTAAACTAAACTCCCCCAAACTTAGCAATTATAATGTCCTCATTATAAGAATATAGCAGTAAGTAGAAGAGAACTTCCCTGTAATCAGCTAAGCATGAGGTGATGGTGGCGATGGCACAAAGACTAAAAACTCCTCCACATCGGAATTTGAAAGGAGGATATTGTGTCATGGGCTCAGGCTGGTGGCTTCCCTTTCCATAATCTTTTGCTTGTCCATTGAACCTCCAATACCTATAATGAAGAGAGACAACATGGATTAGAATAACACTTTGGATTATAAGAGAACTTAATAAGCAAATATAACAACTTGATTCCTATCTACTAAATAAACTAGGAAAACATATAAATATATAAAAAAAAAAATTAGGGTTGCCTCCCAGTCAGCGCTTGATTTATAGTCTTTTAGCCTGACTTTGTCTGGTTAACGCTATCCAATTCCTCTTCGATAATTGAGGAATCCTCCATCCATCAGTAGCAAATAATCATTTGGGAGGTTCCCACAAGCAATGGCCATAGTAGCAAAGTCACCTAGCATGCTCTGACTCGGCATAATCTCCATGAAGAAGGGCAAATAACTAGGTGCTATCTCTATTGCGTTTGTGATCATATTTGGGAATGGAAGTGTGTCAAACACAATGGGCTCTTCGTTTATCTTCTCTTTCTCGTCCCACCATGGCTTCATTGTTGCACTCGCTCTTATGTCATAAAGAGCTTCACCGACGACATGACTACCTAGCATGCAAGGTTTTGCAAATCTGACTGAATTCTTGATCTTTGGTGGAGAAGGCACTTGGGGAACTAACAGAATCGGTTCATTTTCTTTGGAATTTAGATCTTCGTCGACCTCTATTTCATTATCCCCAATTGTCTCCACACTTTCGATATCCTGTAGCTCATTCATTCGTAAATTTGGTTCGGGTTCTCCGTCAATTTCGTCATTCATGTCATAAGCCAAGTGTTTGGAGGAAGGTTGCTTACGGCTTTGGTCTTTTGATCTATCTTATTCTGAAGATTCTTAATTGACTTCTCTTGATTAATCCTTTTCTTCTTATCCTTATCCTTTGTAGGTATATAGTAGTTATATTTGCATTGCATATCATTTTGCTTGAGGACAGACAATGTTTCATGTTTGGGGGAATTTGATGAGTAGGTTTTTAACCTACAATTTAACCTTATTTAGCTTGGTATGTTGCTTGTTAGTGAGTATTTCATGTTACTTTTGATGGGTTTTTGTTCTTTTTATAGGTTAATAAGGTAAAGTCGTCCAAAAGTTGGCACTTGAAGAAATTTCAAGCATTTTGACATTCTGCATCACTGGCACGGGGCACGCCATGACTAAATAGAAGACGGTGCGGGGAGTGCTGCATGTAGAATACTTTCTGATGGGGCGGCGCGGGCCACGCTGCAATAATGAAGGACCCGGCGCGGGGCGCGCCGGTCAGTTGGGGTCAATTGTTATTTTGTGTTTCTATGTAGAAAGTATAGTTTATTTGGAATTATGATTTCTTTATGTAATAGGGTCAAGTTAGGAGTGTGAGTAGGAAGTTATTTCATAGTAATTGGGATTTTTGGAACTAAAAACTTGTTGGGTACAAAAAGGAATTTGATTTTGATTAAAATTCCCAATTGGATTGGATTTGAGGATTTTGATATGGAATGGGATTGGATTTTGTTCAGCTGGGGAGAATTAACTTATGTCAATTAGGAGATGACCAAAAAAAAGGGAAACGACAATAATTCAATTACATTGGTGAAAAGCCCTGATTGATAGAAGATTATTGGAGGAACAAAGTAAGGAAGAGGATTTCAAGAAGATTGCAAAATTGAAGGCCAAGAATAGTGGTGTATTACTATTCTTCTTTTTAAATTTAGTTCTTGTAATTGGGATGATGATTTCTTTACTTTATTCAGTTTTTAATTCATTAATTATGAACTAAATTACATTTTAGGCTTGCAATGAATCTTTAGTGTTAAATGATAATTATCATGCCTTGATTTGAGTTTAATAAACTATCAATTCAGTTTATCTATTGTGATTTGTAATTAATTTATGAATTGCTTGATCATCAATTCTGTGTGGATTTATATGGATTCGAGAGATGATGTATGAATCTAGACTTAGTCTCTATAACATGTGTTCTTGAATTCTATGTTTAAGTGGAATCTTGATGAATGTTAGGATAAAGATATACTTAACATCGCATGTAATCACGAAAAGAACTTGGAATTTAAACTATATTTAATTTTAATTCACATAGAGATATAGTGAATTAGTTAATTTGGGTGTTTGGCTTTATTCTATCTAATTTGTGGATTTAAGTTAATACGGTGTTAGTGCATCGAGAGATGGCTAATTCTACTTAAGTGTTCTTGATTAATAAACTAAGATAGTGAATTAAAATGGACTAAGGTGTGATAATTGGAGTGAGACTTAAAGTGAAGTTGTAAGCCTAATTCTTCATTATTTGCTTAAAATTACGGTTATTAAGTTGTGTTGGCTGGTTTGGAATTTTAATTTATTAGTTTTTATTAATTATAATCATTAATTCGAATAGTTTAATAAAATTGGAATAATATAAAACTGGTAATTGTTGAAATTAAAATTCATAATAGTATCTGTGGTAACGATACTTTTCTCATCATTATATTACTTGTTGATCATGTATACTTGCATGTTGTGCATAATTAGATTTTACCTAACACTAAGTGGTCTTTGCAATAGCGCCCATTGTTCAGAACTGGCGCCGTAACGCTGACCTGGGCGCCAATATGAATACAGCCTGGCCTGCTCTGATAACCTTAGCTTGCACATCTCTGCCATTAAGCTTATGGCAAGATTTGCTGACTTTGTCTTCTTAATCGCAGAAGTTTCCATTTATACTAGAAACCGGCGCTGCGAAACTACAACGTGGAGACAAGCTTGCTAAGCGGCACTGCAACACTACGATGCAGTTTTTATTTCTGCAGTTCGCAAAGAACACAGAACATGGCCAAATTACGCCAAAATTTCACACAAACAACGAATTTAATATTAACCATAAACTATAAACTTAACAAAAACATTTTATAATATTCTTTGAATACTTTTAACAACTTAAGTCACATAAACAATAAGATTTAAAGCTATAATTGTGATGTTTTTGTGAAAAACTATATTTTTGACATTCTTAACGAAATCAACTACTACAAACTCATTTTTCAACCAAATCAGTCCATACAAATTTCTTTCTTTTCATTTTTACGTGTATTAACATAATCATCCATCAATTTACTAATTAATATGCAATTTAAATATAAATTTTCATACTTTTAAGCCACATTCTTACATACTTCTCTAGTAAACTACAACACTCTAATTAAACTCAATTTTATGGATTTGATTACTTTAAAACATATATATATATATATATATATATATATATATATATATATATATATATATATATAACATGTTATAACCATATACAACATCATATAGTGAACAATTAACCATTAAATTCAATTACGAGAGAGTTAAAATTGATTTTTCATGAAAACTTTTAAGAACGTAAAATAAAGTTGAGATTAAAGGATTATCCTTGATTACTCTACTTAGATTACACAAAGATGATAAAAAAACTTCTTTAATTCTCCAACTCCTTCTTCAATCTCACTATTCTATGAAATTCTCTATTTTCTCTCTGCACTTTGTTTTTCTCAGTCTTAATTAAATGAACTGACGTATAAAAGTATTAACCGGCGCATACTTGGTAGCAATTATGTGCAGTATGGCCTTAACTGCTCCCATGGGCTTAAGGCCATGTTTGGCTAGCTTATTAATTTTCTATTCTAATTTATTTTAATTAACTTATTTATTATATAGTTTATTTGTCACACTTTCATTACTTCGATTTTTAATATTTAAATTAAATTAAATTAAAGTCAATATTACTCATTAAATCACATCATCACATAATTAAAATTCTCATTTATTAAATATAACAAATCAATAAATCTCTAATTAATTATTTAATTAATTAGAATAACATTAAAATTATTTAATAACTTATTAAATTTAATTATCCTAATTAAATTCACACTTTGAACTATAACATTATTCCTCATTAATTTAATTAACGTGACACACTTAATTAAATTAATCTACAACAATTCCATCAAATATTTATTTAACTCAATAAATTAAGAAAATATTTATTTATTTTGATAAATATTTAAAAATTAATTACAAAAGTTTCGTTCGTCACATCTTTTCCCTCTTAAAAGGATTCTGTCCCCAGAATTACGATTCACTTAATTCGTCCCGTTACATTCTCTCCCCTTATAAAGATTTTGTCCCTAGAATCGCTACACAAATATTAAGCAAATAAATGTGAATAATTTTTCATCATTTGTTCTTCGAGTTCCCACATTGCTTCTTCAGCGTTGTGGTTCCTCCAGATTACCTTAATAAAATGTATTACTTTATTTCTGAGTACTTGTTCCTTTCTGTGGATTATCTGAACAAGAAATTTTTCATAAGATAAATCTTTCTCAAATTACAGGGGTTCATATTCTATAACGTGCTTGTAATCGAGCTTATACGGTCATAACACAGGAATATGGAAAACATTATGGATATGTTCTAAGGCCGGAAGTAAGGCTACCTCATATGCGACTTCAACAATTCTTCTCAATACTTCAAAAGGTCCAATGAACCTCAGACTCAATTTTCCCTTCTTACCAAATTAGATCTTTCCCTTCCAAGGAGACACTTTCAAGAAAACGTAGCTATCAGATTCAAATTCTAAATTTTGTCGGTGTTGATCAGCATATTTCTTCTACCTGTTCGGAGCAACTATTAATCTTGTCCTGATCAGCTTGACAATCTCAGCAGTCTGTTGCATCAATTCTAATCCTAGTAGTTGACGTTCACCAACCTCATCCCAGCATAATGGGGTCATTACTAGAAATTCAACATATAACGACGACATATAACAATGGTCGGCACGGAACCGTCGCTATAGGGCATCTATAGCGACGGTCGGCACGAAACCATCGGTATAGTGATTTTTTTTATAGAAAAAACCCTCCCACTTTCCCACAAATCATAAATCATTTCTGTATCTTCACTCCAATTTTTTCTCCCAAATTATCTTCTTCCTCTCCAGTCATCTCGGGTGCATCTCTTTGCTCATCTTTGCTCATATTGAACTATATCGTCCTTTTCTAAATGATCTAAATCACTTTCTGGGGTTCGAAAAATGGTTATAGTGTGGGATAATTTATTCTGCAATTGTTCTCATTAGATCTAGGGATGGAGACCAGCCAATATGGTGAAGCAGATTCTTGTTGGACCAACCCAACCTTGCCGAAGGATATCATTTTTTATCTAGGTATTTACAAAGTATTAAGTTTCCATTACAGATTTAGGAAGGTCACCGAGTTTTTCTGGGTTTGTGAATTATGAATTGGGTGTTTAATTTGTTTAACTTTTCTCATCAATTGGGCATTTGTTTTGTTTAACTTTATTTTCGATTATTGGGCTTCCAGAAACATCTGCAAGCGAACCAAAACTCTGCAGTAAAAGAAAGAATGGCCAAAGTTCCAAGCAAGCACGGGCGTGATCAGAACCTAGTAATTCCTCTCTCCCTCTCATTCTTTATATATATATATGTATATATATATATATATATATATACGTGTTTGCTCTTTTTGTTGATTGACCAGAAAAATGATTCAGCTCCGGTAGCTACCTATAGTGAAATAATCAAAACATTAAAAAAAGAATGAATTGTATGTTTTACGAAATTGATTAAATTTTTGTTGGATTGGTTTTGATTCTTTGGGAAAAGGAGTTTGGGATTTTTGATTGGGGATAGTGGAAGCTTAAAGCTTTTAGATTAATCAGAGTTTTGAGTTAAAAGTACTCCAATTTACTCTCCCCTCTATTTGTTTCACCATTTTCTGTTTTATCTTTTTGGGTCATGATCTCTGATTTGCTGATTTAGTTAATAAAAAAGAGGAATTTTTGTGTGCTACAACGGCTCTCGTTTTGGGACAGATTATGAGTATTTAGTAGTATTTACATTTAGGTTGTATAATCATAATATGCAGCTCTATTTTAGTTAAAAAATTCATATGTTTTATTGGGTAAGGTTTAGAGAATGTAAGAGTACTGGCATTTTACCAAGTCAAGATGAATGTGTTACATTTTGTGATATATTTTTGTTGTATGGTTTATAAACAATGATGAGGTTCAAATTTATTTATTTTTGCCAATAAATGAGATTGAGGTTCACGTTTACTTGCTCTCATTGTTATCCTTTTCATTGTAGTTTCTTGGAAACCAGGATTTCAAGGTGTTTTTGAATAATTTGCAAGATTGGGAACTCTCACTCAAAGACAACGAAAAGAAACTGAAATCTCAATCTCTTGGCAAGGAGAAGTTGGTAAGTTATGAACCCAACTACAATGAAAGAAAATAGAAAGTTTTTACGTTCTTAATTTCCTCTTAATGCATTGATAAGTATCCTTATATGATGGGTTTTTACTTTCTCCTGCTAAGAAGCACAACTACGTACACATAATTAGCTAAACATGAAACAACCAGTACACTGATGTGACACATTTTAAAAAGTTTACTATATGGGGATAGGTTTGAATCTATTTCAATAATATGGACATATTATGCTGAATACTCTGCTCCCTAGTGCTTGTTCACCTTATAAAATCTTCCTTCTATCATACTTACTTTTGATGCTCCCTTCATCTTGAAAAAATAGTACCTATTTTCTTTGTAGATATATAAAAGGCCTACCAAGAGCAATAATTGTTCCACCTCAAATTTAAAGTAGTTGTAATTGCAGGGTATGTGTAATTAAAACAATATATCTTCATGTAGTCGATCCAAGCTTTTATAATATGTTTAGGTTTAATATATATATATATATATATATATATATATATATATATATATATATATATATTGTCTCCTTATCTCAATCTTTTATATCTCAATTCAAAAATAGCATGCCATCCTTTCAGTCACACAGCCCTCCAACAATACCATCAACACCCCCAAACCACTCCATCATTCTTGTTTCTACGTGTGAAAGTAGGAACCCTTTATTTGAATATTATTCTTCTACTGATCACTTCTGAGCTGCAATAGCCAGTAAGGCTTTCATTTTGAGTTTCATGATTTGCTCAACTTACATTCTCTCTCTCTCTCTTTCTCTGTACTGTATATATATATATATATATATATATATATATATATATATAAACTGTAAAGCAATTTATTTTTCTCCAAATAGGCCTGACATGTTCCTCAAAAGAGGAACTCTATTTCCTGCACACATGACTCTGTATGTGGCATCTGTTCATATTTTTCTACCATATTATGATTGATATATATATACTCTCCCATTATCATGTATTCCCTCTAGGGTTGACATTCCGGGACCCATTGGTATTGTACATGATGAAAACATACACATGGTACTTCTAAAGAAGAATACAAGCAAACATACCCTAATGCCTGCCTTAGTTTTGTGTGTGCAATTTTATATAAACAACTTGTGTTTAATTATTTTTGAGAAATCTAGCTAGCTAGCTTCTAGGCTAGCTATGGATGGCAAATATGATGGGTACAAGTTACTCAACAAAAGTAATAGGAGCAGAGTATTAGGCTAGCTATGGATGGCAAATATTCAGTATGAAGAAATATTCAGTAATAGGCTAGCTATGGATGGCAAATACTTTTGATGCCTCTATATGGAACATGTGTAACTCATAATTAGACATCCATTGGTTGGAGTATTTATTTTTTTCTGGGTGCTATATGGAACATGTGTAACACAGAAATTGGATGGCAGAGACATGTTGGAGCCTTTTGGTTCATTGTAAGGCGATTGTATCAATTATTTTTTCACTTTCATTGGTATAATTTGTAGAAAGGCCGGTTGTAATAAAAATAAATTTGTTGACTCTATGAAAAGATAGGATATTAGATGGTTCCAATTTGGTTAAATTCTTATGTATTATTTAACCCTCATTTTCTTTTAGCAAATCAACTTCCCAGTCTTCACAGTGACTTTTCAGTGCCACCCCTGGTCATCATCCATGCATGATTTTAGTTGCCCTAGGAGTTTGGTGGAACCAGTCTCTCTAATTATTATTATAATTAAATATTTATTAGGTGATAGCTTTGGTTTCTCTTTTGTATATTCCATTGTGCTTTATGCATGGATGTGTTGATTTATTTTGCTCTTAACATGGCAAGTCTTGATACATTTGGGCCACCAGCTGTTAGACCTTTTTTTATTGGGCATTTTATTCAATATACTCTATGATTTGAATGTATATCTACAATGTTCCTTTTCTAATATTTGATCATTACTTGCAGTTGACAGTAGACAAAATTCTAATTTGCGGGCTGAAATGGAGCAAGCTTCTCGATCTTGATAAGAAATTAAGGTCAATGGTGGCTGTCTGGGGATAAGGCAATTATATTTTAGGAGATGGACTTGTATCTATTATATTGTAATGTTGTAATGTGAATGATTTAAAATCAGTTATATGTTGGGTAAAATCTATATATGCACAACACGCAAGTATACATGGTCAACAAGTAATAAAGTGATAAGGAGAGTATCGTTCCCACATAGATCAACTAGCAATAATCTTAACTTGCAAGTACTAATTTCCTATTAATCCCAAATGATTATGATTAAAGATTCTAAATTAAATAATAAAATAAACTACCACAAATCAATCATAAATATCAAAATCTGGAATTTCACACAATCAATGGAGAATTAGACTTATGATTCACCCTAAGCTTGACTCTAATTTTAACACATTTATTCCAATTCAATTCACTATCCCAGTTCATTAATCAAGAACACGAATGTAGTATTAACAACCTCTCGATGCACTAATACCATATTAACTTAAATCCACAATTAAGATAGAAACAAGTTAAACACCTCAATCAACTAACTCACTATATCTTTATGTGAATTATAAATAAAGAAGGTTTAAGATTAAGTTTTCTATCCGATTACATGCGATGTCAAGCATATCTCTACCTTAACATACATCATAATTCTGCTATTCACAAAATTCGTGAACACATGTTATATTAACTAAGTCTACATTTGAATATCCTCTCTCGATTCCATACAAATCCACAAAAATTGTTGATCAAGCAATTCATAAATTCAAGCTCAAATCAATATAGATAAACTGAAAATAGATTATTAAAATTGGAAATCAAATTTCACAAAATCATCGATTTGCTCAAGAATTCATCATAAGCCTAAAAAGTGAATTAGTTCATCATAAACAAAATAAACACTGAATAAATCATAGAAAACATTCTTTCAATTACAAATAATAGCCTAAGATGAAGAATATTGAAAAACACCCTTCACGTAGCCTAGAATTGCAATCATCTCGAAAATCTCTTCGAAATACTCCTCCAACGCTTGTTTAGAAAAAACTGAGATGAATTTTCGTAATATGCCTTGTGTGTTCTTTAATTCCATGTTAATTGAGTAGTAGATATCCAACACACAAGTCCCAACCGAAATTCTCCATCAAGTAAAGTCCATGTACAATCCAATATGCTAGAAACCATGTCCAACAAGAGTTTCAACCAAAACAGAACACAACAACGATGACACCCCTCCCGTGCTAGGTGTATGAGTAAAACAAGTCCGCCTCGGTGGGCTTCCTTCCTACTAAATCCTTATGAAGACCCCCACCCCGAGAGGGGTATATAAGATAAATAAAGTTCAGCCCAAATGGTGTGTGATCTGCTAGATAGTTTGCTGAACTTCATGGCTTCTTCCCAACTTGCATTATTTGACTCCAAATCCTCCCAATTAACTCCAAATATACGTTAAATGCCATAACAACCAACCTACACATAAAATAACATAAAACAAGTGAAAACGAACAAGAACACAAGAATTTAGCAACAATTAAGCATGAAATCGACACTGATTCGCGTATATAAAATTCACTTATCAAAATCCCCCAAACTTAAACCGTGCTAGTCCTCGAGCACAAAACAATTACATGCTATGCAATGAGATGAAATGAATATGATCTAATCTATATGCTTTCGAATCCATCAGTATCGCAGAATCAAGATTATCTTAACGGCCTCAGCGAAACAAGCAACTATACAATATCAATCCCCAAAACCAATCTACAATTCCACCTTAATCCTCAAATCTCAATCTATCATCACTGGTATAGTGTGTGTGTGTGATCAACATCCATGATAACTGCTATGGACTCAAATTCAATACATAATCAATTTCTTGGAAGGAATCATACAATGCAAACTTGAAAATTTCTAAAGATAGACAAGTTCCAACTAAAACTAAGCAATTACTATTTCCAAGGGTTCACATAGGGTATTTATACTTTATTCTATATATATATATATATATATATATATATATATATATATATATATTTTCACGGGGGCTTTTCGCACTTTTCCCGTTCTATTCATTCTTTTTTTTATAATATATACATACATGACTGTGCAATGTCTCATCCCATTAGGCTGACAGTGCTACCCCTTAGCGAGCTTTCAACCAACGACTCCTAGACCATAAAAGGCCTTAGGGCGGTAGGTGTAAAGACAATCCCCTCGGGTGTACTTGCTCAAGTAACAAAGGCCCCGAAACAAGACTAGTTACGATATATAAACTTTTTTTTTTTTTCTCTTTTTAATCCTTTTTTAGATAGATAAAGCTTATATACCCCACATATCATCCCCCAAACTTAGGTTCTTCCCTAATTTTCGCCTTTACTATCTATCCTTGTCGTTTTCTCATTTACTCTAGCATTATCCTTTAGAGACTATTTATGTATTAATTTGAACTGACCAGTCAACAAGGATGTTATTAATCGTGCTAACCTTTTTTATAACAGTTTCAAACAAGCTCAAGATTCGATTCATAATAGAAATTGTATCACAGTTCTAGTAATTAATGCTGTATTAGTTAACTTATTATCAATCTCATCATTGGCCCACAAATCATATGAACTACAACATTGCTGGACTTATGCAAACACAATATTTAACTAACTAAACATTTTTTTTATAGATAACAAACTGCACTATTTACAAAACTAAAAACAATGCAATGACAAAAATAGCCTAAGCTACTATGTATGCACCTAAGCTATCATACAATACTGAAATTAAATTCCAATACTAAAATTAAAATGACAAAATGCACCCTAAGTACTACATAGAATTTAAATCCCCCAAACTTAAGTAATACAATGTCCTCATTGGATGATTAATCAAAAGTAAGTACGTGAGGACTTCCCTGCTATCGCTTAAGTCTAAGGAGGTGGTTGTTGCTCTTCTTCGTCTGAATCACTTGGTGGAAACCTCAGAATTGACACGGGCTGCTGATATGGAAATTGGGCCGCCAGGTTGAAGCTTTGAAGGGTTGTGTTGAGGGAGGCGAAAGATGCATTCATAGCATCAAACATGTGATCTTGCCTCATTGCCAATCGCCGCATTTCTTGACGTGCTGCTTTGTTGTGCGCATTCATTTAATTTTGGAAATCAAGGAACTGAGGACTGGATATTGCCTCGGTCTGCTGTACCTGCTCGGCCCCTTGATCTCCCATAGCGTCATCATCATCCTGCGATGTCTCTGTAGCATCAACTTCATCTTTCGAAGCCGACAGAAAAATAAAGCCCAATCCACGCGGATGTGAATCGCTTCCTGTCCATACAGAATATCGCGCTATCATTCATGAATCAAGCAACGCGAGAGTTATTTGTATGGGCTCATCGTCAGACCATCTCACCCCTGTATTGTGACACAACCCACATATGAGTGCTGGGTGTGGCAAGCCTCCCAAAAAATTTCCACGTAAACACCAGCGGATGGAGAACAGATAATGGCCCCGACATCGATAATGAAATCTTGCATAATTGCGTACAACAGTAACGCCTTCTCTTTAGTCACGTCCGAGGTGTGTTGGGACGAAAGAAGTTTAGCGTATAGGAATGCGTACCAGATTTTTCCATATCAGCTAAGGTCCTTGTTGTGGAATACCGTGCCTCCCTTCCGACCTTTGATCCAAGATGTTCCCGACTTTGTCATCTCCGTGATTATTGCGTCATAGTCCGGATTAGAATCTCATAGATGAGCATATTGGCAGTGATGAGGTACCCACAGTTGATAGTAGGTGTTGATTGCATCGGCACTGAACGGAACCATCCGACCCCTCACAAACACATTGAATGGGGCTTTGTCCTCAGCGTTCACATAGAATTCCTTGACAATATTAACAACGGCGGGTTCCGGCTCTTCTTTAAATTTCAACCACCCCTTTTGATAAATTTGAGGCATCATCTCCCCATCGCTAGAATCCGGTGCCAACCCCCGCTCTGGTGTAAGGGCTTTTGTGAGCATATAATCATACCGGTCGGCGGCGGCGGCACTCACAAATTTCTGGCGATCAAAGGTCCGAGTTGGTTGAGATGGCCTTGAACTCTCACCCCTTTGGCGTTTCGATGTTGATTGTTAAGCCATATTTTCTCTCTTGTTGTTTGACTTGCCTTAGCTCTCCCCCAAATTTTTCAATTTGATCTTCTCTAGCCCTCTAGTAACCTCTAGGAATGCCCACTTCAATTTGTGTGAGAATTATGGTAGGAGATGTAGTAATATATAGAGGTGGTGGAATGAATTCTATTGGTGGAGTGAAGAGGTGGTGGAATTAATGGAGTTAAAGAGGTAGTGGGAAATAAAAGTGGTGGTAGTGGGTGGTGGTTATGGGAGATTTAATTGAGGTAGTGGGGTATTGGTCATGGGAAGAGGCTACTTAACCCCTCATCATCATTAAATTTCAAGACCCCGCCCTGTGGGGGTACTAGGCTTGCAAAGCCATTTCCGTGGCATGGCTACTGAATCGACAAAGGGGACCCCACCTGCTAGGTGTTAAGCATAGAAGGCATTTCATGGCATGGTTCCTGTTAAAGTCTGGGAGACCCCCGCCCCAACGGGGGTTGTAGTGCAGAATGGGCCTGCCTCGGTGGGCATGTACACTGCCAAAATCCTCTGTTTTCTCCACTTTGCTTCATGTAACTCACTCAATGAACCTTTGTTCCTCCTGCACGATGTAAAACATGAGAATTAGTGCGTTGTTGGTAACATGATGTATTATGGAGCGATTAACGAGACTTTTATTGTATGCTACTACCTAGTAATTTAATGAAAACTATATTGTAACGAATATAAATGAAAAATACATGAAATAAACTAAAGATTGGGTTGCCTCCCAATTAGCGCTTGATTTTAAGTCGTTCAGCCTGACTACTTCCTGTTCATGGTGCGTCAGTCAAGGTGATGGTGATGACATCAGTGTTGGCCTCGCCACCCTAATAGTGCTTTAAATGTTGAGCGTTGACCTTGAATGTTACTAACAGATTATGATTGAAGAGTTCGACTACGCTATGAGAGAATACCCGCTTGATAGTGAATGGTCCCGACCATCTTGATTTGAGCTTTCCTGGGAACAATCGCAGCCGTGAGTTAAACAAAAGGACTGATTTCCCCGACTCGAATGTTCGATGCATATTTTTCTGATCGTGCCATCTTTTTACTTTTTCTTTGTATAATTTGGTGTTCTCATAGGCATGAAGGCGAAATTTGTCTAGTTCATTCAGTTGAAGTAGTCTCTTCTCCCCTACAGCTACTTGATTGAAATTGAGTTTTTGAACCGCCCAATAAGCCTTATGCTGTAGCTCGACTAGTAAGTGACATGCCTTCCCGTACAGTAGTTGATATGGTGACATCTCAAATGTTGTCTTGTACACAGTCTGGTATGCTCATAATGCATCATCCAGTTGAAGCGACCAATCTTTCTGACTTGGATTTACTAATTTCTCCAATATCTTCTTAACTTCTCTGTTTGACACCTCACCGCCTAATCGATTTGAGGGTGATATCAGAGTACTACCTCAGGGTTGATTCTATACCGCGCCAAAAGAGCTCGTGAAGGACTTATTGCAAAGGACTACCTTCACATCGATTATTGCTCTTAGCGTGCCAAACCTCATGAAAATATTTTTCTGTAGGAATTTGAGGACCACCTTGGCATCGTTGGATGGTAGTGCTGCAGCTTCAACCCACTTCGATACGTAATCTACTAGAAGAAGAATGTATTGATTGTTGAGTGATGACGGGAATGGCCCCATTAAATCGATACCCCATACATCAAAGATTTCCACTTCAAGAATCGTTTGTAAAGGCATCTCATTCCGTTTCGAAATGTTGCCCACCCTTTGACACCTATCGCATTATTTGACAAAATTGTGTGTAAGACCCCAACTTTTATAAATAAAAATAATTTTTCTATAAATATCATTTTTGAATATTATGGAATAAATTTGATATAATGTTATAGTTGTGGGTAATATTTATAAATTTTGCAAAGTACGCAAGTTGTTATATAATATTCGATTGGTCAGGGAATATTAAATGACGGCAAGACAATCATTGGTGGACCCCACAATGTAATTATTATCGGATTGTCAGAAAAATGACAAAAATATTTTTATGAAAATAACGGCGGAAGTTTTACCGTTGATACTGTTGAACTACTCGGTAGTAAAAGTACAGTAATACACGTGGTTGCATAGTAGCACACGGTATTGATTATTAATGCTTATGTGAGAAGTCACTCAGTTTGATTCAATTATTGTCGATATTTTATATGTTATTAAATCAATAATTGAGATGACGAAGTTGTTAATATTATTATTTGCATTATTAACGATGTCTAGAAGTTCTGCCAAGGAGAGGTTTGTTCACCTAATTGCGTGCCAATAGGGAGAAATCCTTATTGGAAAGCCCCCTCTTTCCTGGGAACGACCTGGTCGATTAATAGTGTGAATAATAATAATGATGATGACTTTTTGTTTTATTTGTATTATTAACGTAATAAAATAGAAAAACTTTTTATATAAAACAAAATACTTTTATAAAGTTATTCGTTTTATTAGGCTAATAGTAAAATCTTTTTATATTAAACAGAATACTTTTATAAAGTTATCTCATTTTATTAGACAATAATTAGAATATATTATATTTTATTATGCATAGTGTTTGCATAGTGCTTGCATAGTGTTTGCATAGTAAAATCTTTTTAAAAGTTATTCGTTTTATTAGATTATAAGTAGAATATGTTATATTTTATTTAAAAGATTTTACTTTAAATATGGACCGTCCGATTAAAGTAAATCAATCTGGACCGTTCATGGATTGGTTACTATTCATTCCATTCTTCTATAAATAGAAGCTCATTCCTTCATTATTTCTTAAGAATTCACTAAAACTCTAGAGAGAGAAACTATAGAGAGAAAGAAGAAAAGTATTCTGCTACTTAACTACTCCGATATCAAGTTTCTTTTACGGTAAGGGGTATTATTTTTTTTTATATTCATGAGGAGAACTTCTGTTATTCCATCTTTATTATTCTGTTGGAAAAACCTGTATACGCGGGCTACCCTATACTTGGTGAAATTATTCTGTATTCCATTCTTTATTATTACATTGGAATATCACATACATGCTTTTACTGTGGGACCGGTTTCGTCTTTATTATTATTCTCGTTGAATATCATGTATCATGCTTTACTCCCACTGGTTCCGTCTTTATTATTCTGTTGGAACATCCTATTGGTGTGAATTTCACCTTACTTTGGTTTAAATCATTTAGTATTCATTGGAATAACTGCTACATCTAAGTACCGCATGCATGGTGATTTCTGTTGTATTCCATTCTTTATTATTCTGTTGGAATATCCTGTAGGTGTGTATTACGCCTGACCTAGTTCCGTTATTTATTATTCTGATGGAATAACCTGTCTATGCGAAGTACCGCATGCATAGTGATTTCTTTTGTTATTCCATTCTTTATTATACTCAGTTGGTTAAAGTTTTGACTTCTACACTTCATGAAATTAGTGGAATATTCTCGATATTTGCGCTTCATCTAGTATCTTTTCATGGAAATATTCTTCTGAGCATTCTTGAATTTTACTTTACAAAGAAGTATCATGTTAACAATTTGGATGTTATTAGTTCCTGAATAAATTAATTCTTGAACTTGTTTTATTGAATTCTTATATCATTGTCATCATCCTCATGTTTATATTATTTTTGAAAGTCATCTGTGGCACCTTAGTGCATAGATTTTACTTGGTATGATTATGACCAGGGGATTATTTGGTGCAATCATGACCGTAATGTTACAAATGATGTGGTAAAAGTCCTCATTGGCCCGGTGCATTGATGGACGCTTGTTGGCATGATCATGACCATTGATGGATACACAAATATCCTTGGCCCGTAGTGCATGGATAATTTGTGGTCGTGACCTAATGAATATCCTTGGTAGTAGTCTGTGGGGATGATGTGGATTATTTATTAAGTGAGTCTCAAATGATAAAAGTGATGAAAACCCTTTTTAAATCATAAAAGATTGTAGATTTTATTAACTACTTGACTCTTTTAATGGATTGCATGTTCCACTGCAGTTAAACTTGATGTCTATTGTATTTTATCAGTTTAACACTGTTGAGGACTATTGATAATTTATTCTGGCATTATCTTAGTCATAATATTTCTTCTTGGGCTAGTTGAGCTCACCCTTTCTTTCACTGTTTGTTCTCTTGAAATGAGAACGTAGCCGGGACTAGTCGGGAACGGAGTGATGGTCCGAGATGGTGTCTTAGTAGTCCTCACTATTCTGTTAAATAGTGTGATAATAAATATAATGAGGACTAAATTGAGTGTGGATATTGTCTAGATGACAATATTTGTATTAAAACTCACAGCATGTATTTTGTCGTATTTTACACGACTGTTGTATAATCAAGTTGTATTTGAATTTAGTACCATGTATTTGGCCACTCAAGATGGGTGATGTATACCTATTTTGGGGGCGTCACATTGTGGGCGTCCTTAAATAATGTGGGCCAATAAAACCCAGCTTGCAGCACCTTTGCTTCTGTCCTTTCGCTACCATAATGCCTGCCATATGCAGATGAATGGCACTCATGCATGATCTTCTTCACTTCACTATAGGGGACGCACCGTCTAATCATTTTGTCGGCGCATTGCTTAAACAAATACGGTTCGTCCCACATGTACCATTTTACATCATGAAGAAACTTCCTTTTCTATTGTCTTGTGAGGTCAGGTGGTAGAATGTTGATCACAAGAAAATTTGCATAATCCCCATACTAAGGAATCTCTGCAGAAATCCCAAACAGCTGCTCATCTGGGAATAATTCATTAATTTCACATCTATCTTCTTTCGCTTTCCCTTGGTTTTCCAGCCTAGACAAGTGATCAGCTACTTGATTCTCTGTCCCCTTTCTATCCTTTATTTCTAAGTCAAACTCTTGAAGTAGGAGAATCCATCGGATGAGTCGTGGCTTAGCATCTTTTTTGGCTATTAGGAACCGAATCGCCGAATGGTCCGTGTAGACTATCACCTTAGTCCCGATCAAGTATGCCCGAAATTTGTCAAACGCATACACCACTACAAGCAATTCCTTTTCCATGGTTGTATAATTCATTTGAGTCTCTGTGAGTGTTTTACTTGCATAGTATATGGCATGAAACACCTTGTCTCGTCGTTGGCCCAAAACAACCCCAACCGCGTAGTCACTTGCGTTACACATTAGCTCGAATGACATGTTCCAATCCGGCGCTACGATCACGGGGGCTGTAGTTAATTTCTTCTTCAATAATTCAAACGCTGACTTGCAAACCTCATCAAAACTGAAAATAACATCTTTCTCTAAAAGACTGCATAGAGGTTTTGCAATTTTAGAGAAATCCTTTATGAACCTCCTGTAGAACCCAGCATGTCCCAGTAAAATCCTAATACCCTTAACTGAGCTCGGTGGAGGCAGTTTCTCGATTGTTTCCAGCTTTGCTTTGTCAACCTCTAATCCTTGAGCCGATACCTTATGGCCCAAAATTATGCCCTCTTCAACCATGAAGTGGAATTTTTCCCAATTGAGTACAAGGTTCGTATCCTTACATTGCTGCAACACCATAACCAGATTTCCTAGGCAAGTATCAAAGTTGTCTCCATAGACGGAAAAGTCGTCCATGAAGACTTTAACATTTTTCTCCACCATATCTAAAAAGATGGCCATCATACACCGCTGGAAGGTTGCAGGTGCATTGCATAATCCGAATGACATCCTCCTGAATGCAAATGTGCCGTAAGGGCACGTAAATGTCGTATTTTCTTGATCCTCAGGAGCGATGACTATCTGGTTATAGCCTGAGTACCCATCCAACAAATAGTAATATTCATGTCCCGCCAATCTATCCAACATTTGATCAATAAAGGGCAACGAGAAATGGTCTTTTCGGGTTACTTTGTTCAATTTTCTATAATCCATGCAAACCCTCCAACCTGTCACTGTTCTAGTCGGTATTAACTCGTTATCCTCATTTTGCACCACAGTCATTCCTCCCTTTTTCGGTACGCACTGGACTGGACTAACCCACTACTGTCGGAAATCGGGTAGATGATACCGGCATCCAACCACTTCAAAATTTCCTTCTTCACAACTTCCTTCATAATAGGGTTAAGTCGCCGTTGTTGCTCCACCGTTGGTTTTGCTTCATCTTCCATCAGAATCTTATTCATGCAAAATGAAGGGCTAATTCCCTTTATGTTCGCAATCGTCCACCCAATCACTGATTTGTGTTCCTTAAGCACCCTCAACAACTTTTCTTCCTGCAATTCGTTAAGTGCAGCAGAAATAAAAATAGGTAAAGAATTTGAATTGCCTAAATACGCATTCCTGAGGTGTTTAGGGAGTGGCTTAAGTTCTAAAGTTAGTGGCTCCTCCAGTGACGGTTTTAATTTTTTTGTGGCTGTCTCCTCCGTGTGCAAGGGTTCAAATGGTGCTCTAAATTGGCTCACTCCTAGCAACGAATCTAGCATCTGTAAGTAGTCCACAAATTCTGGGTCGTCGACCTCTTCATCCCCCAGTAAAGTTGTTTCTAACGGATCGTTAACCAAAATCTTGCTCATATCTTCACTGATGATTTGCTCAATTAAATCCATCCGAAAACATTTTTCCTCATTCGTAGGGAATTTCATGGCCTTGAACACATTAAATTTGATTTCTTGATCTTGGACCCTCATAGTAAGTTCTCCTTTTTTATACGTCTGAGAGTGTCTACCCGTAAAGAAAGGTCTCCCTAGGATAATCGGTATGTTCTTGTCCTCCTCAAAATCCAGAATGATAAAGTCCGCGGGGAATATAAACTTATCCACATTAACCAAAATGTCCTCTACTATGCCTCTCGGATATGTGACTGACCTATCCGCCAACTGTAATGAAATGTTCCTAGGCTTTGGCACGGGTAACCCCAATTCTGTGTATATTGACAATGGCATAAGGTTTATACTCGCCCCCAAATCACATAAACATTTATTAAAAGACATATTCCCGATCGTGCATGGAATAGTGAAACTCCCCCGGGTCCTTGAGTTTTGGTGGTAACTTCTGCTGTAGCACTGCACTACACTCCTCTGTTAGCGCAACTGTCTCAAAGTCATCCCATTTCTTCTTCCTTGACAGAATCCCTTTCATGAATTTCGCATAACTGGGCATTTTCTCTAAGGCTTCTGCAAATGGAATATTAATAAGGAGTTTCTTGAACACTTCCAAAAACTTTGCGAATTGCTTGTCTAATTTCCGTTTTTGGACCCTCTGCTGAAACGGTGGTGGTGGATAAAAAATTGGCTTATTGTTTAATTTTTTTTCCTCGCTCTGCTTATCCTCACCTTGTTTCCTTCAACCACGTTACTGTCATCAATTTTTTTCTTCGGTATTGCTGAATTTTCTGCATTAGTACCCTCAGCAACTTTTCCACTCCTCAATGTAATTTCCTGACACTATTTGTGGTTACCCTTCGGATTCCTCTCTGTATCGCTTGGCAGGGTCCCTTATGGCTTGTTATTTAGTGCTAGGGTAATTTGCCCCATCTAATTTTCTAGGTTCTTGATGGCTACTGTTTGGTTTTTCATTGCTGCCTCATTACTAGTTATATACTTTAACACCACTTCCTTGAAATCTGATTTCCTTTTTTGATGTTGAACCGGTTGTTGGTGATTCTGAAAACCTGGGGGATATAACTATCGTGGAGCTTGATGTTGTTGGTTATTGCTCCACGAGAATTTCGGATGATTCCTATTCCCTTGATTGTTCGTGTTCTGATATGTATTCTGTGGAATTCTATTATAGTTGCCCACAAACTGCATAGATGCTGGATTAATCGCACATTGATCTATTGGGTGCTCTCCCACACACAACTCACATATAACTGCCACTTGTTGTGCTTGTTGTGTCTGTACCCCTGTCATAGAATCCAACTTCTTCGAAAGTGCATAAATTTGTGCTTGTATAGCTGTCACACCATCCACTTCTAACACCCCAGCTGCCTTTGCCTGTGTCATTCTAGCCGTGGGCCACTGGTAGTTATTAGCCGCCATGGTTTCAATCAAATCGTAAGCTTCCTCGAACTCTTAGCCATGAATGCTCCGCCCGACGCTGCATCAATACTCGTTCTGAGATTCCCATGTAGTCCGTTGTAAAAAGTGTTCATTTATAGCCACTTGGGCAATCCATGATGTGGGCATTTTCTGAGCAATTCTTTGTATCTTTCCCATGCCTCATATAACGACTCCCCATGTTGCTGTTCAAACATCGTTATCTCGTTCCTCATCTTTGCAATTTTTCGTCGGTGGAAAGAATTTTTCGAGGAATTTTTGAGCTAAGTCCTCCCATGTTGTTATCACACTAGACTATAGAGAATGCAACCAACTCTTTGCCTTGTCCCGTAAAGTGAATGGGAACAAGCGAAGTCTCACCGCCTCATCCGACACCCCATTGTACCTAAAGGTGTCGTAAATTTCCAAAAAGCTGAATAGATGCTCATTTAGATCGTCATTTGCCAATCCCCCAAACTGAACTGAATTCTGAATCATTTAAATCGTCCCAGGCTTAATTTCAAATGTATTTGCAGCTATTGCGGGCCTGGTGATGCTTGACTGCAGTTTAGTCACTTTGGGTGTGGCGAAGTCCCTTAATGCTTTATGATCTTCGGCTGCCATTTCCTCTTCTTTCTCAGATGTTTCAAATTCTTGCCTCATTTCCTTGATCCACTTACTAAACCACTAAAACCTTTTCTCTATGTCGTCCTCCAAAGACAGCAAGTTTGGATTTTTGGACCGAGTTTGCATAAACTGCTTCAAACACCTAAAATAAGAAGAACAAAACAAAAAAAATAAAAATGTCTAAGTAAAACTGGATTAATTAAACCGATATTGTAAAAATATTAAAATTTATACTAAATGGTCCCCGGCAACGGCGCCAAAAACATGTTGGATAAAATCTATATACGCACAACACGCAAGTATATGCAGTCAACAAGTAATAAAGTAATAAGTAGAGTATCGTTCCCACAGAGATCAACTAGCAATAATCTTAACTTATAAGTACCAATTTCCTATTAATCCCAATTTTATTAAACAATTCAACTCAATGATTATGATTAAAGATTCTAAATTAAATAATAAAATAAACTACCACAAACCAATCACAAATATCAAAATCTGGAATTTCACACAATCAATGGAGAATTAGACTTATGATTTCACCCTAAGCTTCACTCTAATTTTAACACCTTTATTCCAATTCAATTCACTATCCCAGTTTATTAATCAAGAACACGAATGTAGTATTAACCACCTCTCGAAGCACTAATACCATATTAACTTAAATCCACAATTAAGATAGAAACAAGTTAAACACCTCAATCAACTAACTCACTATATCTCTGTGTGAATTACAATTAAAGAAGGTTTAAGATTAAGTTCTCTATCCGATTATATGCGATGTCAAACATATCTCGACCTTAACATACATCACAATTCTGCTATTCACAAAATTCGTGAACACATGCTATATTAACTAAGTCTAGATTTGAATATCCTCTCTCAATTCCATACAAATCCACAAAGAATTATTGATCAGGAAATTCATAAATTCAAGCTCAAATCAATATAGATAAACTAGAAATAGATTAATAAAATTGGAAATCAAAGTTCACAAAATCATCGATTTACTCAAGGATCCATCATAAGCCTAAAAAGTGATTTAGTTCATCATAAACAAAATAAACATTGAATACATCATAGAAAACATTCTTTCAATTACAAATAATAGCCTAAGATGAAGAATATTGAAAAACACCCTTCACGTAGCCTAGAATTGCAATCGGCTCGAAAATCTCTTCGAAATACTCCTCCAACGCTTGCTTAGAAAAAACTGAGATGAATTTTTGTAATATGCCTTGTGTGTTCTTTAATTCTATGTTAATTGAGTAGTAGATATCCAACACACAAGTCCCAGCCAAATTCTCCATCAAGTAGAGTCCATGTACAATCCAATATGCTAGAAACCATGTCCAACAAGAGTTTCAACCAAAAATAGAACACAGCAACAGTCGACACCCCCCGCCCCAGCGGGGGTGTATGAGTAAAACAAGCCCGCCCTGGTGGGCTTCCTTCCTGCTAAATCCTTATGAAGACCCCTCGCCCCAGCGGGGGTATACAGTACAAATAGGCCCGCCCCGGCGGGGGTGTGATCTGCTAGATAGTTTGCTGAACTTCACGGCTTTTTCCCAACTTGCATTATTTGACTCCAAATCCTCCCAATTGACTCCAAATATACGTTAAATGCCACAACAACCAACCTATACATAAAATAACATAAAACAAGTGAAAACGAACAAGAACACAAGAATTTAGCAATAATTAAGCATAAAATGGACACTGATTCGCGTATATAAAATTCACTTATCAGTATACAATATTTTTTTATGTTTTATTTTATATTGTATTTATGTTTATTAGATAAATGTACAGAATTATTTTTTTAAAAAATTAAAAAGTCTATAACGACGGTCATCAACCGTAGCAATAACTTTTAATGACCGTTGGTAAAGAGCAAATACATGACCGTCGCTATAGGCCAAAAGACTGTCACTAAAAGCTTTACCGACGCCTTCTATAGAGATGGTTGGAGACCATCGCTAAAACCTTTAGCGACAGTCTTTTGGCCTATAGCGATGGTTGTCGACCTAAGCTATAGGCCGATTTTCTAGTAGTGGGTTTTGCACTTTCTACCATACAACGCTTCGTAAGGCGGTATGCCGATACTTGCGTGATAACTGTTGTTGTAAGCGAATTCCACCAACGATAGATGATCATCCCAATTTTCTTTGAAGTCCATGATATAAGCTCTTAGCATATCCTCTAATGTTTGTATTGTCCTCTCGCTCTAGCCATCTGTTTGAGGATGATATGCCGTACTCATTCTCAATTGTGTTCCCATGCATTCCTATAGTCACTTCCGGAAGTTCGATGTGAAAACGGATCTCGATCAGAGACACTAGACACTGGAACATCGTGCCTTGAAATAATTTCCTTCTCATATAATTTCACCAACTGATCTAAGTTAAATCTGATCTTGATTGGTAATAAATGCACTAATTTTGTCATCTGATCTACAATAACCCAAATTGCATCAAAACCTTTCTAAGTAGTTAAAAGGCCTTCCAAAAAATCCATTGTGATATGTTCCCACTTCCATTCTGGTATCTCTAATGGTTGTAACAACCCACTCGGCCATTGATGTTCTGTTTTAAATTTCTAACATGTCAAACACTTGGCCACACAATCAGCAACGTCTCTCTTCATATTTGGCCACCAGAAATGTTGTTGGAGATCCTGGTATATCTTCGTAATCCCCAGGTGAATCAAATACCTTGAGCTATGAGCTTCGCTCATAATTTTCTCTTTAACTTCTAATACTGGCCGAACCCACATTTTTCTCTCAAATCTCAATATCCCTTCGTTATCAATCTTGAATTTCCCTTCATCTCCTTCAGATATTCTTTTCCTGATTTTCTCACATTCCTCATCTTTGAGTTGTGCTTCCTTAACCTTATTCACCAAAGTTGGACCAGTTTCCATTTGGAATAGTTTTTCATTCGACTCATTTGGATATTTCACCTCCAACTCTAGTTTCACCATTGCTGAAATTAGCTCCTACTGAGCGGTTAACATGAACAGTTTCTCTCAACCCTTTCTGCTTAAGGTGTCAGCTCACTTTACCCTGATGGTATAAAATCTCACAGTCATAATCCTTTATTAACTCCAACCATCTCCTCTGACGCATGTTCAAATCCTTCTGTGTGAAAATATATTTCAGACTCTTATTGTCTATGTATATCTCACACTTCTCCCCGTAGAGATAGTGCCTCCATATCTTCAAAGCAAACACCACTGCAGCTAGTTCCAAATCATGGATCAGATACCCCTTCTCATAATCCTTCAGTTGACGTGATGCATACGCAATGACCTTGCCGTTCTGCATAAGTACACAACCTAGTCCCTTATGCAATGGATCACTATACAGCACAAAGTTTCCTATGTTATTAGGGAGGGACAACATAGATGCTATACTCAACCTCTTCTTTAGCTCTTGGAAACTTTCCTCACACTTTTTTGTCCAGACAAACTTCACCGATTTCCTAGTAAAATTCGTCAATGGAGTCGCGATTTTGGAAAAAACTTGAATAAATCTTCTGTAATAACCTACTAGTCCTAGAAAACTCCTTACTTCTAACGGTGCCTTTGGCTGATCCCAGTTCATCACAACTTCAAATTTCGATGGATCTACCAAAATCTCGTCCTTGTCAATCACATGCCCAAGGAATTGCACTCGCTCTATACATAATTCACATTTCAAAAACTTGGTGTATAACTTCTCTTTTCTTAATGCCTTCAATGTCTCCTTTAAATGTTCCATATGCTCCTCCTTGTTCTTAGAATATACCAGAATATCATCGATGAACACCACCACAAATTTATCCAAAAACGGTTTAAACACCCTATTCATTAGGTCCATAAACACCGCAGGAGCATTCATTAGACCAAATGACATCACCAGAAACTCGTAATGACCATAACGAGTCCTAAATGTTGTCTTCGGTACATCTTCTTTCCTTACCTTCAATTGATGGTACCCACTTCTCAAATCTATCTTTGAGAAATACCTAGCTCCTTTCAACTGATCAAACAGGTCGTCAATCCTTGACAATGTATACTTATTCTTAATTGTGACTTTATTTAACTCTCTGTAATCGATGCAAAGTCACATCAACCCATCCTTCTTCTTGACAAACAACACCTGTGCTCCCCACGGTGATACGCTCGACTGAATAAAATTCTTGTCTAACTGTTCTTGCAGTTGCACCATTAATTCTTTCATCTCCACCGGAGCCTTACGGTACGGGGCCTTCGATATTGGGGTAGTTCCTGGCACCAAGTAGATCACAAATTCTACTTCCCTGTCTAGCGGAAGTCCTGGAAAGTTATCTAGGAATACGTCTCCAAAGTTCCTAACGACTGGTATCTCCTCTAATTTCGGACTCTCCTTCCGAAAATCGACTGTGTAGGCTAAATACCCTACATAACCTTGTCTTAACAACTTTCTGGCCTGCATCATCATCAGACAACTCTCTTGTCTAGGAGACTTGCTGCCATGAAATACAACCTTCGACAGAGTCATAAAATTTATACACTTCCTTTGGCAATCAATTATCGCCCCATAATTGAATAGCCAATTCATTCCCAAAATAACGTCAAATTCCCCAAATTTAATCGGGATTAGATCTACCATCATCTCGTGGTCCCTAATGTCCACCCTACAGTTCTTGTATAAAAACCTAACAGGAATTACTTCCCTATTTGCAATCTCTATGTTCAAAGGGTATTCTAATTCTTCTCTAGGCAAATTCAAATTCTTAGAAATTTCGTCGGATATAAACGAACAAGTAGCACCCAAATCAAATAATACATAAGCATTAATATTATTCATCAGAATGATACCTGACACCACATCTCGGGACCGCACAACATCTTACACGATCATGTTGAATGTTCTGGCGGTGGGTAGGTTTGGTGGCGTCGGTCCAGTAATAGCTAGAGTGTTACCACCGCTATTTCCCTTACTTCCACCCACTCCTGCTGCTGCTGCCTTCTTGGGATAATCCCTAGCCAAATGATTCCTCAACCCATAAGTAAAGCAAGCCCCCTTTTTAGGGTTAGGACAATTTGGCGCTATGTGGCCTTCCTTACCACAATTGTAACAAACCTTCTTCCCCTTCATGCATACCCCAAGGTGATTCTTTCCACATGTGGGACAAGCCTCTACCTTCTTCTGACTTCCTTGCTGATTTCCAGTAGACACATTATCATTCCACTTACTCTTCCGACTATGATAACCACCACTATTGCTGCCACTAGCTTTGTTGTTCTCACATTCATTCTTCTTCTTCTTCTTCTTCTTCTTCTTCTTCTTCTTCTTCTTCTTTTCTTGATTATACCTGGTCAGCGCATCGCTTCCACCTTTTGCAATTATTGCCTTCTCCAAAACTCCCGCAAAAGTGTTCAATTGGAACATTGACACCTTGTTGTACAACCATGGCTTCAGCCCCTGTTCAAACCTCCTAGCTTTCCTCTCATCTGTATTCACCTGATAAGTTGCAAACCAAGCCAACTCGTTGAATTTTATAGCATATTCCAGCACTATCATGTTACCCTGCTTCAACTCCAGAAACTTTATCTCCATCTGATTCTAAGAGCTTGTTGGGAAATACATCTCAAAGAACATCTATTTAAACTATCCCATGTGATCACACCTTGACCTCCTCTAACCTTGTTTGCTTGCCACTAGTAGCTAGCCTCTGACTTCAGCATAAACATTGTAAAGGAAATTTTTTGATCATCGTTGACCCTTGCAACGTCAAATACCTTCTCCATTTCCATAATACAGGTCTGAGCTTCGATCGAATTCATGGATCCCCTAAATTCTGGCGGTCCTACCGCCTTGAAATCCTTGAACGAGGTAGCTTGAGCTTGCGACTGATTCACAAATGCTCCAGTTAACAGGTTTACCAACTACTAAATAGGATTAGCGTTGACATTGTCGTTGTTATTATTGTTCATGGATCCTTCCTGAGCTTGTTGACGTACTGGGCGACTTCTTGGCGGAATTTTCTGTTTAAAATATATGCTTATTAGATTATTACTCAATTCATTAAGTATTTAAGACTTAACTTAAACATTTTAAGATTATCACTTAACACATAACATCTTGAATAAACATTGATATTTTATTCATTAATAACTTTTAAAACATAGAGAGATAACATCACTGCTATTTATATCAACAATTCTGAGATAAAGAATCTTTAGGATTAAATCATCATATTCCATTGCTTATATTTACGCTGGAATTTACAACATTAACTACCATAGGTATTCACATAACTCATACTATTTCGATCATAGCCTACTAAGACGTCGGACAGCTTCTCTGTGCTCTTCTTCCATGATACAAAATATCGTCCTACGATCTAGCATGTACTAAAGTAAGTCCTTGAACTGCACTAAATAGTACATAACTCGGTCCTGAGCTCTATTCATCGCAGTGTGGAATTCATAATCCATCTCCCCCATCTTCGCCTTCTTTGCCTGCACCTCTTCCTCGGCTACATCTGCACGCTGGGAAGCCTCCTGGTAAGCATCTTCAGCCCTTTCTCTCTTGGTGGACTCTTATTTCATATCATCTTTCAGCTTTGCAACCTCTACCATTAACTGCTCCTTGTCACCCTCTGTGTGAACTAACTTCTACTCTATATTTCCAAGACGTACATCAAGACCCTAGATTTCCTCATTTTTCTGACCTATAGTGGTCTGGCATTCATTTGCCAGCTCCTCTAATTCTCTTACTCTATCCTAAAGCTCAATGTTACGGTCATACACCTCGTCATACATCTGAGCTGCAATAGATTTAGGTGGAAACTTTTCTTCCTCCTCTTCCTCCTCAAGGTCCTCCTTCGGATCAATCTCAGGCTCATGCTCCTGACCCACGACAGTGATCAATGGAGGTTGCTCTCTCTGAACCAATGCTCTCGAACGACATGGATGTCTCGAAGCTCATCCTCTCTAAGCACTCGGGGTTCCTCCTCCCCAGCCAGACTAGATCCTCTAACATCTGATATGCTGACAACATAGTTTTAAATTTTAGTTACTAATCGATACTCGTGAACACATAAGTTTATCACATAAACACATAAAGTCTTTTATTATCTTTAATGAATTAAGGAATTCATTTCTTAGAGCTCGATAAGATTTTATCACCACTATGTTCTCAATCTCCTATAAGGCTACTACTTAAGGTTTTCCCCCCACCTAAGGTTCATAACCTACAACTTTGATACCAACCTATGACAACCCCAAATCTAGGTACTCGAATTTCCCATAGATTTGGTGTTCACTCATCAAAATAAATAGCATCTAACTACCCATAAATAAATAAACTCATAAATGAAATAGCAATCATCCTAATAAAGGGTTACAACGACTTAAATAAATCAATCCCAGGTCATCTAACCTTAATACATCAATGCAGAAACTTCATAAACAAATAAGTCTTTAACATAACATCATAAATTTTAACATAATAATTCTCAAATAATAAATAAGTCTTCATCAGTTTCTTGCTTTCCCCTTGCCCTTACTAGTGGATGACTCATTAACTCTTTCAACCTTAGCTACAATGTTATTATGCAAGGATGAGCAACAATTTCTCACAAGTTTAACAATAGTAATAATAATAATAACATGCGAATAAACAATGGATACTGAACAAAAGAAACCTCGGCTTTTGAATCAAGATTAGAACATGAATCAAAAGTACATTTGAGGGTCACTAGACCATGAACTATGTCCCATGCTTTCAAGTATTTCTACTTCAAACCTTTAACAGTCTTAAGACTATATGGACCTTACTTCTCATACGTAGGGGGATCAGACCTTAGTACCATGTATGTGCACAACATCTTAACGCTATCATGTAATATAATCCCCTATAACAGGGTTGCTCATCTCAGCTTTGACATTAGAGTCCGCACCAAAGGAAGTTTGGTTTGGATTGACTTCAAGGGAAATTTAGATCTTTAAAACATCTATCAACTAAGATTAGTTGAATCAATATAAGTTTGATAATCATTCAAGAGTTCGTTAACAACATAATATTATTGGGATACAATAGCAAAGATAGAATACCATAGAATCATAACTGGATAAACATCATATATCAAAGTCATGCTTTCATAAAGAATTAAAATGTTTAACAAAATCATTGGTATTGATATTATATGAAACCTTGCTTGAATAATAATAAGCTAAGGTTAAACTTGCTCAATAAAGTAGAGTTAGAAAAACTAGCGCGACTATAATTAAGTTAGAATTAAGGAACATGCTCAACGATAACATAATATAAAATAAGAATTTGCTCAATATAAGAATAGAGTTTAAAAAATCGCATAATCATAATCAAGATAGGGTAAGGAACTTGCTCAACATAAGACTAGGGTTCAGAAAACTTTCCACGTGCGTAGATTACACGTTTACTATTCACGTTCCTCAATTGAATCCTACATACTATTTGCATTCACAATACCAGTTAATTATAACATAACTGGCATCATAAGGACATCCTCTTTTGTCTAAACTCTGATTATGATTATATTAATCAAATCATAACATTAGTTCTTACACATTATTAGACTTTACGAATGACGAGTTAACTACATGTTTGACATATTATTTAAACACGTAAGAACATCATTGATATTTTAAGAATCTGTTTTAACATCACATTATATATTTATTACATTTTCATGTTTATTAGATTGGGTTTAAGTCATATTATCTAGACTTGAACAATTAAATAAAATTTTTCTGGCAATTACGCTATGGTGGTATTACATACTTCCCCATTATTCAGAACCCATATTTGCAATACGGACTGGCGCTTCAACTTTGTTGTTAAGCCTATGGTCAAAGGCCGCAAGACTGCCTCTAAATCTTTGTCAGAGGCGCCATTTATACTAGAGACCAAAGTTGTGGAGTCAGTACACGAGAGTGCACAAACAAGCTTGCTAAGTAGTGTCATAGCTGACGTTGCGATGCGCTTTACATTTTACATTCGCGAAAAATACGTAATACGGCCAAATTAGGCCAAAACTTCACACAAAAAATGAATTCAATATTAACAATAAACTATAAACTTAACAGAAACATTTTATAACATTCTTAGCATGCTTTTAACAACTTAAGTCATATAAACAACAAGATTTAAAGCCATAATTTTGATATTTTTGTGAAAAACTCCATTTTTGATATTCTTAACGAAATCGACTATTACGAACTCATTTTTCAAGCAAATCAGTACCTATAAGTTTCATTCTTTTCATTTTTATATGTATAAACATAATTATCCATCAATTTACCGATTAATATGCAATTTAAACATAAATTTTCATACTTTTAAGCCACATTCATACATACTTCTCTGTAAACTACAAAACTCCAATTAAACTCAAGTACATGGATTTGATTACTTTAAAACACATATATAACATGTTATAAACATATACAACATCATATATTCAACAATTGACCACAAAATTCAATTACAGAGAGTTAAAAATTGATTTTTCATGAAAACTTTAAGAACATAAATTAAAGTTGTGATTAAGGGATTACCCTTGATTAATCTGCTTAGATTACACAAAGATGATAACAAACTTCTTTAATTCTCTAACTCCTTCTTCTTCAATCTCACTGTTCTCTCAAAATCTCTCTTTTCTCATTGCACTTTGTTTTTCTCAGGCTTAATTAAATGAACTGATGTATAAAAGTATTAACTGGCGCATACTTGGTAGCAGTTAAACACATTATGACCTTAACTGCTCCCATGATCTTAAGGCCATGTTTGGCTAGCTAATTAATTTTCCATTCTAATTTATTTTAATTAACTTATTTATTATATAGTTTATTTATCACACTTTCATTACTCAAATTTATAATATTTAAATTCAATTAAATTAAAGTTAGTATTACCCATTAAATCACATCATCACATAATTAAAATTCTTGTTTATTAAATATAACAAATCAATAAATCTCTAATTAATTATTTAATTAATTAGAATAACATTAAAATTAATTAACAACTCATTTAATTTAATTATCACAATTAAATTCACACTTTGAACTATAACATTATTCCTCATTAATTTAATTAACGTGACACACTTAATTAAATTAATCTACCACAATTCCATCAAATATTTATTTAACTCAATAAATTAATTAAAATATTTATTTATTTCAATAAATATTTAAAAATTAATTATAAATGTTTTGTTCGTCACAATTAACAAGTGATCAAAGAAGGAAAGAAGCTAATCAAATAAGTTTTAGTCAAGAACGCGAATAATGCTAAGGTAAAAAAATACGAAAACCCTAGCCTTCGATTCTTTTTTATTTATTTTTTTTAGATAAGTATGAATTGGTGGAGCATGTCTCTTCAGGAGAAATAAGGATGGCTATTAATGGATTAAAACGTTAATAAGCCATGAATAAGTGAAATCATAAAAGAATGATTAAGAGTTTAATGAAGAAAAACCATCAAAAATTAGAGTTTGTTGTTGTTGGACAAATTAAAAACCATCATGTATAAGTTAGGTGCAAAGTGTTTGGTTAGGATATAGATGATGGTGCAATAGATTGATTCTATTTGGTTTGCTATAAAAAATATCGAATAACAAAGTTATGACGAAATTTACGGGAAATGACTTGAATCATCAAAATCAAAGTTAACTAGGATTTCCAAAACGATAGTGAAAATTCGCCGTTTAACTTGGAAAGCTAGGTTTTCAGTAGCATAATGAAAAAATATGTATTTAAGAGTCATGGACTCAAGAACGAATGAATTTGGATTTAAAACGAAGAAACATGCGAAGAACGCTCACGAACGTTTAACGAATATGTAATGAAAATTTAAATAGTGAATTTGTCGTTAACGCATTCAGAAACTTATTATGCCCAGTTGAAATCGAAGTATGTAAGATATTTGAGTTATTGGCTTTTGAACGAGCCAATTTTGAGTTATAACGCTCGAATTATGAGCTCGGGAAGGAATTGTATTAAAAAAAAACTTTTAAATTTTTCAATGGCTCAGGCCAGGCGCCACAACGCCCTTAAGAGAAGAAAATCTGATGCGAGCTTTTGTTAATCCAACTTTTTGCGTGGTAATTATGGGGCATGTATATACTTAATATAAATAAAGAAAGAATTCCTAAACAACACATATAACTAGGGATTTAGGAATTAAATGTTGATTAAAAATAATTAAACGAAGAACGTAAAATGCAAAAATGTAAACCATGAATCGTATTCGAGTTTAACGCACGTTTTAAGGTAATATAGTACGTAATAGACATGCGTGGAATGAGAATGATAATAAATGAAGATACAACTTATGTAATATCTATATAGAATCCGATATTGGTAATCCGAGGGAAATATGTAAGACACCAACTTTTATGAATAAAGATTTAATTTCTCGAAATATATTTTTGAATATAATGGTGTGGATTTGATATATGTTATAGTTGTTGGTAATATTTATAAATTTTATAAAGTAAGCAAGTTGTTATAAAATATTCGATTGGTCGGGGAATATTCTTTTTAATAGGGAATATTCGTACGACGACACAATTATTAGTGGAACCCACAACGGAATTATTATTGGAGTTAGAAAATGACGAAAATATCTTTTTATAAAAATAACGACAAAAGTTTTACCGTTAACTATTGAAATAACCGGTGATAAAAGTACAGTAATACGCGTGGTTGTATAGTAGCACACAATATTGATTATTGATGCTTACGTGAGAAGTCACTCAGTTATAATCAATTATTGCTACAGTAATTGCTGCATAAGTATCTCACATTATTAATTCAATTATTATCATAATATTATTAAACCAATAATTGAGACGACAAAGTTATTCATATTATTATTTGTATTATTGACAATGGCTAGAAAGTTCTATTGAGAAAATGGGTTTGGTCACCTAATTACGCGCCAATAAGGAGAAATTCTTATCGAAAAGCCCCCTCTTTTCTGAGAATGATCGGGTTGTTAATATTGCGAGTTATAATATTAATGATGAATGTTATTAAAAATGTGTTTTGTGAAGCCAAGTGAATTGAGATAAATAGAGAAGTATTTTATGAAGTATTTGTTGTAAATTTGGCTTATTATATGGACCCCCACTTACCCATTTTCAAAATTATCGGTAGAAAGTTATCTTAGTTTTTATTTTATATATATATATATATATTATAATAAGTTTTGTTTTTTATGTAAAATAGAATATATTATATTTTATTACATAATGTTGCATATTAAAATCAAAATTTTCAAACGAAAATTAGGCCTAACGTCGCCCGTGACTTTCCTCTACTGTGCCTCCAAATAGTGCTCAACTATTCTCCTATAAATAGGATGCTTAGTTTAGAATAGAAAATCACACCAGAATCAGAGAATTCTTCTTCTATAATATTGAGCCTATTTCTTTGAAGTTTAAAGAAGCTTTGAGTGTAGAAATCAGTGCAAGTTTTTTTCAAGAATATCCGAGCTATACCAGTCAGAAGCACTCTCTTTTTAAGGTAAGGGATATTATTTTTTTTCAATATTCGTAAGAAATAATATTTTTTTCCATACTTTGTAGTATGTAAGTAATATTATTTCGTTTCAGATTCCGAATTCTACACTCATTTTGTTAAAGTATTGTTTCTATACTCCCTGAAATTAGTAGAATATCCTTGAAAATTACGCTTCATGTAGTATCTTTTCACAGAAATATTATTTTGAACATTTTTGATAATTTTTAATCTTTTCATGCCAGGGTACTATTCCCGAAGTACTATTCATAGGGTACTATTCATCTGAGGTACTATTTATGACAAAAATTGATTTCTTTTCAGTCCAAATCATTTTTGATACAATATTATTCTTTAATTTTACTCCATAAAGCAGTATCATGTTGACAATTTGGACATTATTGAATTCTGGATAAATTAAATTATAAATCTTTAAAATTTATCATTTACTTTCATTTAATTGAATTCTTATATCATTGTCATCATCATCATGCTTATTTTGTGATGAAAGTCATCTTTGGCCTGTAGTGCATATATGGACTATTGATTGGTATGATTATGACCAGGGATTATTCGGTATAATCATGACTTATAATATTACAAATGATGTGATAAAAGTCCTCATTGACCCGTAGTGCATTGATGGACAGTTGTTGGCATGATCATGACCATTGGTGATAACACGAATATCCTTGGCCTGTAGTGCATGGATAATTCGTGGATGTGATACTAATGAATATCCTTGGCTTGTAGTGCATGAATAATTCAGTGATGTGGATTATTTATTGAGCTGAGTCTCAGAGATAAAATTGATGATAAACTTTTTAAATCATAGAAGATAGTAGATATCATGCTCTACTTGACTCTTCTAACGGATTGTTGTTCCGTTGTAGTTAAACTTGTTGTCTATTTTATTCTATCAGTTTAACACTGTTGAAGGCTAACGATAATTTATTCTGCATTATCTTTGTCATATTATTTCTTACTGGGCTAGTTGAGCTCACCCTTTTGCTTCATTGTTCTCTTCAGGAAATGAGAATGTAGTCAGGACTAGTAGGGGAATGGAGTGATGGTTCGAGATGGTGGTTGTAGTAGTCATCACTATTTTATAAAATAGTGTGATAATAATTATAAAGAGGACTTAATTTGAGTTTGGATATTGTCTAGAAGATAATATTCTTATTAAAACTCTTAGCTCATGTTGTATAATTAAGTTTGTATTTGTATTCTGTACCATGTATTTGGTGACTCAGAATGGGTTATGTATACCTATTTTGGGGGCGTCACATTTGGTATCAAAGCCTAGGGATATGATCCCAGGCTGAGATATGAGACTAGAACTAGGAGGAGAGAGACAAGTAAATCCTTCACTAGTATGACCTACCTAAGCTTATTTGTTATTTTATTGGTCGGTCAGAATATAGGGATAATATGTGGCTGGTCAATTAACCCTTTTTTTTGTGGCAGTGTTTGAAAATGACATCCGAGAATGTTGAGATAAGCAATGGAGCACATGAGACCGTTGAGTCACCGATGATCAATAACCAGGATAATATGCATCAGGAAGGCAATAATCCTCATGTACACAACAACACCGACAAAATGATGAACGACAGAATGTTTAGGAGCTTTCTGCAATTTGTGCAACATTAGGCAAGAGAGACTCCTATTCAAAATGCAGGTGAAAACACTGAAAACTCTCGGACGGTCATCGCTAAGCAGTTCAAGGATCTGGGACCACCGGAGTTTTTAGGAAAGTCAGAACCACTTAAGGCAGAGATGTGGATAAAGCAGATTACCAAGATATTTGATGTCTTGGGATGCTCCGAGGAGCAAAAGGTTCCCTTTGCCACCATCATGTTGAGAGGAGAGGCAGATTACTGGTAGGAATCTATAAAACATACTCAACCTACCGCACTAAAGATGTCTTGGGAGAAGTTCTAAGAACTGTTCAACGACAAGTACTTTCCCGAAAGTATTCGTCACATGAAGGAGGTGGAGTTCATCAAGCTGGAGCAAAAAAATATGACCGTATCGCAGTACGAGGCTAAATTTGCGGAGTTATCCCGATTTATATCCCATTTGGTAGATAATGAGGAGAGAATGATGCGAATGTTTTTGCGAGGTTTAAAACCCGATATACATCAATACCCCATTTCTCACAAACTTTGCTTGTATTCAGATGTTGTGAATAGGGCTCAGTTATTGGAGCGCGATAATGAGTCAACCTAACTAAGAGAGAGCAGCCGACGAATCGATAATACTAGTGGTAGCAATCATCAAAGCGGTGACAACAAATGTAGAGGGAATCAACATGCCAGAAATGGAAACCACTTCGGTGGCAATCATGGACAAGACAATAAAAGTGGAAATTTCAAGAAGAGAAGGTTCAACAATGATGGAAAGACAGGAGCACCAGCACCTGTTTTCAAGGAAGGAGAACGATCACCAATCGTATGCTTCAAATGTGGAGGAGAGGGACACATCAGTCCAAACTGCACAATGTAGTCCAAAGCAAGTTTTAATTACAGAAGAGAAGGTCACCTAGCCCAATTTTGTCGTGTAGTGAAGTCAAGTCCAGCTGGGATGGAGGCACCAAAGACCGTCCCAGACAAGTTAAAACCAGTAGTTCAAGGGAGAGCATTTGTCATGACTTTCTAAAAAGCAAAAACCTTAAACGAGGTTATCACGTGTAAGCTAATCATAAACTCTTGTGAAGTCTATACCTTATTTGATACCGGTTCTACCCATTCTTTTATTTCTTCTACTTGCGTTCAACGTTTTAATTTAACTTCAGAGAAATTAGACTTTGACTTATCTGTTGAAACTCCATTGGGAGAAACCTTCATTACACCCACTGTTTATAAATCTTATTTGATTCAAATCGGCACCTGCACGTTACCTATCGATCTTATCTCTTTGAAAATTCTTGCATTTGATGTGATTTTAGGGATTGATTGGTTAACTACTCATCATGCTAAAATTGATTATTTTCGTAAGGTTGTTAGCTTTCATATTCCTAACCAAGCTATTATGCAAATTCAAGCAACCAAACCACTAAATTCAATCACTGTCATATCAAGCCATAAAGCTATTCTTTTTTATTGAAAAACGGATGTCAAGCTTTCTTAGCCCATGTCACGGATTTAAACAAAAATACGTCAGATTTGAATGATATTTCTATTGTTAATAAATTTCCTAACGTATTCCCTAAAGAACTTCTTATCCTACCCCCAGAGCGTGAAATCGAGTTTTATATTGACCTTGAACTCGGTACAAAACCCATTTCCAAAGCCCCATATCAAAAGGCTCCTATTGATCTTTAGGAGTTAAAAATCCAACTGCAGGAATTGTTAGACATCGGTTTCATTTGTCCTAGAACGTCTCCTTGGGGTGCTCCTATTTTATTCGTAAAGAAGAAAGATGGAAGTATACGACTTTATATTGATTATCAGGAGTTGAATCATGTCACCGTTAAAAATAGGTACCCATTGCCTCACATTGATGACATGTTTGACTAGTTGCAAGGAGACAAATTCTTTTCAAAGATCGATCTTCATTTTGGATATTATCAGTTAAAGATTAAAACTGATGACATTCCAAAGACTGCTTTCAGCACTTGGTACGGGCATTATGAATTCCTACTCATGTCTTTTTGATTGACTAATGCTCCTGTTGCCTTTATGGATATGATGAACCGATTATTCAAGGAATATTTAGATCATTTTGTGGTTATCTTTATTGTTGACATCCTCATATACTCCAAAAATCGTGCAGATCATGAACAACACTTGAGGCTGGTACTCCAAAAGCTTCGTGAAAACAAGCTTTATGCCAAGTTAAAGAAATGCGAGTTCTGGCTTGAGGAAATAGCATTCCTTGGACACGTGATATCAATTCACGGAATATCTGTTGACCCACCAAAGATTTAAGCAGTACAAAGCTGGGATCAACCTAAGTCAGTGACCGAAGTACGTAGCTTTCTGGGCTTAGCTGGTTATTATCGGAGATTCGTGGAAGGATTTTCTCAAATTGCTACTCCGTTAACTCAGCTGACTCACAAAGATATAAAATTCGGTTGGAGCGAGGAATGTGAGAATAGTTTTCAAGGACTTAAGAGGAGACTCATTTCAGCACCTATTCTGACAATACCATCTGGTTTGAAGGAATTTGTCATCTACAACGATGCTTCAGGTAGAGGGTTAGGATGTGTTCTCGTGTAACATGGGAAAGTCATAGCCTATGCCTCACGACAACTCAAAAGAATATGAGAGGAATTATCCTAATCATGATCTAGAGTTGGCAGCAATTGTTTTTGAGCTTAAAATCTGGAGGCATTACCTGTATGGGGAGAAGGTGGAGATCTATACAGATCATAAAAGCCTTAAATATTTCTTCACCCAAGAGGAACTCAACATGCGAAAATGATGTTGGCTCAAGCTGTTGAAAGATTACGATCATACAATTTAATACCATCCTAGAAAAGCGAACGTGGTAGCTGACTCGTTAAATAGAAGATCATATGTGGGTACGAGTGCGATACTTTCAACGCAAAAAAGTGTGACGCCCCCAAAATAGGTATACATCACCCATTCTGAGTCGCCAAATACATGGTATAGAAAATAACTACGTTATTATTACAATTGTCGTGCAAAATACGACAACACATACTGTGAGTTTAAAGTACAAATATTGTCTTCTAGACAATATCCACACCCAAATAAAGTCCTCATTACAATTATTGATGCACTATTTTACAAAAATAGTGAGGACTGCTAAAACAACTGTATAGGACCATCACTCTATACCCCGACTGGTTCCTATTATGTTCTCGCTTCCTAAGAAGAAAAATCGAACAAAAAGGAAAAGGGTGAGCTCAACTAGCCCAGGAAAGAATATTATGACTAAGATAATATACAACAAATTATCCTTAGTCTTCAACAGGGAAAAAAATCTAATAGAATATAATCGACAACAAGTTTTAGATCAACAACTGCAGCGGAAACATTAATTCATTAGAAGAGTTAAGTAGAGAATGAAATCTACTATCATTTATGAATTTAGAATTCCAACATCAATATTTTATCCATGTAACATCAATCAATATACATCTTGCATCAAATATTCATCTTTGCAATACGGGCCAAAGATATTAATTTGTATAATCTCAACACCTGTTCATCTTTGCACTACGGACCAAAGATATCAACAGGTAATCATACATCTTTGCACTACAGGCCAAAGATATTCATCAAGTATCACCATTAAGGACTGAGGATGATGAAAAACATTTTAGAGAACGAATCTATTGAAACAGAAGGATAAATATTAGGGATTCGTATTTCAGTTTATCTAAATTCAATAATACTCCATAATAACCAATTGTGAAGTAGAATTCAAAAATAAAGATCAAAACATGGATACAATAAAAGAAAGTAACCATAAAAGACATCTGAGATAAAGAAGAGAAAATTTTATTTTTCGGTGAATAGTGTCGTATTTGTGAATAGTACCGTATACGTGAATAGTGTCATATACGTGAATAGTAACCTCGACATAAAAGGTAGAAATTCCACAATAAAATTCATAACAATATCTCAGCATAATGATATTGAAGAAAATAATATCATTTAAGAAGAAAATAACATCCCTTACCTCAGAGATAGTACTTCGAAATGAAAGGTTGGATGTGATGCTGAATGAAATTTGTACTGAATAGAAACTCTCAAAGTATCTAAATACTCACAAAATACGCTCGATAATATAGAGAGAGAAAGAAAGAGAGAAAGCTTATATTTCTGGTTTGATTTTATATTCTAACCTAAGCACCTATTTATACGAAAATGCTAGCACGCTGAAACAGACTTGACCTGCTACCTGATGGCTTTACCTGCTACTATTGCCACCCACCACATTTGAAATAAAATTCAACACATTTCTTCACCAACCACAAGTGGGGCCCACTTAATTCTAGAATTTTCTACCAAAATCATTTATAAACCTAATTTTCGAATCAGTCACCTCTTAAAATTCATAACAAATCATACGTTCATTTTTAACGGTTCAAAATTTGTGGACATATACTCAACTTATATATGTATAGCATATCCAAAAATCACAACGATCCAATGGTCATATTAAAAATTATAAGTCACGCAATATATCTCAAGAACAGTGATTTAATTTTTAATACATCCATTCCGACAAAAACACCTTAACATTAATTCCTTCAATTATATCCACATAAAATAAATATATCCATCAATTATATCCACATAAAATAAATATTTCCTTATCATATAAATTAATAATTAATTATTCAGAAATAGTATTACAGAATCACAATTATGACAACCAGGCCGTTCCCAGGAAAGAGGGGGCTTTCCAATAAGTATTTCTCCTTACTGGCGCGCAATTAGGTGACCAAACCTCTCCTTAGACAGAACTTTCTAGACATTGCCAATAATGTTATCTAATAATATTATTCAAATAATATGAATTATTGATCTGATAATGGGGAATACTATGCAGTGACAATTATTGAAACTACAATAATATAAAATATCAACGCAACAATTATTGAATCAATAAAATAAAATATTGAACAGTAATTACTGTAACAATTATTGAGTAGTTCCCTCTTATAGAAGAATCAATAATTTAAAAATATCTTGATACCGGTGTCTTCTCTTGTGCAACCACGCCATTCATCGTATTTTAAACACTAAGTATTCCAACGAAGGTTAATTGGTAACAACTACGCCAAGTTATTTATAAAAACTCAAACTTGTCATTTTCTTCATCCGAAGCGGTTATTACATTATGAGGCCCACGAATGGTCACTGCTTGGCAGCATTTAAATATTACCCAATAACAAGAATATTCCACGACCAAACGAATATTCCCCGATAAAATGAATATTTTATAACCACTTGCTTATTTTATAAAATTTGCACATTTCACCCATAACTAGAGCATTATATCAAATTAACATCTTATTAATTTAGAATAATGAATAGAGAAAATTCAATTTTATTTATAATAAGTTGGGGTCTTACAACCTCCCCTCCTTATGAAATTTCGTCCTCGAAATTGACGTACGTACCTGGTGTTTCAAAAAGGTGAGGGTACCTCGCTTTCATTTCTGATTCCAACTCCCAAGTCATTTCCTCAATAGCATAGTTCCTCCACAAAACCTTGACTTGTGGTATAACCTTTGTTCGTAGGATATGCTCTTTTCTATCCAAGATCTTAACAGGTACCTCCTCCTACGTTAAATCTTTGGCTATCTCGTCTGGTTCTAACGCAATAATGTGGTTCGGGTCTTTCACATATTTACGAAGCATAGATATATAAAAAACATTATGAACACGAGACATGCTTGGAGGTAATGCGAGTCTATAGGCCACAATTCCTATTCGGTCAAGAATCTCAAATGGACCAACAAATCGTGGATTGAGCTTTCCTCTCTTCCAAAATCTTGTAACTCCCTTCCATGGAGCAATACGTAATAGTACATGATCTCCAATATTAAATTCAACATCCTTTCGATGAAGAACAACATAACTATTTTGTCGATTCTGTGAGGTTTGAATACGTTGTCGACTCATTTAGATCTTTTCTGTAGTCATGCGTACCAATTTCGGTCCCAAAAAAGTTGCTTCACCCACCTCGTCCCAGCATACTGGAGAACGACACTTTCGTCCATATTGAAAGTAGTATGCACACAAGCCAATCATGTTTGATGATAAAGCATATACTTTGTAACAATCTTATTCATTTATTAATAAAAGTATTAATTTATTAAAGGCTTTTAATTATCTACATGATGCTGTTTTATAATATGTGATAAACCCATAGTTTTAAGCAATGCTTTTAGAATAATGATGATGATCATTCTAATGAGATCTAAATTCTTAGAAAGCTTAAAACTAAAATAGTTCCCAATCATTGGATTACTAAATTGGGGATTAGTGAATCCGGATAGATTGGTACATACGTTGCTTGCTCATTGGATGAGGATGATTGATCTCATGATCATTTGTGTGGAGACACTAAAGCAAGTATGTAGGTGCTTATTAGAGAATAAGTTCATTTGAACGTTGGCTCGCTAAGGAATACCTAATGGAGTTTTACTTGCTGTCGATAGGAATTCTCAGTAGTGATAGTAGTACAAGTGATCCTTGGACTTGAGATCATCATAGTATCTTGTGTATGATGAGTTATACTTTGACTTATTCCTTAAGACCCTTAGAGTATATCAAAGGGTATGCTTGGGTATAATAAGTTATACATGGAGATAATGTATGATCAATAAAGAATCTACCACTTCTATTAAAAGAAGAGAAATGTCCTATGTGAGTCGATAAATGACAACCCAGTAGTCCTTGGCCAAGGCAAAATGAAATTAGAAAGGAGTTTCTAATTTGCATTATTTGAAGTTGTGCATTTAAGGATCGAAATACATATAATTAAATAAAATAAGACTTGTGATGAATTACATATGTCTATATTTAATTGTGACATTGTATGGTGGAAGGATTGAATTGTATGGTAACTATTTACTCAAAGGTTCTTTTATGATTAATGTTGAAATCTATATTATCTGGAAAGTCGTTGATCGCTAGGGAGGCTTATCCCTATTGTAGAATAAATATTATTCATTTAAATAAATTAATTGTTTAATTTATTTATTTAAATAAGATTAGAATTGTTCTAATTGATTTATTCACAACCTATTTAATATGGAGAACCTAAAGGGTCACACCATAAAAGGAAGAATAATTATTTAAGAAGTTAATGACATAATCGTAATAATATGTTATATATATTTAATTTAATCTATGGTGATAGAATAAATTAAATAGCTTAATATTATTATTTAATATTTTAGAAATATTAAATATAAATTAATAAGAGGAGTCTTATTAATATTATTACAATTATTATTATTATTTTAATTTCTAAAAGAGTTTAGGAATTAATTTAATATAAGTACTCTCATTTATTCCTAATTGGATTAGGAAGAAAAATTAGTTAAAGGAGTTTAATTAATTATCCCTAATAAGATTAGGGAGCCCCTTTAATTAAAAGGGTTTAATTAAATAATACCTGATTTTAATAGGGTTACTTGATATCTTTATAAGAAGAGTCTTATATCAGATATCACGACTACGTGATAATTCCAATAGTTGGGAGAGTACGCCTTTTCTATAGAGATAGAAAACTAGGGTTTAGCCAACCACCCATCTTCTTGAATCCTTCTTATTCCTTGGTGGATCACCTCTAGAGGCCAAACACTTGGGTGGCTAACGTTGATCAAAGGAAGGAACCAAACCCGGTGGATTCAAGTTGAACGCGAAAAGAATTGGAGGTGAACTTGTACTTGAGGAAGCTCGAATCTTCAAGGGTATGATTCTTGTTCTTCAATTTTTCGTTTAATTAATAATTGTGCATAAAGGGTGATCCGGGTTTATGGTTTGTATAATTTTAAACTCTGATTTTTACACGTTTTCGCTTTATTTGTGCAATTTGATTGCGTTCTTGAATATTACAAACCTAACAGTGGCATCAGAGCCAAACCTTTATGTGAATTATTAATTGTTTTAATTTGATATGTATATTGATATGTGTTTAGAACAATTTAATTGGGCATAATTTTGTTGTATAAATTTTTTTTTAAAGGAATGCCCAGGATTTCGTGGATTACTTTTACAAACCTGTTATTTATATATATACTAAATGCGAATTTGTTGTTCCTGAAGATTCAAGTGAAATAATCATGTGGCATGTTAATGTAAGTCACGTGCTTCAGTGCTTGGTTACTTAACAACGGACATGTAAAAAAAATCATAGAATTTTAGAAAGGAGTATAATTATATATATATATATATAATAATAATATTCTTAATTATTTTATAATTAAAATAAAATGTTTATTTTAATTTTAAAATAAAAGTTTATTTTAATCTTAAAATAAAAGGAGTTTATTTTAATTTTAAAATTAGAATTTCATGCTAACTAATTAGAGTTGGAATTGTATTCCATGATAACTAATTGGAGTTGAAATTGGATTTCATGTTTCCTTAAATAAAGGAGTTTATTTAGATATGAAATAAGATTTCATATTATTCAAAATAAAAGAGTTTATTTGTGAATAGGAAAGAGAATCCTAATTTCCTTAAATAAAGGAGTTTATTTAGATATGAAATAAGATTTCATATTAGTCAAAATAAAGGAGTTTATTTGTGAATAGGAAAGAGAATCCGTGTTTCCTTTAATAAAGGAGTTTATTTTTACATGGAATTGGATTCCATAATTAATTAAAATAAAGGAGTTTATTTTGATTAAATATTTTGATTAAAATAAAATAGTTTATTTTATTCAAAATTGGATAAATTAAAATAAAATAGTTTTATTTTAATTTAAATTTGGATTAAAATAAAGGAGTTTATTTTGATTCAAAATTAGATTTTATACTAACTAAATTTGCCCATTAAATGATATCAATATATATATTAAATGTTTATTATTCATGAGATGAATGTTATTTATTGATGCATATGGTAATGTGTATGATAATAAATGGGATTGATTATGGACTATTGACCAATGTGATTGGATTTTATTTTAGTTGGATGCATGAATGTATGAGTTTTATTAAATGGGGTCTGCGTACCTCGTCTTCTCTAATTTTTTCTTAATGTAAATTCTATCTCCCTCCTATGTACTTTCCCTTAACTGCTGATCAAAGTTTCTATTTATTTTAAATTATTTTGTAATAGGAATAGTTAGAATTAATTTTGAAGAATTGGAGATCAAGGGACAAGGAGCGTGTGAAGACCCGTTTGTAATGGAACCCGGGTTTAAATGTAATAGTTATATTTAAATATTAATTCTTGCACCCCTAGGGTTTGACTTTTGGTTCACTTGGTGGCTCTAGTGAACCAAACTAGAATAAAAGTCCATAATCAATCCGGGTAGAATATAGTATTCTATATGTGCATGTTTATACTTTATATATATTATATATTATGCAAACATGCTTCGCATGTTCATTAATATGACGCGTATTTTATATATATATATATATGCGCGCTAAACAAGATGAGACAAATTAATAACAAACCCCTCAATTTTTTATATTAAGTCCTAAGCGTTCAAAGATATTTGGAATATCGAACGTCGCCTTCTAGCATGATAAAATTAATAGAGTATTAAATATTTAATATGAGTTTGTTGTGTCACCACAAGGCAAGTATTAAGTATTTAAGATGTTAATTTATCACATTTGATGCTTATAAAGAAAATTGAACAATATTGTTTTGTTGTGTCACCACAAGGATGATATTTTTCTTTTTTGAATATATGGAGTGCTAGGTGGACTTAACTTGGATAATTTTGATTCGGATGTGCCACCACTTGATCAAAATAATCTAATAGGCAAAAGAAAAGGAGTTGCATAGTTGATGTAATTGACAAAAGTTGTCTACCTATTTATTTATATATAGTTTGTTGTATCACCACAAGGCTATATACATTTGAAATGGGATCCTTATTCTCACTAGCAAATCTTTAATTAGATTTTGCTTAGAACTATATAAGTGAGGTAATATAGTTTGAAGAAAATAGTGGGAGATACCAATTTAAAACAAGACCTAATTTATTTTGGTAATTAATTATAAAAGAATGTATGTTAAAATGTTGTTAATTACAAATTCATTTACTGAAATTTTACAATGTCTAAATTACTATCAACTGCGAAATATATTAGATATTATTTAACCAAACCGTATTAAGCGGATTGGTTAAGGAATTTGAGAATAGTTCTCATGGTGAAAAGTTATCTTATGTCCTTAATACGCCTATCCCACTACAATGGTTGCGACAATGATGCCTCTGAGGAAGACATTGCTACTTTTAGAAAGTGGCAAGATGATGCACGATTGGCTCAATGCATCATGCTCGCATCTATGAGTAACGAGCTTGACGTCGACGATGAAACTATGGATGCTTCTACTATATTCCCGCACATCAAGTAGTTGATGGTGAGGAAAGTAGGGGCCGATAGATATCGAGATATCTAAGGAGCTCTTTCGATCTAGAATGACCGATGACACTACAGTACAGATAAAAGTCCTTAACATTATCAATTTGATTGATCAATTAGGACAACGAGTTTTGTCATGGATGGTGAGTTGAGCCAAGATTTGATCTTGCACTCACACCCGGACTCCTTTCACAATTGTTGTGAATTTTTCATATGAACAAGCTAGATATCAGCCTCGCTGATTTGCTTAACATGTTTAAAAATGTTGAGAGTCACTTTCCAACTAAGAAAGACCATGACTTACTAGTAGGGGCCAAAGAATCTTCTGAAAAGAAGAACGATTCAAAGAAGGTATACAGAAAGACGTAAACAAAGGATAATAAGAACAAAACTGATATGGATAGCAAAGGAGTTTGCTTCCACTGCAATAAACCAGGACACTGGAAAGAAACTGCGAGAAGCATCTTGCAAAGGTTAATCAAAAGAAGCTTAGTGAAGTTTCAGTTACAAATACAATTTTGTTCATAATTTAAAATAAATTTTTCTGTAAGTCAAGGTTCTATTTGGGTATTGGATACCGACTTTGGTTATCATAAATATAGATTTATGAAGGGACCAAGCAGAAGTAGAAAGTTAAACAAAGATAAGTAATCCTATGTGTGGAAAATGAAGCAAAGGTTGCTACATTAGCCTTAGAAACTTATAGTTTAGCAATGCCTACGGGCAAATCTATTAAGTCAATAAGTTGTTATTGTATTCCAATTCTTGTTAGAAACATTATTTCCATTTTATTGTTGGACAATAAAATTTTTGGTATTATAATTAAGAACAATTGTTGTTCTATTTATAATAATAATGTTTCGTATAGAACTGAAAGATTACTTAATGGATTTTGTATACTTGACTTACGTGAAAAATTATTTTGTAAATTGAACAAACTAGTATAAGAAAAGGAGATGATCATTCAAAGAGTTGAATGTATGTATTTGTTGAAATACAAGTGTGAATTATTTGAAAGGTTCAAAGAATTCAGAAGTGAAACAAATTGGCAAAGTATTAAGATTCTTTGATTAGATCAAGGAATATATACTTGTGCAATATGTTTCTAGATCATCTCAAATGGTTTTTCTCATAATGGACACCTCATGATACGTAATAATTGATTGATATATCTGAAAGGAAAAATCATACCTTGTTGAACATGGTACGGTCCAAAATGATTTTACCGACATTCTAGTATCCTTCTAGGATCATGTCCTAGAAATGGCTGCATATCTACGAAAAGGTAACCTCAAAATCCAGCCCAAAGACTCCATAAAAGTTATGGACAGGGAGGATTCCTAATCTTAAGTATGTTAAGATAAGGGGTTGTCCAACTTATGTGAAAAGGTTTCGAAGGATAAGCTTGGGACAAGATTTGACATGTACAGATTTGTGGGACATCCTAAAGTAAGTTTAGGGTATATGTTCTATAATTCTACTTAGCAAAAGATGTTTGTTCTGAAAAACACGCCTATACAGGATAAAGGTGTTTATCATTAAAAGGGGCTAGTGGGAGAATAATAGATCTTGAAGAGTTCAAGAACCACAAAATACTATAAGTCAAATAAGAGGAACACAGTAGATGAACTATTATACCACAACCAGAATCGTAAATCTAGAATAGTACAAGAAGATACACAGGAGGTATGGATTCATCATAGATGATGATGATGAGGTACACATCATAGAAGATGATGATCCGATTACATACGATGAGGTAAGTGTTGTAGACACTCGAGAGAAATGGATTGAAGCAAGTTTCTTAAATATGGAACATTCGTTTTGATGAGGCAATCAAAAGAGTTTGATTTTATCAAAATAAGAATGAACCTAGTGTGTACAAAAGGGTCGATTGGGAGCATCGTGACATTCCTAGTACTATATGTTGATATACTACAGATAAGGAATGATATACCAATGCTACAATCAGTAAAGATAAAGTTGTCTAAACATTTCTCCATGAATGATTTGGAAGAGTATCTTAATTGGGGATATAAATCTATATAGATAGATTTAAGAGGATGCTCGACATAACCCAAGGAACGATATATTCATTTGATGCTAAAGTCGTTTAGCATGGCAAACTCAAGAGATGTCTCATGTCGATGAGCTATGGAGTGTATCTCTCTTAATAGTCCCCACAGACTCCTAAAAAGAGAGGTCGCATGAGTGACAATCATGTATGCAATGAAATGTACGAGACCTGATGTTGATCAGTCATATTATGGAGAAGTTCACTATGAGTCAGTGAAAAACATCTTAAAGTGCTTAACCCAAGCACTAAGGATGTGATCATATTCATAGTGGGTCTAAATTAAAACTAGAGGGCTTAACAGACTCAAGTTTTTCAGATGAGACCAAGATGACGAGTAAAAATCCACTTTAAGGTAAAGCGTTATCTTGAGCAGTGGTGCGATGAATTGGAAAGGTTCCAAACAAAGAAAGAGAGTTCTTTGGTTTAGTGATAAAGACAAAGTATATAGCTATAAATGAAGCTACAAGTTGATTGTTTGGATTAAAAGTTCATTACAGAACTAGGAATAGTTCCTAAGTCTCATCTTAGATCTAAACATGTGTTGTGGCACTTTCATTTGATTATTAGAATCATTGAAAGATGGGAAATCACTATAGAGATAGTGGACTCTCATGAACAACATTACATATCCATTAACTAAAGCTTATCCAACAGCAGGATAATCGTCACTTAGAGAAGAAGAGTATGAGATACCATGACGATTGGCTTTAGTGCAAGTGGGAGATTGAAAGTAGTATGCACACAAGCCAATCATGTTTGATGATAAAGCATATACTTTGTAACAATCTTATTCATTTATTAATAAAAGTATTAAAGGCTTTTAATTATCTACATGATGCTGTTTTATAATATGTGATAAGCCCATAGTTTTAAGCAATGCTTTTAGAATAATGATGATGATCATTCTAATGAGATCTAAATTCTTAGAAAGCTTAAAACCAAAATAGTTCCCAATCATTGGATTACTAAATTGGGGATTAGTGAATCCGGATAGATTGGTACATCGTTAACTTGCTTTCATTGGATGAGGATGATTGATCTCATGATCATTTGTGTGGAGACACTAAAGCAAGTATGTAGGTGCTTATTAGAGAATAAGTTCAACTTTGAGCATGGCTCGCTAAGGAATACCTAATGGAGTTTTACTTGCTGTCAATAGGAATTCTTGTAGTGATAGTAGTCTGAGTGATCCTTGGACTTGAGATCATCATAGTATCTTGTGTATGATGAGTTATACTTTGACTTATTCCTTAAGACCCTTAGGGTATATCAAAGGGTATGCTTGGGTATAATAAGTTGTACATGGAGATAATGTATGATCAATAAAGAATCTACCACTTCTATTAAAGAAGAGAAATATCCTATGTGATTCGATAAATGACAACCCAATAGTCCTTGGCAAAAGCGAGAATGAAATTAGAAAGGAGTTTCTAATTTGCATTATTTGAGTTGTGCATTTAAGGATCGAAATACATATAATTAAATAAAATAAGACTTGACGAAGAATTCCATGTCTTATATTTAATTGGGACATTGTATGGTGGAAGGATTGAATTGTCATTTGTAACTATTTACTCAAAGTTCTTTTATGATTAATGTTGAAATCTATATTATCCGGAAAGTCGTTGATCGCTAGGGGAGGCTTATCCTATTGTAGAATAAATATTATTTATTTAAATAAATTAATTATTTAATTTATTTATATAAATAAGATTAGAATTATTCTAATTGGTTTATTCACAATAGGTTTAATATGGAGAACCTAAAGGGTCACACCATAAAAGGAAGAATAATTATTTAAGAAGTTAATGGCATAATCGTAATAATATATTATATATATTTAATTTAATCTATGGTGATAGAATAAATTAAATAGCTTAATATTTATTATTTAATATTTTAGAAATATTAAATATAAATTAATAAGAGGAGTCTTATTAATATTATTACAATTATTATTATTATTTTAATTTCTAAAAGAGTTTAGGAATTAATTTAATATAAGTACTCTCATTTATTCCTAATTGGATTAGGAAGGAAAATTAGTTAAAGAAGTTTAATTAATTATCCCTAATAAGATTAGGGAGCCCCTTTAATTAAAAGGGTTTAATTAAATAATACCTGATTTTAATAGGGTTACTTGATATCTTTATAAGAGGAGTCTTATATCAGATATCATGACTACGTGATAATTCCAATAGTTGGGAGAGTACGCCTTTTCTATAGAGATAGAAAACTAGGGTTTAGCCAACCACCCATCTTCTTGAATCCTTCTTCTTCCTTGGTGGATCACCTCTAGAGGCCAAACACTTGGGTGGCTAACGTTGATCAAAGGAAGGAACCAAACCCGGTGGATTCAAGTTGAACGCGAAAAGAATTGGAGGTGAACTTGTACCTGAGGAAGCTCGGATCTTCAAGGGTATGATTCTTGTTCTTCAATTTTTCGTTTAATTAATAATTGTGCATAAAGGGTGATCCGGGTTTATGGTTTGTATAATTTTAAACTCTGATTTTTACACGTTTCCGCTTTATTTGTGCAATTTGATTGCGTTCTTGAATATTACAAACCTAAGACATACAACGCCTTAAATGGAGCCATGCCTATACTTGCTTGATAACTGTTGTTGTAAGAGAATTCCACCAATGGTACGTACTCATCCCAACTTCCTTTGAAATCTAGGACACAGAGTCTTAATAAATCTTCAAGGGTTTGAATAGTCCTTTCTGATTGTCCGTCCGTTTGAGGATGGTATGCTGAACTGAATCGTAAATCCGTCCCTGTAGCTTTCTGCAAGCTAACCTAAAATCGTGAAGTGAATCTTGGGTCACGATCTGAAACTATGGATACTGGCATGCTATACAATATCACAATCTCATTTACGTACATACTAGCAAGACGTTCAAGGGAATAAGTCTCACGTATAGGCAAGAAATGAGCAGACTTGGTTAATCTATTAACAATAACCCAAATTGCATATATGCCTTGAGAAACCTTGGGAAGACCCGTAACGAAATCCATGGTAATGTGTTCCCACTTCCACTTTGGAATCTCAAGTGGTTGCAATGGACCCTTTGGCACTTGATGCTCGGCCTTTACACGTTGATAAGTTAAACACCTTGAGAAAACTCCGCGATCTCTCTCTTCATATTGCTCCTCCAAAATGTATGTCGAAGATCATGATACATTTTGGTACTCCCATGATGGATTGCAAATGGTGTGTTGTGTGCCTCCATCATGATTCTATGCTTCAAGTCAGAATCGTTAGGAACACAAAGTTTGGAGTTGACTCTAAGTATTCCTTCTTAATCAATTCTTGCCTCCGGAATAGCACCTTCTTGCACTTTCATCTTCATACGTATCATCTCTGGGTCTGTGGCTTGGGAAGCTTTAACTTTATCGATTAAAGTCATTTTTACTCGTATATTTGCCATCATCATGTGGGTCCCTAGAGTTTTTAACTCTATCTCCATCCTTTGTAAGTCGTACAAAATTGGTCTTTGTGTTAACAACATCGCACTCGTACCCGCATACGATCTTTTACCCAATGCATCAACTACAACGTTTGCTTTTCCAGGATGATATTGAATGTTATGGTCGTAATCTTTCAACAACTCGAGCCAATGTCGTTGTCGCATGTTGAGTTCCTTTTGGGTGAAGAAATATTTGAGGCTTTTATGATCCGTATAAATCTCCACTTTCTCCCCATACAGGTAGTGTCTCCAGATTTTCAACGCAAAAAACGATTGCTATGCAAAACTCCGGATCATGAGTAGGATAATTCCTCTCATATTCTTTGAGTTGTCGCGAGGCATAAAGGCTATGACTTTCCCATGTTGCATGAGAACACATCCTAACCCTTTGCCTGAAGCATCGTTGTAGATAACAAATCCATCCAAACCAGATGGTATTGTCAGAACAGGTGCTGAAATGAGTATCCTCTTGAGCTGTTGGAAACTTTTCTCGCATTCCTCGCTCCATACGAATTTTTCATCTTTCCGAGTTAGCTGAGTTAATGGAGTAGCGATTCTAGAAAATCTTTCCACGAATCTTCGATAATAACCAGCTAAGCCCAGAAAGCTACGCACTTCGGTCACCGACTTCGGCTGCTCCCAACTTTGGATTGCTTCAATCTTTGCCGGGTCAACAGATACTCCGTGTTTTGACACCACGTGCCCAAGGAATGCTACTTCCTTAAGCTAGAACTCGCATTTCTTCAACTTGGCATATAGCTTGTTGTCACGAAGTCTTTGAAGTACCAGCTTCAAATGGTGCTCATGATCTTCACGGCTTTTGGAATAGATGAGGATGTCATCAATAAAGACAACAAACGAATCCCATCCAAATATTCCTTGAATACATGGTTCATCATATCCATGAAAGCAGCAGGAGCATTAGTCAATCCAAAAGACATGACTAAGAATTCATAATGCCCGTACCGAGTTCTAAAGGCAGTCTTTGGAATATCCTCAGTTTTAATCTTTAGCTGATGATATCCAAAACGAAGATCGATCTTTGAAAAGAATTGTGCTCCATGTAACTGGTCAAACAGGTAATCAATGCGAGGTAGCGGATACCTATTCATGATAGTGACATGGTTCAATTCTCGGTAGTCAATACAAAGTCGCATACTCTCGTCTTTCTTTTTTACGAAAAAAACAGGAGCACCCCAAGGAGATGTACTAGGACGAATGAAACAGATGTCTAATAACTCCTATAGTTGGACTTTTAACTCCTGAAGTTTAATATGAGCCATTCGATATGGGGTTTTAGAAATGGGCTTTGTACCCGGTTCAAGGTCAATAAAGAATTCAACATCACGTTCTAGGGGTATACCAGGAAGTTCTTCAGGAAATACGTCAGGAAATTCATTAACAACAGGAATATTATTCAAATCTGACGTGTTTTTGTTCAAGTCCATAATATGGGCTAAGAAAGCTTGACATCCATTTTTTAATAAACGAATAGCTTTATGGCTTGTTATGACCATGACTAATTTTAGTGGTTTAGTTGATTGAATTCGTATAACAGGTTGGTTAGGAATATGAAAACTAACAACCTTACGAAAATAATCAATTTTGGCATGATGAGTGGTTAACCAATCAATCCCTAAAATCACATCAAATGCAAGTATATTTAAAGAGATAAGAACAATAGGTAATGTGATTATGCCAACTTGGATCAAGAAAGATTTATAAACTGTAGATGTAACAAAGGTTTCACCCAACGGAGTTTCAACAGATAAGTTAAAGTCCAATTTCTCCGGAGTCAAGTTTAAACGTTGAGCACAAGTAGGAGAGATAAAAGAATGGGTAGAACTGGTATCTATTAAGGTATAAACTTCGTAAGAGTTCAAGATTAGCTTACTAGTGATCACTTCATTCGGGTTTCTCGCGTTTATGCCAGTCACGACAAACGCCCTTCCTTGAACCACCGACTTTGTTTTGTCCGTAGTCGCCTTTGGTGCCGCCGTTCCTAGTTTGACTTGACTTTGCTACCAGACAAAATTGGGTTATGTGACCGTCTTTTACACAATTTAAACACACCTTGGAAGGTTGTGAACAGTTTGGACTTATGTGTCCCTCCTCTCCGCATCTGTAACATCTAACTAGCAGTCGTTCTCCTCCCCTAGAATTTGTTGTTAGTCTTTGGTCTTTGGTCTTTGATCTTTGATCTCTTCCGTCATTGTTGAATATCCTTTTTTTGAAATTTACACTTGACTCACCTCTCCTATTATCATCATAGCCACGATTACCACCCGAGTGGTTACCGCTTTTGTCCGTATTCTTCCCTCCTCGCCGGTTATCATCGCTCGATAATCTACATCACATCGAGTATGACCACGGTTGTGATCCCTCAGTTGAGTGTACTCATTATCTCGCTCTAATAATTGAGCCCTGTTGACAACATCTGAATACAGAGGAAATTTATGAGAGATAAGGTATTGACGAATCTAGGGTTTTAGACCTCTCAGAAACATTCGCGTCATACGTTCCTCATTCTCTACCAAATGAGGTGCAAACCTGGATAACTCCGCGAACTTCGTCTCGTACTGAGACACTGCCATGTTGTTCTGTTCCAATCTAATAAACTCTACCTCTTTCATATGATGAATACTTTTAGGAAAGTACTTGTCATTAAACAGTTTCTGAAATCTTTCCCAAGACATCTTAAGTGCGGCTGGCTGGGTACGCTTCACAGATTCCCACCAGTAATCTGCCTCACCACGGAACATAAAGGTGGCGAATGGAACCTTCTGTTCCTCCGTGCATCCCAAGACATCGAATATCTTGGTAATTTTCTTAACCCATGTTTCCGCCTTAATCGGATCGGGCTTTCCCCAGAAATCTGGTGGTCCCAACTCCTTGAACTGCTTGGATGTGACAAACCGTGCGTTGCTATCATTTCCACCCGTATTTTGTACACGAGTCTCCCTCGTCTAATTTTGCATGAACTGCAAAAAGATTCTAAACATCGCATCATTCATCATTTGCTCGGTAGTGTTGTTTACAGGAGGAATATTGCCTTCCTGTTGCACGTTCTCTTGGTTGGTAATCAAAGGTTGTTCCACAGTCTCATAGACTCCATTGTTAACGTTCTCAGCTGCCATTCTTAAAAACTGCCATAAAACAAGGGTTAATTAAACAAATTAACATATCACATAATATCCTTGTATTATGATGACCCGATAAATAAGCTTAGGTAGGACACACTTTAGCGAAGGATTTACTCGTCTCTCCTCTCTAGTTCTATTCCCAAATCTCATTGAGAGACCATATCCTAAGCTCTGATACCAACTGTGACGCCCCCAAAATAGGTATACATCACCCATTCTGAGTCGCCAAATACATGGTACAGAAAACAACTACAACTTTATTATTACAATTGTCATGCAAAATACGACAACACATATTGTGAGTTTAAAATACAAATATTGTCTTCTAGACAAATCCACACCCAAATAAAGTCCTCATTACAATTATTGATGCACTATTTTACAAAAATAGTGAGGACTGCTAAAACAACTGTCTAGGACCATCACTCTATACCCCGACTGGTTCCTGCTATGTTCTCGCTTCCTGAGAAGAAAAAGTGAACAAAAAGGAAAATGGTGAGCTCAACTAGCCCAGTAAAGAATATTATGACTAAGATAATATACAACAAATTATCTTTAGTCTTCAACAGGGAAAAAATCTAATAGAATATAATCAACAATAAGTTTTAGATCAACAACTGCAGCGGAAACATCAATTCATTAGAAGAATTAAGTAGAGAATGAAATCTACTATCATCTATGAATTTAGAAGTCCATCATCAATATTTTATCCCTGTAACATCAATCAATATACATCTTGCATCAAATATTCATCTTTGCAATACGGGCCAAAGATATTAATTTGTATCACCAGTTGGTCATGTTCATCTCAACACCTGTTTATCTTTGCACTACGGACCAAAGATATTCATCAGGTAATCATACATCTTTGCACTACAGGCCAACGATATTCATCAAGTATCACCATTAAGGACTGAGGATGATGAAAAACATTTTAGAGAATGAATCTAGTGAAACAGAAGGACAAATATTAGGGATTCATATTTCGGTTTATCCAAATTCAATAATACACCATAATAACCAATTGTGAAGTAGAATTCAAAAATGAAGATTAAAACATGGATACAATCGAAGAAAGTAACCATAAAAGACATCTGAGATTAAGAATAAAAAAATTCATTTTTTGGTGAATAGTGTCGTATGTGTGAATAGTCTTGTATACGTGAATAGTGTCATATACGTGAATAGTAACCCCGACACAAATTGTAGAAATTCCACAATATAATTCATAACAATATCTCAGCATAATGATATTGAAGAAAATAATATCATTTAAGAAGAAAATAACATCCCTTACCTCAGAGAAACAGTACTTCGGAATGGAAGGTCGGATATGATGTTGAATGAAACTTGTACTGAATAGCAACTCTCAAAGTATCTAAATACTCACAAAATACGCTCGATAATATAGAGAGAGAGAAAGAGAGAAAGCTTATATTTCTGGTGTCATTTTCAATTCTAACCTAAGCACCTATTTATACGAAAATGCTAGCACGCTGAAACAGACTTGACCTGCTACCTGATGGCTTTACCTGCTACTATTGCCACCCACCACATTTGAAATAAAATTCAACACATTTCTTCACCAACCACAAGTGGGGCGCACTCAATTCTAGAATTTTCCACCAAAATCATTTATAAACCTAATTTCCGAATCAGTCATCTCTTAAAATTCATAACAAATCATACGTTCAATTTTAACGGTTCAAAATATGTGGACATATACTCAACTTATATATGTATAACATATCCAAAAATCACAACGATCCAATGGTCATATTAAAAATTATAACTCACGTAATATATCTCAAGAACAATGATTTAATTTTTAATACATCCATTCCGACAAAAACACCTTAACATTAATTCCTTCAATTATATCCACATAAAATAAATATATCCATCAATTATATCCACATAAAATAAATATTTCCTTATCATATAAATCAATAATTAATTATTCACAAGTAGTATTACAGAATCACAATTATGACAACCAGGCCGTTCCCAGGAAAGAGGGGGCTTTCCAATAAGGATTTCTCCTTACTGGCGCGCAATTAGGTGACCAAACCTCTCCTTAGACAGAATTTTCTAGACATTGCCAATAATGTTATCTAATAATATTATTCAAATAATATGAATTATTGATCTGATAATGGGGAATACTATGCAGTGGCAATTATTGAAACCACAATAATATAAAATATCAACGCAAACAATTATTGAATCAATAAAATAAAATATTGAGCGATAATTACTTTGTAACAATTATTGAGTAGTTCCTCTTTTAGAAGAATCAATAATTCAAAAATCTCATGTAATACTGGTGTTATTCTTGTGCAACCACGCGTATTCATCAGATTTTAACCACCGAAATATTCAACGATGTTAATTGGTATAAACTACGCCCAAGTATTTATAAAAACTCAAATTTGTCATTTTCTTCATCCGCGGTTATTACATTATGAGGCCCATGAATGGTCTGCTACGTCGTCATTTAATATTACCCAATAACAAGAATATTCCACGACCAAACGAATATTCCCCAATAAAATGAATATTTTATAACCACTTGCTTATTTTATAAAATTTGCACATTTCACCCATAACTAGAGCATTATATCAAATTAACACCTTATTAATTTAGAATAATGAATAGAGAAAATTCAATTTTATTTATAATAAGTTGGGGTCTCACAACCTCCCCTCCTTATGAAATTTCGTCCTCGAAATTGACGTACGTACCTGGTGTTTCAAAAAGGTGAGGGTACGTCGCTTTCATTTCTGATTCCAACTCCCAAGTCATTTCCTCAATAGCATAGTTCCTCAACAAAACCTTGACTTGTGGTATAACCTTTGTTCGTAGGATATGCTCTTTTCTATCCAAGATCTTAACAGGTACCTCCTCGTACGTTAAATCTTTGGCTATCTCGTCTGGTTCTAACGCAATAATGTGGTTCGGGTCTTTCACATATTTACGAAGCATAGATATATAAAAAACATTATGAACACGAGACATGCTTGGAGGTAATGCGAGTCTATAGGCCACATTTCCTATTCGGTCAAGAATCTCAAATGGACCAACAAATCGTGGATTGAGCTTTCCTCTCTTCCAAAATCTTGTAACTCCCTTCCATGGAGCAATACGTAACAGTACATGATCTCCAATATTAAATTCAACATCCTTTCGATGAAGATCAACATAACTCTTTTGTCGATTCTGTGAGGTTTGAATACGTTGTCGAATCATTTGGATCTTTTCTGTAGTCATGCGTACCAATTTCGGTCCCAACAAAGTTGCTTCACCCACCTCGTCCTAGCATACTAGAGAACGACACTTTCGTCCATACAACGCCTCGAATGGAGCCATGCCTATACTTGCTTGATAACTGTTGTTGTAAGAGAATTCCACCAATGGTAAGTACTCATCCCAACTTCCTTTGAAATCTAGGACACAGAGTCTTAATAAATCTTCAAGGGTTTGAATAGTCCTTTCTGATTGTCCGTCCGTTTGAGGATGGTATCTTTGAATCAATCAATAAATCCGTCCTCAGTAGCTTTGCAAGCTAACCTAAAATCGTGAAGTGAGTCTTGGGTCACGATCTGAAACTATGGATACTGGCATGCCATGCAATCTCACAATCTCATTTACGTATATACTAGCAAGACGTTCAAGGGAATAAGTGTCACGTATAGGCAAGAAATGAGCAGACTTGGTTAATCTATTAACAATAACCCAAATTGCATATATGCCTTGAGAAACCTTGGGAAGACCCGTAACGAAATCCATGGTAATGTGTTCCCACTTCCACTTTGGAATCTCAAGTGGTTGCAATGGACCTTTTGGCACTTGATGCTCCGCCTTTACACGTTGACAAGTTAAACACCTCGAGAAAACTCCGCGATCTCTCTCTTCATATTGCTCCTCCAAAATGTATGTCGAAGATCATGATACATTTTGGTACTCCCATGATGGATTTCAAATGGTGTGTTGTGTGCCTCCATCATGATTCTATGCTTCAAGTCAGAATCGTTAGGAACACAAAGTTTGGAGTTGACTCTAAGTATTCCTTCTTAATCAATTCTTGCCTCCGGAATAGCACCTTCTTGCACTTTCATCTTCATACGTATCATCTCTGGGTCTGTGGCTTAAGAAGCTTTAACTTTATCGATTAAAATCGTTTCTACTCGTATATTTGCCATCATCATGTGGGTCCCTAGAGTTTTTAACTCTATCTCCATCCTTTGTAAGTCGTACAAAATTGGACTTTGTGTTAACAATATCACACTCGTACCGGCATACGATCTTTTACCCAATGCGTCAACTACAACGTTTGCTTTTCCAGGATGATATTGAATGTTATGGTCGTAATCTTTCAACAACTCGAGCCAACATCGTTGCCGCATGTTGAGTTCCTTTTGGGTGAAGAAATATTTGAGGCTTTTATGATCTGTATAAATCTCCACTTTCTCCCCATACAGGTGAAAGTAGTATGCACACAAGCCAATCATGTTTGATGATAAAGCATATACTTTGTAACAATCTTATTCATTTATTAATAAAAAGTATTAATTTATTAAAGGCTTTTAATTATCTATATGATACTGTTTTATAATATGTGATAAACCCATAGTTTTAAGCAATGCTTTTAGAATAATGATGATGATCATTCTAATGAGATCTAAATTCTTAGAAAGCTTAAAACTAAAATAGTTCCCAATCATTTGATTACTAAATTGGGGATTAGTGAATCCGGATAGATTGGTACATACGTTGCTTGCTCATTGGATGAGGATGATTGATCTCATGATCATTTGTGTAGAGACACTAAAGCAAGTATGTAGGTGCTTATTAGAGAATAAGTTCATTTGAACGTGGCTCGCTAAGGAATACCTAATGGAGTTTTATTTGCTGTCAATAGGAATTCTGTAGTGATAGTAGTACAAGTAATCCTTGGACTTGAGATCATCATAGTATCTTGTGTATGATGAGTTATACTTTGACTTATTCCTTAAGACCCTTAGGGTATATCAAAGGGTATGCTTGGGTATAATAAGTTGTACATGGAGATAATGTATGATCAATAAAGAATCTACCACTTCTAATAAAAGAAGAAATGTCCTATGTGATTCGATAAATGACAACCCAAAGAGTCCTTGGCAAAGGCGAATGAAATTAGAAAGGAGTTTCTAATTTGCATTATTTGGAGTTGTGCATTTAAGGATCGAAATACATATAATTAAATAAAATAAGACTTGACGATAATTCCATGTCTTATATTTAATTGGGACATTGTATGGTGGAAGGATTGAATTGTCACGAAACTATTTACTCAAAGGTTCTTTTATGATTAATGTTGAAATCTATATTATCCGGAAAGTCGTTGATCGCTTTGGGAGAGCTTATCCCTATTGTAGAATAAATATTATTTATTTAAATAAATTAATTATTTAATTTATTTATTTAAATAAGATTAAATTGTTCTAATTGATTTATTCACAACCTAGGTTTAATATGGAGAACCTAAAGGGTCACACCATAAAAGGAAGAATAATTATTTAAGTAGTTAATGGCATAATCGTAATAATATGTTAAGTATATTTAATTTAATCTATGGTGATAGAATAAATTAAATAACTTAATATTTATTATTTAATATTTTAGAAATATTAAATATAAATTAATAAGAGGAGTCTTATTAATATTATTACAATTATTATTATTTTAATTTCTAAAAGAGTTTAGGAATTAATTTAATATAAGTACTCTCATTTATTCCTAATTGGATTAGGAAGGAAAATTAGTTAAAGGAGTTTAATTAATTATCCCTAATAAGATTAGGGAGCTTAATTAATTAAAAGAATTTAATTAATTAAATTAAACCCAATTCCTTAATTGTTAAGATGGGTTGCCAACATCTATAAATAAGAGGAGTCTTATTATGGGTGGGGGGGTTGTTGACTTTTACAACATACGACATAATTCCAATTTGTTGGAGAGTACGCCTTTTCTATAGAGATAGAAAAACTAGGGTTTAGCCAACCACCCCTTCTTCTTGAAAATTCTTTTTCCTTGGTGGATCACCTCTAGAGGCCAAACACATGGGTGGCTAACGTTGATCAAAGGAAGGAACCAAACCCGGTGGATTCAAGTTGAACGCGAAAGGATTTGGAGGTGAACTTGTACTTGAGGAAGCTCGATCTTCAAGGGTATGATTTTATTCTTTATCTTTTCGTTTAATTAATAATTGTGCATAAAGGGAGATCCGGGTATATGGTTTGTAAATAATTTTAAACTCTGATTTTACACGCTTCCGCTTAATTTTGCAATTTGATTGCGTTGATGAATATTACAAACCCAACAACAGGTAGTGTCTCCAGATTTTCAACGCAAAAACGACTGCTGCCAACTCCAGATCATGAGTAGGATAATTCCTCTCATATTCTTTGAGTTATCGCGAGGCATAGGCTATGACTTTCCCATGTTGCATGAGAACACATCCTAACCCTTTGCCTGAAGCATCGTTATAGATAACAAATCCATCCAAACCAGATGGTATTGTCAGAACAGGTGCCGAAATGAGTCTCCTCTTGAGCTATTGGAAACTCTTCTCGCATTCCTCGCTCCATACGAATTTTACATCTTTCTGAGTTAGCTGAGTTAATGGAGTAGCGATTCTAGTAAATCTTTCCACGAATCTCCGATAATAACCAGCTAAGCCCAGAAAGCTACGCACTTCGGTCACCAACTTCGGCTGCTCCCAACTTTGGATTGCTTCAATCTTTACCGGGTCAACAGATACTCCGTGTTTTGACACCACGTGCCCAAGGAATGCTACTTCCTTAAGCTAGAACTCACATTTCTTCAACTTGGCATATAGCTTGTTGTCACGAAGTCTTTGAAGTACCAGCTTCAAATGGTGCTCATGATCTTCACGGCTTTTGGAATAGATGAGGATGTCATCAATAAAGACAACAACGAACTGATCCAAATATTCCTTGAATACATGGTTTATCATATCCATGAAAGCAGCAGGAGCATTAGTCAATCCAAAAGACATGATTAAGAATTCATAATGCCCGTACCGAGTTCTGAAGGCAGTCTTTGGAATATCCTCAATTTTAATCTTCAACTGATGATATCTAGAACGAAGATCGATCTTTGAAAAGAATTGTGCTCCTTGTAACTGGTCAAACAGGTCATCAATGCGAGGTAGCGGATACCTATTCTTGATGGTGACATGGTTCAATTCTCAGTAGTCAATACAAAGTCGCATACTCCCATCTTTCTTTTTTACGAAAAAAACAGGAGCACCCCAAGGAGATGTACTAGGACGAATGAAACAGATTTCTAATAACTCCTGTAGTTGGACTTTTAACTCCTGAAGTTTAATATGAGCCATTCGATATGGGGTTTTAGAAATGGGCTTTGTACCTGGTTCAAGGTCAATAAAGAATTCAACATCACGTTCTAGGGGTATACCAGGAAGTTCTTCAGGAAATACGTCAGGAAATTCATTAACAACAGGAATATTATTCAAATCTGACGTGTTTTTGTTCAAGTCCATAATATGGTCTAAGAAAGCTTGACATCCGTTTTTCAATAAACGAATAGCTTTATGGCTTGATATGACCATGACTAATTTTAGTGGTTTAGTTGCTTGAATTCGTATAACAGGTTGGTTAGGAATATGAAAACTAACAACCTTACGAAAATAATCAATTTTGGCATGATGAGTGGTTAACCAATCAATCCCTAAAATCACATCAAATGCAAGTATATTTAAAGAGATAAGATCAATAGGTAATGTGATTATGCCAACTTGGATCAAGAAAGATTTATAAACTGTAAATGTAACAAAGGTTTCACCCAACGGAGTTTCAACAGATAAGTTAAAGTCCAATTTCTCCGGAGTCAAGTTTAAACGTTGAGCACAAGTAGGAGAGATAAAAGAATGGGTAGAACTGGTATCTAGTAAGGTATAAACTTCGTAAGAGTTCAAGATTAGCTTACTAGTGATCACTTCATTCGGGTTTCTCGCGTTTTGGCCAGTCACGACAAACGCCCTTCCTTGAACCACCGACTTTGTTTTGTCCGTAGTCGCCTTTGGTGCCGCCGTTCCTAGTTTGACTTGACTTTGCTACCAGATAAAATTAGGTTATGTGACCGTCTTTTACATAATTGAAACACACCTTGGAAGGTTGTGAACAGTTTGGACTTATGTGTCCCTCCTCTCCGCATCTGTAACATCTAACTAGCAGTCGTTCTCCTCCCCTAGAATTTGTTGTTGGTGCTGGTGCTGGTGCTGGTGCTGATCTCTTCCCGTCATTGTTGAATATCCTTTTTTTGAAATTTACACTTGACTCACCTCTCCTATTATCATGGCCACGATTACCACCCGAGTGGTTACCGCTTTTGTCCGAATTCTTCCCTCCTCGCTGGTTATCATCGCTCGATAATCTAGCATCATTAGTATGACCACAGTTGTGATCCTCGGTTGAGTGTACTCATTATCTCGCTCTAATAATTGAGCCACATTGACAACATCCTAATCTGGAGGAAATTTATGAGAGATAAGGTATTGGCGAATCTCGGGTTTTAGACCTCTCGAAACATTCGCGTCATCGTTCCTCATTCTCTACCAAATGAGGTGCAAACACGATAACTCCATGAACTTAACCTCGTCTTTGAGACACCGCCATGTTGTTCTGTTCCAATCTAATAAACTCTACCTCTTTCATATGACGAATACTATCAGGAAAGTACTTTTCATTAAACAATTTCTGAAATCTTTCCCAAGACATCTTAAGTGCGGTTTGGTTTGAGTGCGCTTCACGATTCCCACCAAGAATCACGCCTCACCACGGAACATAAAGGTGGCGAATGGAACCTTCTGTTCCTCCGTGCATCCCAAGACATCGAATATCTTGGTAATTTGCTTAACCCATGTTTCCGCCTTAATCGGATTGGGCTTTCCCCAGAAATCTGGTGGTCCGAACTCCTTGAACTGCTTGGTCATTTGTGACAAACCGTAGCGTTAGGCTTTATCATTTCTACCCGTATTTTGTACACGAGTCTCCCTCGTCTAATTTTGCATGAACTGCAAAAAGATTCTAAACATCGCATCATTCATCATTTGCTCGGTAGTGTTGTTTACAGGAGGAATATTGCCTTCCTGTTGCACGTTCTCTTGGTTGGTAATCAAAGGTTGTTCCATAGTCTCATAGACTTCATTGTTAACGTTCTCAGCTGCCATTCTTAAAAACTGCCACAAAACAGGGGTTAATTAAACAAATTAACATATCACATAATATCCCTGTATTATGATCGACCAACAAATAAGCTTAGGTAGGACACACTAGCGAAGGATTTACTCGTCTCTCCCCTCCTAGTTCTATTCCCAAATCTCCGCCAGAAACCATATCCCTAATGTAAGACCCTAACTTATTATTAATGAAATTTAATTTTCTCTATTTATTATTTTGAAATAGTAAGGGTTGATTTGATTAATGTGGATAGTTAGGGGTAAGATACACAAATATTTCAAAATAAGCAAGTGGTTATAAAATATTCATTGTTATCGGGAATATTAGTTTGGTCGTGGAATATTAAATGCTTGTCGGGGAATATTAAATGACGACTGTAGCGATATGTATGGGCCCCATAACTGAAAAGCGATTGGATGAAGAAAGCGACAAATATAAGTTGGTTAAAAATAATCAGGCGTAGTTGTTACCGATTAACATTTGTTGGAATACGGTGGTTAAAACACAAGAGCACCCGGTATTGCACCAATTATTGATTCTTACGTGAAGGCACTTTACTCGATAATGGTTACGATAATTCTTTATCAATATTTTATTGAGTTAATAATTGCTGCGTTGATATTTTATATTCTTTGTTGTTTTAATAATTGTCATTACACAAGATTTTTCATTATCGAAGCAATAATTCATATTATCCGAATAATATTATTAGATAACATTATTGGCAATGTCTAGAAAGTTACATACAGGAGAGGTTTGGTCACCTAATTGCGGCCAAGATGAAGAAATTCTTATTGGAAAGCCCCTCTTTCTGAGAACCGCACGGTTGTCAATATTGTGATTACGTAATATTATTTGTGAATAATTAATTATTGATTCATATGATGAGGAAAATATTGATTTTATGTGGATATAGATGGAGAAAAATTTTAATGTGACAATTGTTGAAAATTGAAATTTTATCTGATAAGATAATGTATTATTATATTTTAATAATATAATAATGGTGATATTTTTACAACGAATGTGGGATATATGAGTATACAAGGAGGAAGAGTATTTTTGTTGCAATAAATGTTTAAAACATGTTAAACATGTCGGTGGACCCCATTTATTAACTGAAATTTGATTATAGCCTGTAAAATCGTTCGTTTGTGGATTTCAGTCAATTTCTGATTGGAATTTGGAAAAACTTTCTTCTGCAAAGTTGTAGAGAATTGAATTTCCTATAAAAACTCGCGAGATTCAAATTTTCTGATAAAAGGGCTATTTATTATGAATTATTGAAGTTCAAGCTCAAAATAATTAATTTTTGAAGTTTTAATTATTTTTATTATGAAAACGTTTTTGTCATTAAAGGTGGGTCTTGCATGTGATGTAAATACTGAATTCAGATCCTTAAAAGTGGGCGTAGGAATTTGTAATATTAATATTAATATTTTATTAAATTTTACGCTTTGGTGTTCTAAGCATTTTCCTATAAATAGGGTCTTAGGTTAGAATTGAAAATCACACCGAAACTGAAGTTTTCTCTCTCTATATATCTAGCGTATTCTTGTGAGTATTTTGAGTATACTTTGAGTATTGTTAGGCGATTTGCAGTTCTCTTCAAAGACTATACCCTTAGTATTCCAAATTTAGAAGTACTAATCTTTCGAGGTAAGGGATGTTATTTTCTTCTCAAATGATATTATTTCTTCAATATCATTATCTTTGAAATATTAGTTGGAACTTTTATCAAATTTGGAACTTTTTTATGTCGGGGTTACTATTCATGAGTTACTATTCACGAGCTACTATTCATGAGTTACTATTCACGAGTTCTTATTCACGAGTACTATTAGCTAAAGCGTGAAGATGTTTTTGTGGAATTTCTATCTTTTGGTGTCTGAGTTACTATTCACGTATACTGGCACTATTCATAAAAATAAAATTTCTTCTTTTGTCCAAAATATCTATTCGGATACTAGCTTTGATTGTATCCATGTTTTGATCATTCTTGAATTTTACACCACTATGATTATTTTTGAGGTATTTTTTGAGGTGGATAAAACAAAAGTCGAATCCTTAATCCTTAATCCTTGTCATTTGTTTCAATTTGGATTCGTTTCTTTAAAAAAATATTTTCATCATCCTCGGTCTTAAATGATGATATTATTGAATATCTTTGGCTTTGTAGTGCAAAGATGAATGATTTCTGAAGAATATCTTTGGCCGTAGTGCAAAGATGAGCAGTGTTTAGATGAACATGACCAATGATGAATATCTTTGGCTGTGAGTGCAAAGATGAATATTTGATTCGGATGTATATTGATTGATGTTACGGGGATAAAAGATGAGCGATGAACTTTTAAATTCATACATAGAAGATAGTAGTTTGCATTCTCTACTTAACTCTTCTAATGAATTATTATTTCATTGCGAATATTGATTTAAAATTTGTTGTCTATTGTATTCTATTAGATTTTTCCCTGTTGAAGACTAACGGTAATTTGTTGTATATTATCTTAGTCATAATATTCTTTCTTGAGCTAGTTGAGCTCACCCTTTTCCTTTTTGTTCCATTTTTCTCGGGGAGGCGAGAATATAAGCGAGTACAGTCGGGGTATGGAATGAAGGTTCTAGAAAGAGTTGTTTAGTAGTCCTCACCATTTTTGTAAAATAATGTATCAATAAATGTGATGAGGATTTATTTGAGTATAGATATTGTGCTCAGAAGATAATATTTGTATTCAAACTCACGATTTCTTGTTGTAATAATAAAGTTGTAGTTGTTTCGCACCATGTATTGACAACTCGTAATGGGTGATGTATACCTATTTTGGGGCGTCACGGTTGGTATCGAGCTTAGGGATATAATCTCTGGCGGAGATCGGGGAATAAAACTAGCGGGGAGAGGCGAGTAAATCCTTCGCTAATGTGTCCTACCTAAGCTTATTTGTTAGTTAGTCGAGATATAGGGATATTATGTGATATATTGATTTCATTAATTAATCCTTGTTTTATGACAAAGATTTGAGAATGTCGATGAGAATATTAACAATGGAAATGAGGCCGTGGAGACGCTCAGACTCACCAATGAGGAGAACGTGCAACAGTGGCAATGTTCCTCCCGTGAACAACACCAATTGAAAGCGAGATGATGAGCGAGGGAATGTTTAGAAGCTTTTTGCGGTTCATGCAAAATCGAGATTTAGGAGACTCGTGTTCAAAATACGAGAAAATGATAGCAATTCACGGGTTGTCACAAATGCAGCGGTTCAAAGAGTTGGGACCACGAATATAAAGGAAAGCGAGATCCGATCATGGCGGAAACATGGGTCAAACAAATTACCAAGATATTCGATGTCTTGGGATGCACGGAGAACAGAAGGTTCCATTCGCCACCTTTATGTTCCGGTGGCGAGCGGACTCTTCGGTGGGAGTGCATGAAGCGTACCCATCCACCGCACTCGGCATGTCTTGGGAGACGTTTCAAAACTATTTAATGACAAATACTTTCACGAAAGTGTTCGTCATATGAAGGAAGTGGAGTTTATTAGGCCGAGCGAAACAACATGACGGTGTCTCGAAGACGAGGTAAAGTTTGCGAGTTATCCGGTTTGCACCTCATTTGGTGGAGAATGAGGAACGTATGACGTGGATGTTTCAGTAGAGGTTTGAAACCTAGATACGTCGAGATCTCATTTCTCATAAATTTTCTCTCTATTCGGATGTTGTAAAAAATGTGGCTCAATTATTAGAAGCGAGATAACGAGTACGATCAACCGAGGGACCATAACCGAGGATCGTCTGAGATATAGCGATCAATGAATAATGATAACCAAAGTGGAGAAAGAAACAGACGGACAAAAATGGTAACCACTTTGGTGGTAATCATGGCCATGAAAAATGAAGAAGCGAGTCGGGAGGAGATTTTAAAAAGAGGAGATTTAACAACGACCGTATGAAGGCAGCGGTCTTAAGCGTGAGAATCGGTTCTAAGGGAGGAGAACGACCACCGGTCATATACTATAAATCTGGGGAAAGAGGGACATATCGGTCCAAACTGTCCCACAACGAGTTCAAGGTATGCTATAATTGTGGAAAGGAAGGACATATCGCTCGAGATTATGCGATAAGCGAAACCTAGTTCAATGAGGCGGTGACTCAAAAGACTATCCCAAAAAAGTCAAAGTCAACGATTCCGGGAAGAGCGTTTGTTGTGACTAGTCATAATGCGAGGAACCCAAACGAGGTTATCACGGGTAAGCTATTCATAAATTCTTGCGAAGTTTATACCTTACTTGATACCGGTGCTACCCATTCATTTATCTCTCCTGCATGTGCTCAACGTTTAAACTTGACTCCGAAGAAATTAGACTTTGACCTATATGTGGAAACTCCGTTAGGAGAAACTTTCATCACATCCACTGATTATAAATCTTGTTTGATTCAAGTTGGCACCATTACCTTACCTATTGACCTTATCTCTTTAAAGATACTTGCTTTTGATGTGATTTTAGGGATTGATTGGTTAACTACTCATCATGCCAAAATTGATTGTTTTAAATAAGGTTGTTAGTTTTCATATTCCTAACCAACTTTGTTGTATGCAATTCAAGCAACTAAACCATTAAAATCAATCAACATCATATCTAATCATAAAGCTATTCGTTTATTGAAAAATGGGATGTCAAGCTTTCTTAGCCCATGTTATGGATTTGAATAAAGACACGTCAAATTTGAATAATATTCTGTTGTTATTGACTTTCCGACGATATTTCCGAAGAACTTCCGGTCTACCCCGAACGTGAAGTTGAATTCTTTATTGATCTTGAACTTGGTACAAAACCCATTTCTAAAACCCCATATCGAATGGCTCCTATTGAACTTCGAGGAGTTAAAGGTCCAACTACGAGAATTATTGGACATCGGTTTCATTCGTCCCCAGTACATCTCCTTGGGGTGCTCTGTTTTATTTGTAAAGAAGAAAGAGCGGGAATATGCGACTTTGTATTGACTATCGGGAATTGAACCATGTCACCATCAAGAATAGGTATCCTCACCTCGTATTGATGACTTGTTTGACCGATTGCAAGGAACAAATTCTTTTCAAAATCGATCTTAGCTTACGGATATCATCAATTTGAAGATTAGAACCGAGGATATTCAAAGACCGCCTGAGAACTTCGGTATGGGCATTATGAATTCTTAGTCATGTCTTTCGACCGACTAATGCTCCTATGACTTTCATGGATATGATGAACCGAGTATTCAAGGAATATTTGGATCGATTCGTTGTTGTCTTTATTGATGACATCCTTATATATTCCAAAAGTCGTGAAGATCATGAGCACCATTTGAAGTTTGGTACTCCAAAGGCTTCGTGAAAACAAACTATATGCCAAATTAAAGAAATGCGAGTTACGGCGAGAGAAGTAGCATTCCTTGGGCACGTGGTGTCGAAACATGGAGTATCCGTGGATCCGTGAAGATTGAAGCAATACAAAGTTGAGCAACCGAAGTCGGTGGATCAAGTACGTAGCTTTTGGGCTTAAATTTGGTTATTATCGAGAGATTCGTGGAAGGGTTTTCTCGAATCGCTACTCCATTAACTCACTAACTTTCGGAAGGATACAAAATTCGTTTGGAGCGAAGAATGCGAGAAGAGTTTCCAAGAGCTTAAGAGGAGACTTATTCCTAAGACTGTTCTAACAATACCATCTGGTTCGGATGGATTTGTTATCTCTGACGATGCTTCAGGCAAAGGGTTAGGATGTGTTCTCATGCAACGTGGGAAAGTCATAGCCTATGCCTCACGACAACTTAAAGAGTATGAGAGGAATTATCCTACTCATGATCTAGAGTTAAGCGGCGTGATCGTTTTCAGCGCTAAAGATATGGAGGCACTATCTATATGGGGAGAAAGTGGAGATATATTCAGACCATAAAAGCCTTAAATATTTCTTCACTCAAAAAGAACTCAACATGCGGCAGCGACGTTGGCTCGAGCTATTGAAAGACTACGACCACACTATTCAATACCATCCCGGAAAGCGAACGTGGTAGGCGACGCGTTGAGTAGAAGATCATATGCAGAACGAGAAAGCGATGATGTCAAGTATACGACAGAGCCAACTTTAATAGAAAAAGTTAAAGGTTGCTCAAGCCACCGACTCGGAGCTGATGCGTATGAAGAAGAAAGTACAAGAAGGAGCTATTCCGGAAGCGAGAATTGATGAAGAAGGAATACTTCGAGTCCACTCTAGACTTTGTGTTCCTAACGACTCTGATTTGAAGTACAAGATTATGATGGAGGCACACAATACACCATTTGCAATCCATCCTGGAAGTACTAAAATGTATCATGATCTTCAACATACATTTTGGTGGAACAATATGAAGAGAGAGATTGCAAAGTTTATCTCAATGTGTTTAACTTGTCAACGTGTAAAGGCGGAGCATCTAGTACCTAAGGGTCCGTTGCAACCACTTGAGATTCCGAAATGGAAGTGGGAACACATTACCATGGATTTCGTTCGGGTCTTCCTACGGTTTCTCGGGCATCAATGCTATTTGGGTTATTGTTGATAGATTAACCAAGTCTGCTTTCATTTCTTTGCCGACATCGGAGACTTATTCACTTGAACGTCTTGCTAGTATATGCGTGAATGAGATTGTGAGGTTGCATGGCATGCCCGTATCCATAGTTTCGGATCGTGACCCAAGATTCACTTCAAGATTTTGGGTTAGCTTGCAAAAAAGCTATGGGCACGGATTTGCGATTTAGTTCGATACCATCCCCAAACCAGACGGACAATCGAGAGGGACTATTCAAACTCTTGAAGATCTATTAAGACTACGTGTCCTAGACTTCAAGGGTAGTTGGGATAAGTATTTACCATTGGTGGAATTCTCCTACAACAACAGTTTATCGAGCAAGTATAGGTGTGGCTCCATTCAAGCATTATATGGACGAAAATGTCGTTCTCCAATATGTTGGGATGAGGTGGGTGAAGCAACATTGTTGGGACCCGAGTTAAATGTGTATGACTACCAAAAGATCCAAATGATTCGACAACGTATACAAAAGCGGCACAAGATCGACAAAAGAGTTATGCGGATCTTCATCGAAAGGACGTGGAATTTAGTGTGGGGATCATGTATTATTGCGAGTTACTCAATGGAAGGGAGTTACAAGATTTGGGAAGAGAGGAAAGCTCAATCCACGATTTATTGGTCCATTTCAAATTCTTGACCGAATAGGAAATGTAGCCTATAGACTTTACGTTACCTCAAAGTATGTCTCGTGTTCATAATGTGTTTCACATATCTATACTTAAGTAAATATGTGAAAGACCCGAACCACGTTATAGAGCTAGAACCCAGACGAGATAGCCAAGACTTAACGTATGAGGAGGTACTGTCAAGATCTTGGATAGGAAGGAGCATGTCCCTACGCACAAAGGTCATACCACGAGTTAAAGTTTTGTGGAGGAATCATGTTATAGAGGAAATGACCGGGAATTGGAAACGGAAATGAAAGCGAGGTATCCTCACCTTTTGAAACACCAGTCGTCACGTCAATTTCGAGGACGAAATTTCATAAGGAGGGAGGTTGTAAGACCCCAACTTATTATTAATGAAATTTAATTTTCTATTTATTATTTTGAAATAGTAAGGGTTGATTTGATTAATGTGGATAGTTAGGGGTAAGATACGCAAATATTTCAAAATAAGTAAGTGGTTATAAAATATTCATTGTTATCGGGAATATTCGTTTGGTCGTGGAATATTAAATGACTCTTGTAAGAATATTAAATGACGACGACGCGCCTATGTGTGGGCCCCATAACTGAAAGCGATTGGATGAAGAAAAGCGACAAATATAAGTTGGTTAAAAATAACTGGCGTGGTTATTACTGTTAACACTTTGTTGGAATACCCAATTGGTTAAAACACGAGAAGACATATACCGGTATTGCACCAATTATTGATTCTTACGTGAAAGGCACTACTCAATAATGGTTACGATAATTCTTTGCTCGATATTTTATTGAGTTAATAATTCTTGCGTTGATATTTTATATTGCTATTGTTTCAATAATTGTCATTACACAATTTTTCATTATCGAAGCAATAATTATATATTATCTGAATAATATTATTAGATAACATTATTGGCAATGTCTAGAAAGTTCTATCTAAGGAGAGGTTTGGTCACCTAATTGCGCGCCAATAAGAAGAAATTCTTATTGGAAAGCCCCCTCTTTCCTAGGAACTGCCTGGTTGTCAATATTGTGATTCTGTAATATTATTTGTGAATAATTAATTATTGATTCATATGATGAGGAAAATATTGATTTTATGTGGATATAGATGGAGAAAAATTTTAATGTGACAATTGTAAGACCCCGAAATTTTTAAATAAAAAGGAATTTCCTTTATTTATTATTTTGAAATAGTAAGGGTTGATTTGATTAATGTGGATAGTTAAGGGTTAAATACGCAAATATTTCAAAATAAGCAAGTGGTTATAAAATATTCATTATTGTCAGGGAATATTCGTTTGGTCGTGGAATATTAAATCTTTAATGGGAATATTCGCATGCGACGGTAAATGACCATGTGTGGGGCCCCATAACTGAAAAGCGATTGGATAAAGAAAAACGACAAATATAAGTTGTTTTTAAATAACTTGCGTAGTTGTTGCAGATTATCTTTGTTGGAATACCCGTGGTTAAAACACACTAATACGCGTTGTTGAAAGCGGTTGCTGCACCTGTATTGCACCAATTATTGATTCTTACGTGAAAGTCACTACTCAATAATGGTTACAATAATTCTGCTCAAGATTTTTTATTTTATTGATTCAATAATTCTTTGCGTTGATATTTTATATTCTTTGTTGTTTGATAATTGTCATTACACGTTATTTTCATTATCGAGCAATAATTCATATTATCTGAATAATATTATTAGATAACATTATTGGCAATGTCTAGAAAGTTACATCTAAGGAGAGGTTTGGTCACCTAATTGCGGCCAAGAAGAAGAAATTCTTATTGAAAGCCCTCTTTCTCTGAACCGCACTCGTTGTCAATATTGTGATTACGTAATATTATTTATGAATAATTAATTATTGATTCATATGATGAGAAAAAATATTGATTTTATGTGGATATAGATGGAGAAAATTTTTATAGTGACAATTGTTGAAAATTGAAATTTTATCTTTTTCGATAAAATAATTCATTTAAATATATTATTTTAATAATATATTAACGGTGATATTTTTACAATGAATGTGGGATATATGAGTATATGAGGAGGAAGAGTATTTTTGTTGCAATAAATGTTTAAAATATGTTAAACATGTCGGTGGACCCATTTATTGATTTGAAATTTGATTATAGCACGTAAAATCGTCTGTTTGTGGATTTCGGTCAATTTCTGTTTGGAATTTGGAAAAATTTTCTTCTGTAAAGTTGTAGAGAATTGAATTTCCTATAAAAACTCATGAGATTCGAATTTTCTGATGAAAGGGCTATTTATTATGAATTATTGAAGCTCAAGTTACGAAATAATTAATTTTGGAAGTTTTAATTGTTTTATTTAAGAAAAACGTTTTTGCAATCCCACATGTGATACAAATGTGCTGAATTCAGTTGGTCTAAGGTGGGCTTGAATTTGTTTAATTATATTATTATTTTATTAAATTTTTGGCTTTGGTGTTCTAAGCATTTTCCTATAGGTAGGGTGCTTAGGTTATAATTGAAAATCACACCAGAAACTGAAGTTTTCTCTCTATATTATCGGCGTATTCTTGTAAGTATTTTGAGTATACTTTGAGTATTGCTAGATTCGGTGCAAGTTCCTTGACACTATACCCGGTTATTCTAGCTAGAAGTATCTTGATCTTTCGAGGTAAGGGATATTATTTTTTTTTTAAGTAATGATATTATTTCTTCAATATCATTATAATCGAAATGTTGATCTGAAGTTTTATCAAATTTGGAACTTTTTCATGTCTGGGGTTTACTATTTATGAGTTACTATTCATGAGTTCTTGTTCACACGAGTTACTATTAATGAGTTACTATTCACGATTCTTATTCACGGTACTATTCATGAAGCGTGAAGATGTTTTTGTGGAATTTCTATCTTTTGGTGTCGAGTTACTATTCACGTGTACTGGCACTATTCACGTATCTGATACTATTCAATTTAAAAATAAAATTTCTTCTTTTCGTCAAAACATATATTACGGATACTAACTCGATTGTATCCATGTTTTGATCATTCTTGAATTTTACACCACTATGATTATTTTTGAGGTATTTTTGGACGTGGATAAAACCAAGTACGAATCCTTAATCCTTAATCCTTGTCATTTTGTTTCACTGGATTCGTTTCTTTAAAAAATATTTTTCATCATCCTCAGTCTTAAATGATGATATTATGGAATATCTTTGGCCTGTAGTGCAAAGATGAATGATTTCTTAAGAATATCTTTGGCCTGTAGTGCAAAGATGAATGATTTCTGAAGAATATCTTTGGCCCGTAGTGCAAAGATGAGCAGGTGTTTAAATGAACATGACCAACTGATGAATATCTTTGGCCTGTAGTGCAAAGATGAATATTTGATTCCAGATGTATATTGATTGATGTTACAGGGATAAAAGATAGATTTATGAACTTTTAAATTCATACATAGAAGATAGTAGTTTGCATTCTCTACTTAACTCTTCTAATGAATTATTATTTCATTGCGAATATTGATTTAAAATTTGTTGTCTATTGTATTCTATTAGATTTTTCCTGTTGAAGACTAACGATAATTTGTTGTATATTATCTTAGTCATAATATTATTCTTCTTGAGCTAGTTGAGCTCACCCTTTTCCTTTTTGTTCCATTTTTCTCGGGGAGGCGAGAATATAGCGAGTGCGAGTCGGGGTATGGAATGAAGGTTTTAGAAAGGATTGTTTAGTAGTCCTCACCATTTTGTAAAATAATGTATCAATAAATGTGATGAGGATTTATTTGAGTATAGATATTGTCTAGAAGATAATATTTGTATTCAAACTCACGCTTTCTGGTTGTAATAATAAAGTTGTAGTTGTTTCTGTACCATGTATTGACAACTCAGAATAGGTGATGTATACCTATTTTGGGGGCGTCACAACAATTGTTGAAAATTGAAATTTTATCTGATAAGATAATGTATTATTATATTTTAATAATATAATAATGGTGATATTTTTACAACGAATGTGGGATATTTGAGTATACGAGGAGGAAGAGTATTTTTGTTGCAATAAATGTTTAAAACATGCTAAACATGTCGGTGGACCCCATTTATTATTTGAAATTTGATTATAACTTTATAAAATCGCTTGGTTGTGGATTTCAGTCAATTTACGATTGGAATTTGGAAAACTTTCTTCTGCAAAGTTGTAGAAATTGAATTTCATATAAAAACTCATGAGATTCAATTTTCTAATAAAAGGGCTATTTATTATGAATTATTAAAGTTAAAAGCTCAAAAAAAATTAATTTTGGAAGTTTTAATTATTTTTATTATGAAAACGTTTTTGTCATTAAAGGTGGGTCTTGCATGTGATGTAAATCTTGAATTCAGATCCTTAAAAGTGGGCGTGGGAATTTGTAATATTAATATTAATATTTTATTAAATTTTACCTTTGGTGTTCTAAGCATTTTCCTATAAATAGGGTGCTTGGGTTAGAATTGAAAATCACACCGAAAATCAAGTTTTCTCTCTATTATATTATCGAGCATATTCTTGTGAGTATTTTGAGTATACTTTGAGTATTGTTAGACGGTGCAAGTTCCCTTCAGCACTATACCCGGTATTCCAGCTAGAAGTACTAATCTTTCGAGGTAAGGGATGTTATTTTCTTCTCAAATGATATTATTTCTTCAATATCATTATCTTTGAAATATTGGTTGGAACTTTTTATCAAATTTGGAACTTTTTCATGTCGGGGTTACTATTCATGAGTTACTATTCACGAGTTACTATTCATGAGTTACTATTCACGAGTTACTATTCACGAGTACTATTCATGAAGCGTGAAGATGTTTTTGTGGAATTTCTATCTTTTGGTGTCGGAGTTACTATTCACGTATACAACACTATTCACGTATCGGACATATTCATAGAAAAATAAAATTTCTTCTTTTGTCCAAAATATCTATTCGGATACTAGCTTTGATTGTATCCATGTTTTGATCATTCTTAAATTTTACACCACTATGATTATTTTTGAGGTATTTTTTGAGGTGGATAAAACAAAGTACAAATCCTTAATCCTTAATCCTTGTCATTTTGTTTCACTGGATTCGTTTCTTTAAAAAAAATATTTTTCATCATCCTCGGTCTTAAATGATGATATTATTGAATATCTTTGGCACGTAGTGCAAAGATGAATGATTTCTGAAGAATATCTTTGGCCGTAGTGCAAAGATGAGCAGTGTTTAGATGAACATGACCAATGATGAATATCTTTGGCACATAGTGCAAAGATGAATATTTGATTCGGATGTATATTGATTGATGTTACGGGGATAAAAGATGAGCGATGAACTTTTAAATTCATACATAGAAGATAGTAGTTTGCATTCTCTACTTAACTCTTCTAATGAATTATTATTTCATTGCGAATATTGATTTAAAATTTGTTGTCTATTGTATTCTATTAGATTTTTCCTGTTGAAGACTAACGGTAATTTGTTGTATATTATCTTAGTCATAATATTCTTTCTTGAGCTAGTTGAGCTCACCTTTTCCTTTTTTTGTCCATTTTTCTCGGGGAGGCGAGAATATAGCGAGTGCAGTCGGGGTATGGAATGAAGGTTCTAGAAAGAGTTGTTTAGTAGTCCTCACCATTTTGTAAAATAATGTATCAATAAATGTGATGAGGATTTATTTGAGTATAGATATTGTCAGAAGATAATATTTGTATTCAAACTCACAGTTTCTTGTTGTAATAATAAAGTTGTAGTTGTTTACATGCCGTATGTATTGACAACTCAGAATGGGTGATGTATACCTATTTTGGGAGCGTCACACCTAAGCTCTGATACCAACTGTGACGCCCCTAAAATAGGTATACATCACCCATTCTGAGTCGCTAAATACATGGTACAGAAAATAACTACAACTTTATTATTACAATTGTCGTGCAAAATACGACAACACATATTGTGATTTTAAAATACAAATATTGTCTTCTAGACAAATCCATACCCAAATAAAGTCCTCATTACAATTATTGATGCACTATTTTACAAAAATAGTGAGGATCATTAAAACAACCTGTCTGGACCATCACTCTATACCCCATTGATCGTTCTCGCTATGTTCTCGCTTCCTGAGAAGAAAAAGTGAACAAAAAGGAAAATGGTGAGCTCAACTAGCCCAGTAAAGAATATTATGACTAAGATAATATACAACAAATTATTCTTAGTCTTCAACAGGGAAAAAATCTAATAGAATATAATCGACAATAAGTTTTAGATCAACAACTGCAGCGGAAACATCAATTCATTAGAAGAGTTAAGTAGAGAATGAAATCTACTATCATCTATGAATTTAGAAGTCCATCATCAATATTTTATCCCTGTAACATCAATCAATATACATCTTGCATCAAATATTCATATTTGCACTACGGGCCAAAGATATTCATTTGTGTCACCAGTTGGTCATGTTCATCTCAACACCTGTTCATCTTTGCACTACAGACCAAAGATATTCATCAGGTAATCATACATCTTTGCACTACAGGCCAACGATATTCATCAAGTATCACCATTAAGGACTAAGGATGATGAAAAACATTTTAGAGAACGAATCTAGTGAAACAGAAGGACAAATATTAGGGATTCGTATTTCGGTTTATCCAAATTCAATAATAATCCATAATAACCAATTGTGAAGTAGAATTCAAAAATGAAGATTAAAACATGGATACAATCGAAGAAAGTAACCATAAAAGACATCTGAGATTAAGAAGAGAAAATTTCATTTTTCGGTGAATAGTGTCGTATGTATGAATAGTCTTGTATACGTGAATAGTGTCATATACGTGAATAGTAACCCCGACACAAATGGTAGAAATTCCACAATATAATTCATAACAATATCTCAGCATAATGATATTGAAGAAAATAATATCATTTAAGAAGAAAATAACATCCCTTACCTCAGAGAAACAGTACTTCAGAATGGAAGGTCGGATATGATGCTGAATGAAACTTGTACTGAATAACAACTCTCAAAGTATCTAAATACTCACAAAATACGCTCGATAATATAGAGAGAGAGAAAGAGAGAAAGCTTATATTTCTGGTGTCATTTTCAATTCTAACCTAAGCACCTATTTATACGAAAATGCTAGCATGCCGAAACAGACTTGACCTGCTACCTGATGGCTTTACCTGCTACTATTGCCACCCACCACATTTGAAATAAAATTCAGCATATTTCTTCACCAACCACAAGTGGGTCCCACTCAATTCTAGAATTTTCTACCAAAATCATTTATAAACCTAATTTCCAAATCAGTCACCTCTTAAAATTCATAACAAATCATACGTTCATTTTTAACGGTTAAAAATTTGTGGACATATGCTCAACTTATATATGTATAACATATCCAAAAATCACAACGATCCAACGGTCAGATTAAAAATTATAACTCACGTAATATATCTCAAGAACAGTGATTTAATTTTTAATACCTCCATTCCGACAAAAACACCTTAACATTAATTCCTTCAATTATATCCACATAAAATAAATTTATCCATCAATTATATCCACATAAAATAAATATTTCCTTATCATATAAATCAATAATTAATTATTCATAAATAATATTACAGAATCACAATTATGATGATCGGTAGTTCCGGGAAAGAGGGGCTTTCGAATAAGGATTTCTCCTTACTGGCGCGCAATTAGGTGACCAAACCTCTCCTTAGACAGAACTTTCTAGACATTGCCAATAATGCTATCTAATAATATTATTCAAATAATATGAATTATTAATCTGATAATGGGGAATACTATGCAGTGACAATTATTGAAACCACAATAATATAAAATATCAATGCATCAATTCTTGAGTCAATAAAATAAAATATTGAACAGTAATTATTGTAAAAATTATTGAGTAGTTCTCTCTTACGTAAGAATCAATAATTCAAAATATCATCGCAATCTGCAGTAATCTTCTTGTGCAACCACACGTATTCGTATATTTTAACTAAAGGGTATTCCAATAGTGTTAATTGTAATAACTACTGCCATTATTTATAAAAACTCAAACTTGTTGTTTTCTTCATCCGACAGCGCTTATTACATTATGAGGCCCACGAATGGGCATGCTACCGTCATTATGAATATTCCCCGACAACAAGAATATTCCACGACCAAACGAATATTCCTCGACAAAATGAATATTTTATAACTACTTGCTTATTTTATAAAATTTGCACATTTCACCCAAAACTAGAGCATTATATCAAATTAACACCTTATTAATTTAGAATAATGAATAGAGAAAATTCAATTTTATTTATAATAAGTTGGGGTCTTACAAAAAGACCCATTTGGTATGACTTACAAAGGATGTAGATAGAGTTAAAGATTCCAGGGACCCACATGATGATGTCAAATATACAAGTAGAACCGACTTTAATCGGTAAAGTTAAAGCTGCTCAAACTACGAACCTGGAGTTGGTGCGTATGAAGAAGAAAGTGCAAGAAGGTTTTATTTCGGAAGCAAGAATCAATGAAGAAGGAATACTTCGAGTCAACTCCAGACTTTGTGTTCCTAACGACCCTGATTTAAAGTATAAAATCATGATGGAGGCGCATAACACACCATTTACAATCCATCATGGGAGTACCAAAATGTATCATGAACTTCGACATACATTTTGTTGGAGCAATATGAAGAGAGAGATAACAAAGTTTATCTCAAGGTGTCTAACTTATCAACGTGTCAAGGCAGAACATCAAGTTCCAAAAGGTCCATTGCAACCACTTGAAATTCCAGAATGGAAGTGGGAGCACATTACCATGGATTTTGTTATTGGTCTTCCCAAGGTTTCTCAAGGCATAGATGCAATTTGGGTTATTGTCGATAGACTAATCAAGTATGCTCATTTCTTACCTATACGAGAAACTTATTCACTTGAACATCTTGCTCGTATATTCATAAATGAGATTTTAAGACTGCATGGTATGCCAATATCCATAGTTTCTGATCAGGACCCAAGATTCACTTCACGATTTTGGGTTAGTTTTCAAAAAGGTATGGGCATGGATTTATGATTCAGTTCGACATATCATCCTCAGACGGATGGGCAGTCAGAGAGGACTATTAAAACTCTTAAAGATCTATTAAGACTCTGTGTCCTTGACATCAAAGGAAGTTGGGACAAGTTCTTTCCATTAGTGGAATTCTCCTACAAGAAAAGTTATCAAGAAAGTATTGGCATGACTCCATTCGAGGTGTTGTGTGGACGAAAGTGTCATTCTCCAGTATGCTGGGATGAGGTGGGTGAAGCAACGTTGTTGGGACCAGAATTGGTACACACGACTATGGAAAAGATTCAAATAATCTGAAAACGTATAAAAACCTACAAGATTGACAAAAGATTTATGATGATCTTCATCAAAGAGACATGGAATTCAATGTTGGAGAGCATGTGTTGTTATGTGTTGCTCCATGGAGAGGAGTTACAAGATTTGAAAAGAGAGGAAAGCTTAATCCTCGATTCATTAGCCCATTTGAAATCCTTGATAGAGTAGGAATTGTGGCCTATAGACTCACATTACGGCCAAGTATGTCTCGTGTTCATAACATTTTTCACATATCTATGTTACATAAATATGTGGAAGACCCGAACCACATTATTAATTTAGAACCAGATGAGATAGCAGAAGATTTAATGTATGAAGAGGTACCTGTTAAAATCTTGGATAAGAAGGAATATATTCTACGTTCCAAGGTTATACCTCAAGTCAAAGTTTTATGGATAAACCACGATATTGAGGAAATGACATGGGAGTTAGAATCTGAAATGAAATTAAGATATCCTCACCTCTTCAACAAACCAGGTACGTACACCAATTTCGAGGATAAAATTTCATATGAAGGGGAGGTTGTAAGACCCCAACTTTTATTAATACAGATTTAATTTTTCAAAATATATTTTTTAATATTATGGTGTGGATTTGATATAATGTTATAGTTGTGGGTAATATTTATAAATTTTTTAAAGTAAGTAAGTTGTTATAAAATATTCGATTGGTCGGAGAATATTCTTTTTACCAGGGAATATTCGTACGATGGCACAATCATTGGTGGACCCCACAACAGAATTATTGTCGGAGTTAGAAAACGAAAGCAATATCTTTTTATAAAAACAACGACAAAAGTTTTATAGTTAACTATTGAAATAACCGGTGATAAAAGTACAGTAATACGCGTGGTTGCATAGTAGCACACGGTATTGATTATTGATGCTTACGTAAGAAGTCACTCAGTTATAATCAATTATTGCTACAGTAATTGCTGCATAAGTATCTCACGTTATTAATTCAATTATTGTCACAATATTTTATATTATTAAACTAATAATTGAGACGACAAATTTATTCATATTATTATTTTCATTATTGACAATGTCTAAAAAGTTCTATTGAGAAAAAGGGGGTTGGTCACCTAATTGCGCGCCAATAGGGAGAAATCCTTATCGGAAAGCCCCCTCTTTCCTGGGAATGATCTGGTTGTTAATATTGTGAGTTATAATATTAATGATGACTGTTATTAAAAATATGTTTTGTGAAGCCAAGTGAATTGAGATAAATAGAGGGGTATTTTATGAAGTATTTGTTGTAAATTTGGCTTATTATATGAACCCCCACTTACCTATTTTTCAAAATTATCGGTAGAAAGTTATCTCAGTTTTTATTATATATATATAAGTATTATATATATATATATATATATATATATATAATGTCACGGGTGGATGTCCTGGGTGGCAAGTCACGGGTGGCTTATATATATATATTATAATAAGTTTTGTTTTTTTATGTAAAATAGAATATATTATATTTTATTGCATAGTGGTACATAGTAAAATCAAAATTTTCAAATGAAAGTTCGGCCGAACGTCTCCCGTGACTTTCCTCTACTGCATCCAAATAGTTCCCAATCATTCGCCTATAAATAGGATGCTCAGTTTAGAAAAGAAAATCACACCAGAATCAGAGAATTCATCTTCTATAATATTGAGCATATTTCTTTAGAGTTTAAGGAAGCTTTGAGTGTAGAAAATAGTGCAAGTTTTCTTCAAGAATATCCCCGCTATACCAGTTAGAAGTACTCTCTTTTTAAGGTAAGGGATATTATTTTTGTTCAATATTCGTAAGAAATAATATTTTCTTCCATACTCTGTAGTATGTAAGTAATATTATTTCATTTCAGATTCCAAATTCTACACTCATTTTGTTAAAGTATTGTTTCTATACTCCGTGAAATTAGTAGAATATCCTTGAAAATTATGCTTCATCTAGTATCTTTTCACGGAAATATTATTTTGAACATTTTTGATAATTTTTAATCTTTTCATGCCAGGGTACTATTCCCGAAGTACTATTCATAGGGTACTATTCATCTGGGGTACTATTTATGAAAAAAATTGATTTCTTTTCGGTCCAAATCATTTTTGATACAATATTATTCTTTAATTTTACTCCATAAAGCAGTATCATGTTGATAATTTGGACATTATTGAATTCTGGATAAATTAAATTATAAATCTTTAAAATTAATCATTTACTTTCATTTAATTGAATTCTTATATCATTGTCATCATCATCATGCTTATTTTGTGGTGAAAGTCATCTTTGGCCTGTAGTGCATATATGGACTATTGATTGGTATGATTATGACCAGGGATTATTCGGTATAATCTTGACTTATAATATTACAAATGATGTGGTAAAAGTCCTCATTGGCCCGTAGTGCATTGATGGACAGTTGTTGGCATGATCATGACCATTGGTGATAACATGAATATCTTTGGCTTGTAGTGCATGGATAATTCGTGGATGTGATACTAATGAATATCCTTGGCCCATAGTGCATGGATAATTCAGTGATGTGGATTATTTATTGAGCTGAGTCTCAGCGATAAAATTGATGATAAACTTTTTAAATCATAGAAGATAGTAGATAACATGTTCTACTTGACTCTACTAATGGATTCTTGTTCCGCTGCAGTTCAACTTGTTGTCTATTGTATTATATAACCTAATCCTTCAGCTTTCCCTTCCCTTTGTTCTTGCCACAACCTTCAGGTCGATCTAGCTTAGCTGGAAACATTTAAATTTAAAACAAGAATGAGCATTTAATTGCCCAACAAGTAATATCAATTAATAAATATTAGCTAAAATAAATAAATGTTTTCTTTGAACTACACTTCTACAACAAGGTAATAATTGTGAAGTAAATTGAAAAAATACTGAACAACATATCCAATCAATTATATTTTTGAAACTATGTACTTACTATGAATGGTGAACAGTCGGCAGACTATGAAATTTTATTTTCAATTTTTTTAAAAGGTTATACAGAACTTCATCCACAAACCATCATGACTTACGGGCACAGAGGGTGATCAACCCGGTATGCCCTGTATTGATCAATACTACATGTTAGAAAGATATTTTCGCGCATCATAATCGCATTGGGCGCACAAAAGTTTCCCATGTTCGGGATGTTCTTACTCAGTCTGGAATCCTAACCAAAATAATTCAGTTGGATAACAATAATTTTATATCATGTTCAACGATATGTTTAAATCTATGTCTAGCCGGGTCAAATAACTTAGACGACTTTTAATTAATGTATACATACCAGAATTTAATAAGTATGTATAAACAAATGTTCAAATTCAACCATTATCCAAGTGAGGACACTTGCATAAACAAACTTAGCTATTTAACGAATAGAATATATCTTGATCATACAGTAATACTACACTGGTAAACAATGAATGAATAGAGTTTGAGAACTTGTATAAATACAAAGATTTAGATACATGATCAATAGCAATAGAGTTAAAAAACTTGTACAACAATAATATAGTTCATAAATTTTTGCTTACACATATCCATTGCATAAAGTAAATGCAAAGGTTAAGATACTTGCTTGATTTGCTGCTTACGACTACACAACTTAGTTTTATCTTTTATACAAAGACCTATTATTAATAAGATTATTCTTTTGATTAGAATAATACATCATAACACATAATACTACTATTTGCAGTCATCACAAAACTTTAAAACATTGTCACATATTTATATCAGTCATTGGAACATAAACAACCACTTATCATATCAAATTATGTGGGTCCAGATTAATTTCGGAAACAATTAGGTGTACCGACAGCTTTATTGGATAATTATCGAGTTTATTTGTAATAAAACATTATTCTGTAGCTTCAATATTATTTTAGACAATTCAAATATCAATTATATTATTTTTCAGTGGCTCCTAATAATTTTCAAATAATTATTATCATTTATCATGAATTTTCAAACACTGAAATCATTTTTAAATAATTAAATACTAAATAATTCTATTATTATTAATATTTAAATAATATTAAAATATTAATGAAATCCTTGCCAAAATATTAAAGTTATTTACAATAACTCAAAATATTTTAAAACATTAATATTACCCTTAAATGGTTTTAAAACATTTAAAATCATTTTAAATAATTACCATTAATATTCAAATATTAATGTATTTTTCATCAAAATATTAAAAGTTATTTATTATAACTTAAAATATTTTTAAATCATTTATATCCTTTTAAAATTATTTTTAAATCAATAAAACCATTTTAAAACTATTTATTTAATATAATTATTAAATAAATCTAATATTATTAATATTAAAATTATTAATGAAATTTTCCTTAAAATATTAAAAGTCATCTTTTATAACTTAAAATATTTTTAAACACTTTATTATCATTTAAAATAATTTTTATAATATTTAAATTATTTTTAACCAATTTATTTAATACATTTATTAAATAAGTTTAATATCATTAATATTCAAATAAATAAGAATATTAATGAAAAATATGTCAAATTATGAAAAGTTAATTTTTATAACTTAAAATAAATTTTAAAACTTATTTTGGAATTTTTAGAAATTTATTTCTAATTTTAATTAATTTTTGGAAATTAATATAATTAATTTTAATAAAATTGTCGCTAAAGCCTTTAGTGACAGAAACTGTCACTATTGGTGTTCTTGAGCCTCAAGAACATTCAAAGTCTGATTCAAGTTGCCTAGTTTGATTGGCTTCAATTCACTGTTCATGATGTTTCTGGACAAGCAATGGTACATATCATATAGTATTGATGTAATACAACATGTATCAACCACCATCAGGATCAAACTATATCACAATTGTAAGATTTAAAGACTCAAAGTGGTTGTCAGGCCCTTTCTGGGTTTTTTGGGTTACCCAGAAACCCAGACAGTGCTTGATAGCTACTTTGTGCCTTGATTCAATCGAGTTCAGGTTAATGTTTTGGTGTTTTAATGGTCCAACCTTGTAGTACTCATGTCAAAGAACAGTTATAATACACTAGATTAGTCTAACTACATCACAAACTCAAGATCTGAGCCGGTCAAACCTTGTCAGAAACCATGTTCTTGAGTTTTCTGGAATTTCTAGAAAACACAATTCATGCTCGGTCAGCCTACTTTGACAATCCACTAAATTAAATATGTTTGTTGTTTAAGGGATCTAAGGGCATAAATTTATAGTCCATATACCAGAGTATAGCTTTAATACACTAACAGAAGCAAATAACTTAACAAATGAAAGATCAGAGCTCATGAACATGCTGTCAGACCCATCAAGGTAAATTCTGGGTTACCCAGAAATGTAAAGTCATGGCCGGTCAACCCACCTTAACCATCAATAACTTAGAATCTGGACATACTATGAACATGATTCCAGTTCCAGATTACTCCTCTCATAGCATACTACAAGTCCAATACATCAAACAAGTAAAATAATAAAAGATCTAGATCTATGTCCTCTGACATTCGGTTGTCATGCCATAAATCTAGGGTTCTTGAAAATTTTTAAAACTTAATTTTTGAGCACTTTGATGTTATGGATCTATGATATAACATCATAGATCACTAAATAACATCTTATAACACATGATTAAACACAAAAACACACAATCTAACTTAGCATACAAGATTAAAGTTTTTGTTAGGGTTTATACCTTTCTTTGATCAAGCTTGGATCTTGGCTTCCTAATATGTTCTTGGGGGTGCTAAGGACTTTATTAGAGACTGATTCACTAAAGAATTTCATAGGTTTGGAGAGAGAAGGACTTGGTTGAGTGTTTGGGTAGAAATGAGGTTAGTTTTTGTATTTTCTCTCTCTTTAATCACTCTGTCTTTTGATGTAATGTATTTGGCTGATATAGTTGTCAAGACTTGGTTGATTGGAATGGATTTAAGGCACATGGTGTATCTAGAGTTGGTGAACCACCAATATATGGAAAGATTTACACACCATCTTATTAAAGAATGCTAAAAATGGCATTTTGGTCCTTTTACCTATAATTTTAATGGCATACAAGTAATTTGACTAATTAGGTTTTTCCCTAATTGAACATTAGGATTTCTAACTTAACAATTAGGGTTTCTAATTAATCGCTAGAGTTTCCCTAATTAGGTTTATAATCAATAACATATTTCCTTAATCCTGTAAACACAAATACTATTCATTATTAACTTCCTATTTGAATTTCAAATTTGGGTTTAGTAATTCAACATTAGGGTTTTCTAATGCTACGCTATAACTAATCAACAATTAACATTACACACATACAATACATACTTATCATACTGAAATACAATTATAATTGTATTATTAATATTCAAATTCCTTATTCAAAATCCGGATTAGGGTTTTAAACATATACGACTTTACTTTCATTCTTAGTCAACTTGTAAAAATTAAATTGACCAACTTGCTAAATCCATATCGCATATGTTTCAAAATATTATTATGGATACCAATATTCATAATAATTAATAAAAAAATTAAAAAAAAATTATTCGTAAAAATATAGATATAATTGTCTGAAAATTCCCAGTCTTTACTCCTTATAAGGATTCCGTCCCCAAAATCACCATTACCATATGATTAATTTTTAATGTTTATCCTTATATTTTTATTTATTAAAACTTTTATGGAATTACTACATTCTCCCCTCCTTATAAGATTTCGTGTTACAAATCCGGAACTCAATCTCCTCCTTCAAAAATCCTTTTATTAATAAATTATTATATATGTATATTTTTTAACAATTTTGTTTCGTATGCCTATATCCAAGGGTTACTAATGTAAACATACTTATATTAACAAACTTGCGATAAGAAAATAGGTTAATTCCAAATCAGGCATATATATTAATGTCGTTTATCGAATTCATACCTAGAACTCCATCACCAGCTGCTACCATATCTTGAACTGTCATATTGAAGGTCCTTGCGGTCGATTTGGTTGGTTTGTTTGGTGGAGTTGGTCAAGTTATTTCTAATGCTCTACTGCTTTTCCCCGCATTCACACTTCCTCCATCAACTCTCCTTTTCGGACAATCCTTCACCTTATGCTCCATTGATCCACAAATGAAACACTCACTATTCATCCTTGGATTGGGGTAGTTAGGAGAGATGTGTTCCTCCTGCCCACACTTAAAACACACAAACTTTCCCTTCAAACACTCACCCGAGTGATTTTTCTCATAATTTCCACACTACACAACCTGCTTCTTTGTACCTCATTGCCTATTATCCGTATTCCCGAAATTGGTTCCCTTCCTTTTTCCACTCCCACTTCCACTACTTCCTTCCACCTTAAAAGCTCCTTCAACCTTAACCTTATTCTTCTTTTCTTTATTGTAAAGACTTATGGTTTCACTTCCTTCTTCGGCTATGATAGCCTTTTCCAAGAGTGATGCAAAAGTATTAATCTACAACACTGCCACCTTATTGTAGATCCAGGGTTTTAAGCCCAACTCAAACCTTCTTGCCTTCCTTACTTCCGTGTCTACTTGGTGTGGAGCGAACCTAGATAATTCATTAAACTTTGCAGCATAATCCGAAACTGTCATATTGTCTTGCTTTAACTGCAAAAACTTCACCTGCATCCTAGCCTGCATACTAGACAAGAAATAATTCTCGAAGAACAATGTCTTAAACCTAGTCCATGCCACCACTCCTTCTTTGGCTCTAGCTTGATTTGCCCCCACTAGAAATTCGCCTCCCCTTTCATCATATAGGTAGCAAAAGCCATATTTTGTACTTTCGTTACCCTAGCAATCAAAAAAGCCTTTTCTATCTCCCTTACCCATGTTTGGGCTTCTATAGGGTCAGTTGTCCCTCTAAACTCTGGCGGTCCTAATGCCTTGAAGTCTTTACAGTTTGTCAATCGATTGTCTGGTTGATTTCTTGCAGCTGGTATTCCATTCTGCATAGCTTGAGCTACCATATTAGCAAAATTATGCATTGGGCCTGGTTGTCCTCCAGCATTGTTAATAGATTCTTCTGCTCTTTGGTTTCAGTTTTGTTTTCTTGGCGGCATTATCTGATTAAATAAAACCATAATTCTTTTTATTATTTTACATTCTATGCCATATCGTATGAGTTTAACATATAACGCGCAGCTTCAAACTCAAATAATCAGGTACTCAAAATATTGGATTTTGAAAACTTGTTTTACGGTATGAACCAACTATCAAATAGATACATAAAAACTTTTTTCATTAATCAAGAATATATTCATATTCATTCAACTATTTCATAGTACTTTTCATAGAATACACATATTACTATAAGCATCCGCTATCCCTTTGCGACCACAAAAGTTTGGATTTTCTGTTATAACTTACACAAAAGTTGAGAGTATTACAGTACACACACATACACATCCTATACACATCATCGATCATACATATTTAAATAATACTAATACTACATATTTCCTACGCCTTTTCCTGATCTTGGACAACCTTTCACCTGATGACCTTTCAATCCACAAATAAAACATGCTCCTTTCTTTTGATTGGGACAATGAGGAGAGATATGTCCCTCGTGTCCACAATTGTAGCATATATTTTCCCTTTTTCTGCATACGTCTTCATGCTTTCATTTACAGTTTGTACACTTTCCTATTCTTTTAAAGTTCCCTTGGTTATAATCAGAATTTCCTAAATCACGGTCATTCATCTTTATTTTCCCCTTCTTGCTTGGAGCTGTACACGATATGTTGCTTTTAGCTCCCGTCTGATCAATTTGGATTTTAATCTTATCTTGTTCTTCCATTATTTCAATTAACGCCTTTTGCAATTGACTATTTAGTAGTTTTTCTATTTCCCCATAACTTTTCCTAAGAAGAAACCTTGTTCAATAGATTCTGCACTTCCGTTGATGCTTGATAAGCTCCAACTTCTGTGTCCGAATCACTATTTGTTAGTACCACCGTTTCTGGGTTTGATACTATATTTTCCAAAATAATCACCTCATCAGGGTTACTTTCAATGTGAGCTTCTATTTCAACTATTGGCTTAGATATTGGCTCAAGTGTAGTGATTTTCTCCTTCTTCATGATATAAGCGTATCCTAATCCTTTTTCGCTTGACATTTACACATAAATTGTCCTCATTAGTATAATATAGATATTATATACACATCAAATAATAGTTTTATATAAGTTACTTTTATTTCATTTTACGATGAATTTATTCAATTCATCTCCTTAAAACTCTATTTGAGTTATTTATGTTTTCAACGTTTCTATCTATCCTAAGGTTATAGCCTAAGGTATATCCCCACCTAAGGTTTCTAACCTAAAGCTTTGATACCATGTTGTGACGCCCCTTAATCTGGGTACTTGAAACCTGTACTTGGTGTTCCACGATAACATTTATTCGAACTACTTAATGTATTAATTAAGCAAAAGTATTATATCAAAGTTGTCTACCTCCCCAGATTCGAGAACCTTTAAGTCATACATTACATGATAATTAGTATCTTATACTACAAACAGTTATAACAAGTAACATTATATAACCTAATCCTTCAGTTTTCCCTTCCCTTTGTTCTTGTCAGAACCTTTAGGTCGATCTAGCTTAGCTGAAAATATTCAAATTTATAACAAGAATGAGCATTTAATTTGTAATGACCCCAAATTTCATACAATTAAGCTATCGACTTCGGTCATTAATAATACATCTAATTTTTGATTTTACATCATTATTCGATGTAATGCTTAATAAAATGCGGAATAATTAAAACTTTTCTGTCTTCTTACTTTAATTCCCTGAATCAAAATCTTTATCATCTACACATCTCTAAATCAATTTTATTTTATGATTCGCTTCATCAGAGTTGTTATATAGAATCTTACGTTTTAATCCGATAACCTTTACATATTAGATAACTCTATAATGACCGAGAATTTTAAAACTCCTTATTAAATAAATATGTGATTTATTTTTTAATGAGTTTGTTTTGTGAGTCTATTTAAACCTTATGTGGTTATGTGAATTTATGAAATTATTAAAGGGATTCACTAATAGTTTATTTAAATTAGTGGACTAACCCTAAGAGTTTGATATCAAAGAATTGATAGGATTCTTAATAATTAAATATTCAATTTATTTGAATATAGTGACAGGATTTGAACATATTGATTCATTTCAATTATGGGTATATCACCACTATAGAAGTTAAATTATATCACATAGAACTTGTGTGGTGATAGAATTTGGAACTGGTTTGAAGCTAAACCATTTTGGCACTTTGCCGAGGACCCAAGCAGTATTAAGCTTTCCCAATGAAGAAAAAAGCAAATGGCAATTAATTGCCAAAGGTCCAATCTGGAAAGAAATTAGTTTTCTACTGTAGAAATAAAATGGAATATTAATGTAAGGTGTGACATGAATAAAATCATATGATAAGAATATATTCTAATGATATGAAGTATCAAGTAGTGCAATAAAATCATAAGTGATTTTAATACAGAAATAATTAAGTATCTGTGTATTCCAGAAATTGGGAAGAGAAATTATGTGTGTACACTGGATAGGTAATATTAAATAATGTGATAAGGTGTTATGTGAGTAGTAAAATATAATTATGGAGATACCCGGTCAATAATACCTAACTGTGTATTTTATTGCGTATATTTAATGTACATGGATTATATGATGTGAGTACATAAATAATTCCTAAAATTCCTAATATGGTAACAATTGTACATTAAAATTTCATTTTGGGAATTGTAGTAACTAAACCAAGCTTATTGTTGAGAATTGCTTTTGTCCCAAATTGAGTGACACAATAGTACATGAACAGTGGCCTAAGACTAATTTACGTAACTTCCAAATGGCTAAGCATAGGTGATGATTGCAAGGCCAATGGCTAATGGTGGGTTGTTCAACCACTCTCTAGTAACCTTTGTTTCCTTCCATTACACCATGAATTCAACCTCAGTGCAATATAATTGTCCAGTCCAATTTTCCTTTATAAATTGAAGCTTTAGTTTCAGTTTTTGTTGGTGGTAATTATCTGAGCTTGAGAGTTTTAAGTTGCTGGGCAATTGTAGAAGCATAATCAGTGTGTGAGGAGTCCAATTCAAGCTTAAGGAGGTATAAACTCTAATTGTGTTCTTGAGTTGGGTTTTGTCAAATGCTTGAAATTACTTGAAATTCTATGTCAATGTGAATTATCATACTATGATGTGTTTAGGAAGTATGTTTACATGTATGAACTCTTAAATGATGGATTGGAACATGTTTAAACTAAAAAGAATCAAGTTTGATTGAGGCTTTGCAAAAGCAGTCTGTTTACTTCGCTTTCCTGCGAGTAATGGCGCAATTGCTCCCTTTTTATATAGGGTGCTGGCCTTTTCTGTATATACCAAATTAGTTCTTTGGTTTTGTTTATGCTCTGAGTTTAGAACTTGGTATCATGACTTACATATATACCTATAAAGGAGTATAACAGGAGATGTAAAGCTTTCTTATGTAGTATGAAGTAATCAACTTGGATTAGTAAGTTAGTTTGTAACAAAACTTATGGTTTCCAAAACAAACTTTGAGGAAAACTTATGTTCACAAGTTCTGAACTTAGTGGCTCATATGTATGACTGATTTCAAAACTAAATGAGCATGGTATATGATGTATAGTGTCTTTATCATGATTAAACTTGTTTGCTTTGTGTTAGAGAATGCTTTAAAGGAAAAGCTTGTTTATGTTAAAGTTAATATATATGAATGTTACATGATGTAAGTTCTGATTGCGAAAGATGTTAAACATAACTTAATTACACATGATAAGAGTTTTAAAGTTGTCTTGTATGAGTTATATTCCATCATTTATAGTAAAGTGGTTTCAAAGGCAACCTTGAACATATTTTTCAAAAACTAGTTGCATTAGATGGATATTTAGATTCTAAAGGGATAAGATGTCAGGTTATGTCTATAATATCCCTAGATATGATACATATGTATTGAGCATGATGATTATATGATCTTTTATGTTTTAATGATATGTAAATTGTAAGTTAAACTTGTGGAAATGAACTCAAGAATAGTCATATGTTATGTGAGACCTCTAGCATATATGTATGTTAAAGTATAAGTGTATTGGTATGTTAGAGTCGGACTGAAAGCAGGAGTGTAACAATCCAAGATTTTATTTGTATTTTAAAATATTTATTAAATTAAATAAATATTTTTTTGATGAAGTTGTTGTTATGTAATTTAAAATATTTCTTACATTTCTATTTATGTGGTTGTTATTAGTAGATATACGTGAATTAAATTTACTAGATAATATTCTAAATTAATCTAGTTTACAATTTAGAGAGTTGTAATATAACATGAGATGTTATATTGTTGTTTTAATTTAATAATTCTAGTGATATGTTAATTTATTAAATAAAATTATAATGAGATTATAATTTTGTGATATTTGGATTAAGTTGGAAAATTTGTTTAGTATGTTGTAATTGGTTATTTAACTAATGTTGAATATGGAGGTATAAATATGAGATTTAAAACTATAGTGTAAGTGGTTTATTAAAATAAAATTAAAGTAATTTTAATTGATTTAACCAAACAAGGCTTAAAATATTAAGTCTTTATTTTAAAGAAGTTTTGGCCAAACAAAGCCTTATGGCTTTTGGATTTTTTTTTAAAATTATAAATTTTATTATAATAAAAATAAAATAAATCAAATAAATCAAATAATAAATAAAATATAATTATAATTTATACGTTTATATCCTTGTAACTGATATATTTAGTATACGCATTATGGCCTGACAGTTTTATTTTTACGTTTAACTAAGAGTTTGCTTATACTGATACTATGAAGAGAAAGTGTGACGCCCCCAAAACAGGTCCACACGACCCATTCTGTGTCGCCAGATATCACACTATGAAAATCAAATACAAACTTGAACTGTCGTGCAGAGTACAACAACACATAAGTTGTGAGTTTTAATACAATATTATCTCGTAGACAGTATCCAAACTCAAATTATTACAATGCCATATAAAGTACAGCAGCAAATATTTCAAGACCCCAAAGAAGAATGAGAAGATTACTATCATGTTCTTTCCAATGGTGAGTCTTCTCTTGACATATAATTATCTCCATTGTCTCCAATTGAGAATTATATTTCAACCAAACTCCAAAATTATATAGGTAGTGCTCATAGATATAATCAGCAAGTGCATGTGCACATCCTATCTTATGATAACACGAGGTCATCTATCATTAGACATTTTGTATGATAGTGGCAAAACACCCTTCCAAAGTTGGGTTCACCTCACCCTATTTGTTTCACCAAAATCAACGGTTAAAATGACGTATAAAATACGACACATTTATCTATAATTCTCAATAAAATTATTTCCATACTATTTTAGGGGAAACCTCAACAGTTATAGACCATCTTTCTATTCCTCTGTTACCCCCGCTCGACCTAGCTACACTCTTCTTACCTGAAAGGAATTGTGAAGCAAAAGGGTGAGCACAAATAGTCCAGTAAAGAATATCATGACTAAAGATAATTAAATTATCAATAGCATTCGTCAGTAATAAATCAGAGATCTAGAACATATGGTAGATGATAAAACTTTTCGACCATAGTTGCAGCGGAATGAGCAATCCATTAGAAGAGTCAAATAGACCATAAAGTCTATTATCTTCTCCATGTTAAAAGTCCACCAACAATGTTTTATCCCTATAACATAAATCAACAGTTCATGTTCACAATGATTCATAATCATAATTGTGATTATAAATTCCTCTTCGCACCCAGGATGAAGATAATTTTCATCACTTGTCTTTACCTGAAAGATCAAAGATCATGGTTATACCAAATCACAGTTCCTATTCATAATCATACTAATAAATTCATCTTTGCACTATGAGCTAAAGCTATTCATTAACAGTTCATCTTTGCACTACAGGCCAAAGACATACAACTGTATTTTTAGAAGAGTCAAGTAGAGCATGATATCTACTATCTTCTACGAATTAAAAGTTTATTATCAATATTTTATCGCTGAGACTCAACTTAATAAATAATCCACTTAATCTAATCATCTTTACACTACGGCTAAGGATATTAATTAGTATCACGACCACGAATTATCCATGTACTACGGGCCAAGGATATTCGTGTTTTCACCAATGGTCATGATTATACCGAATAATCGCTGGTCATAATCATACCAACAATTGTCCATCAATGCACTACGGGCCAATGAGGACTTTTACCACATCATTTGTAACATTACGGGTCATGATTATACTAAATGATCCCTGGTCATAATCATACATATCAACAGTCCGTCTATGCACGTAAGCCAAAGATGACTTTCATCACAATATAAGCTTGAGGATGATGACAATGATACAAGCATTAATCAAACGACATCAAAGATAATTATTAAAGACTTTAAATTTATCTAGAGTTTAAAAATATCCAAATTGTCAACATGATACTTCTTTGTGGAGTAAAATTCAAGAATAATATCCATGTATCAAAATAATTTGGACAGAAAAGAAATAAATTTTATGAGGGAATAGTACCCCGTGAATAGTACTTTGGGAATAGTACCCCGTGAATAGTAACCCCGACATGAAAAGTGTCCCGAATATCCGAGTAAATAATACTAGAGTGAATAGTAATCGGGTGAATAGTAACTCATGAATATTAGCTCGTGAATAGTACTCTGAGATGAAAAGTGCCTAGAATACCCGAGTGAATAATATTTAAGTGAATAGTAATCGGGTGAATAGTAACTCATGAATAGTACCCCGGCATGAAAAGTACCCCAAATACCCGAGTGTATAATATTATAGTGAATAGTAACTGGGTGAATAGTAATCTATGAATAGTACCCTGAGTGAAAATATTGATATTTAATAAGAAACGGGGCTGACTCCCATGAAAGTAGTTGTTCCCAAACCACTTGAATGTCATGAGATTCCTCCTCTCTAGGCATCTGAGGTTTTTCCTCCCTAGCCTGACTGGATTCTCCGACATTAGTCATCCTGACAAAAAAAAATTTAAGTTTTAATTATTAATCATCATTACTCGACACTTACGAGCACATAAGTTGTAATCACGTAAGCACATAAGTGTTTTATTATTTCTTCTTTAAAACTTGATAAGAGTTTATCACTACTATCTTTTCCAAGGTTACTTCCTAAGGCTTCCCCCCCCCCCACCTAAGGTTCATAACCTAAAGCTCTGATACCAACTTGTGACACCCCCAAATCTAGGTACTTCATTCCCACAGGATTTGGTGTTCACTTAATCAAATATTCATATCTAACTACCCAATCATAGTAAAATTGAATAATAAAACCTTCCCATTAAAGGGTTACATTAATAAAATCTCTCAGGTTGTCTAACCTTTAAATACAATCATTCAAATGTGGAATTTAAATAAGTTCATTATAATCATTAAAATAAAATATGATAATAAAATATCAACATGTTACAAGTCTTCAATACTTGTTCATCTTTCCTTTTCCCTTACTGGTGCTAGGTACATCAACCTTCTCATCTTTAACTGTAATAGTTATATAAGCAAGAGTGAGCAAACAAAGCTCACTTGAAATAACAATGAATGAAAATCTTTACAACAACTGCCAAATAAGAGGCTCAATAGAAATGAACAATATGGTCTATCAACATTCTGAAATATATAACTGAGGGTCCTAAGACCATGAACTATGTCCATAGTTATAAGTAATTTTTCAACTTAAACTTTAACAGTCATAAGACTATAGGGACTCCTCGTACTTTGGGGGATCAACCCTTCGTACAATGTATTGTGCACAAACATTTCAACGCAAAGCGTAAATTATCCCCTAATATTAGGGTTATTCATCTCAGTATTTAGAGTACAAGTCCACACCAAAGTAAGTTTGGTTTGGATACATTTCAAGGGTAATTTAGAATTCAGCGGTCATCAACTAAGGATAAGTTGAATATAATATTAATAACATTATACTATGGAATAATCATAATTGAATCGACATTATAAATTAAGATCATGCTTTAGGAATAAACTAATAGCATAAACACTGAATAATCATAACGCACCTTGCTTGAACAATATTAAGCCAAGGTTATTTAGAATTGAGTACTAAGCATGCATAACAAATAGTAAATTAAACGATAAAACTTGTTTAACATTGGTATATTAGAATATATAAACTTGCATTCTAAATAATAAGTTAAAGACAAGAATAACTTGCTCAATATAGAAATAAGATTTAGACAACTTGCATCATCATAACCAAACTAGATACAAGAACTTGCTCAATCGTAAGAATAAAATTGCATAATGTAATAATAATAGAACTAGCTCAACGAAAGTGTGGAGATAGAAAACTTGCATAATGTAATCGAATTAGAAACAATAATTGGCTCAACGAAATAATAGATTTAGAGAACTTGCCTTGCTTGTAGGCTAAATTGTAACAATTCGAATCACAATACCCTATATATATATATATATATATATATGTCATCATGACATAGTTAGTCACTACCATATTACATACATAACTAAGTACATTCATCATGTAAGATTTGATTTTTAATCACATAATCAAATTATATTAGTAACAAAACTAGTTAATTGTTAATAACATGCTCATTCTTGGTATTGAAATACTGAAATCATAATTTAACAGTCCTACTATTAACACATAATAATTTTTTTTAGACTTTGTGCAAATAAATTACAACGTATCGACCATTACTGCTAACTTTCATGTTGCGGCTATAATTTACAACTGTGGGTGGGGTCTTTGCGCCCAAGACACAACCACTAAGTGGTGTGCAAAAGCGAGAGAACTATACTACGAGCGTGCATTGTGAAATTCTGATCTTTCGGCGACCAAACTTCAAAATCACATGAACAAAGCCAATTTTGGCCTACAAGCTACTTTCTAACAACCTAATTAGCGTGTAATTCATACAGAGACTTTATATAAACATAATTCAAAGACTCTTAACATGATTCTACCCATAAAACAACATAAACATCGAATTTAAAACATCCAATTTTACTGTTTTTGATAAAACTTCACTTTTTAACGGTTTCAGTGAAAATCAACACTGTGATTTTGTTTTTAAACCAAAACAGTTAATTCAAAGTACCTTGTTTATGTTTTTTCATCCTCTTTCAAATTCAATAGTCAATTTATAAATTAAATAACTAATTAAACCTTAGTTTTACTTTAAACTAAGCCATATTCATATATATTCATATAAACTCACTGTAATATAGTTTTCTTCACAAATTACATACATAACATGAATTCATTGACTATACTCATATATAAACTTATGAAAATAGTTTCACAACACTAATTTATCATATAAAGCCATATACAATCAAACAATTTATCCTTCACAAAAAATTTTACAGAGAATTTTGGAAGAGAAAACTAAAACTTTAAAGAAACTTAAAAAGGGTAGGATGATACCTTGTTCTCTAAAAGATGATAACTTCTTTGATTCTCAAACTTCTTTTCTCCAACTTCTCTCTCAAATTCTCTAGCCTTTCTTCTTCTATTCTTTTTCTTCTTCTGAGTATTTCTTCCTAACTCTAACTAACGTACTAACAAAATATAACATATATAAAATAATATGTATTAATTATATAATATAATTATATGTATAACTGATATCAGTTATAATGTTTTTGAAAATCAAAAGCCATAAGGCTTGTTTGGCTACCCACTTAAAATATAATCATTTAATCCTTATGCCTCGTTTGGTAAAACACATTTAAAATAAAGACTTAATATGCATTAAGCCTTGTTTGGCAAAACTGAATTAAACCCCTTTAATTTATTTTAATAACTCCTTTATAGTAAGGTTATTTGTCACACTTTTATTTAATTAAATTTTTTAATAATCAATTTAATTAATTCTAATAACAATTTATTAAATTACTTTAACACATAAATCAATACCACAAAATTATAATTTTTTTTATAATTATAACTTTATTTAATCAACTAACACATCCTTTTAATTACAAAATTAAATTAAAATATAATAATTCATTTAATCATTATAAACTCTCTAATTTAATTATTAAATTAAATTAGTATATTATCTCATAACAATTAATTTTCCTAACTCCTTAATTATTTACTTAACAAATAATTAACCAATTAAGTCAAATCAAATTAAATATTTATTCAACACTAACCACATCCATTAAATATTTATATAATTTAATAAATATTTAAAATTACAATTAAAATTCTGGATTATTACAAAGATTATATAGGTAGTGCTCATAGATATAATCAGCAAGTGCATGTGCACAACCCTATCTTATGATAACACGAGGTCATCTATCATTAGACATTTTGTATGATAGTGGCAAAACACCCTTCCAAAGTTGGGTTCACCTCACCCTATTCGTTTCACCAAAATCAACGGTTAAAATGACGTATAAAATACGACACATTTATCTATAATTCTCAATAAAATTATTTCTATACTATTTTACGGGAAACCTCAACAGTTATAGACCATCTTTCTATTCCTCTGTTACCCCCGCTCGACCTAGCTACACTCTTCTTACCTGAAAGGAATTGTGAAGCAAAAGGGTGAGCACAAATAGTCCAGTAAAGAATATCATGACTAAAGATAATTAAATTATCAATAGCATTCGTCAGTAATAAATCAGAGATCTAGAACATATGGTAGATGATAAAACTTTTCAACCATAGTTGCAGCGGAATGAGCAATCCATTAGAAGAGTCAAATAGACCATAAAGTCTATTATTTTTCCATGTTAAAAGTCCACCAACAATGTTTTATCCCTATAACATAAATCAACAGTTCATGTTCACAATTATTCATAATCATAATTGTGATTATAAATTCCTCTTCGCACCCAGGACGAAGATAATTTTCATCACTTGTCTTTACCTGAAACATCAAAGATCATGGTTATACCAAATCACAGTTCCTATTCATAATCATACTAATAAATTCATCTTTGCACTATGAGCTAAAGCTATTCATTAACAGTTCATCTTTGCACTACAGGCCAAAGACATACAACTGTATTTTTAGAAGAGTCAAGTAGAGCATGATATCTACTATCTTCTACGAATTAAAAGTTTATTATCAATATTTTATCGCTGAGACTCAACTTAATAAATAATCCACTTAATCTAATCATCCTTACACTACGGCTAAGGATATTCATTAGTATCACGACCACGAATTATCCATGTACTACGGGCCAAGGATATTCGTGTTTTCACTAATGGTCATGATTATACCGAATAATCGCTGGTCATAATCATACCAACAACTGTCCATCAATGCACTACAGGCCAATGAGGACATTTACCACATCATTTGTAGCATTGCGGGTCATGATTATACCGAATGATCCCTGGTCATAATCATACCAATTAACAGTCCGTCTATGCACATAAGCCAAAGATGACTTTCATCACAATATAAGCATGAAGATGATGACAATGATACAAGCATTAATCAAACGACATCAAGGATAATTATTAAAGACTTTAAATTTATCTAGAGTTTAAAAATATCCAAATTGTCAATATGATACTGCTTTGTGGAGTAAAATTCAAGACTAATATCCATGTATCAAAATAATTTGGACAGAAAAGAAATAAATTTTTTGAGTGAATAATAACCCATGAATAGTACTTCAGGAATATTATCCCGTGAATAGTAACCCCGTCATGAAAAGTGCCCCAAATACCTGAGTAAATAATATTAGAATGAATAGTAACTGGGTGAATAGTAACTCATGAATAGTAACTCATGAATAGTACTCCGGCACGAAAAGTGTCCCGAATATCCGAGTGAATAATATTTAAGTGAATAGTAATTGGGTGAATAGTAACTTGTGAATAGTATCCCAGCATGAAAAGTGCCCCAAATACCCAAGTGAATAATATTATAGTGAATAGTAACTGGGTGAATAGTAACCCATGAATAGTACCCTGGGTGAAAATATTGATATTTAATAAGAAAGTTCAGATCAATATTCTAATAAAATGATACTGGATGAAGCGCAAAACTCAAGGATATTCCATTATTTTCAAGGAATATCGAAGCAATACTTACAATAGTAAGTTTAGATTTAAGAATATGAAAAGAAATAACATCTGAAGCTAGAATGAATTTTTCCACAATAAATGCATATATATAATCGTGAGAGCGGGTTATTCCGACATATTAAAGGATGAATATGAAAAATAGTATTCCCCTTACGAATAAAACAAATTATATCCCTTAGCAAACGAAAATAACATCCCTTACCTTAGTAGAAGACTGGATACTGCAATAGTGAAGTAGTGGAATACTCTTCTTCTTTCTCTCTATAGCTTCTCTTGTGAATCTTAGTGAATTGGTGAGAATGAAAGAAGAATTAAGCTTCTATTTATAGAAGAATGGACTAAATAGTAACTAATTCATGAATGGTCCAAATTGATTTATAATTAGAATGGACGATCCAGATTGATTTACTTTTAAAACCACCACCGACGACCCAGATTGATTACTTTTAAAACCACCACCGACGGTCCAGATTGATTACTTTTAAAACCACCACCGACGGTCCAGATTGATTTACTATTAAAACCACCATCAATGGTCCAGATTGATTAATTATTAAAACCACCATCAATGGTCCAGATTGGTTTACTATTAAAACCACCACCAATAGTCCAGATTGATTTAAATTATTACACTTTAGTACCCCTAAAGTTTTCCAAGTTTGCATTATTCCCCTCTAACTTTTGTAATTCACTTATCTTCAATAAACACATTTTTAATACTTTAACAATTATTCATCATTAATATTATAACTTACAATATCGACAACCAGATCATTCCCAGGTAAGAGGGGGCTTTTCGATAAAGATTTCTCCTTATTGGCGCACATTTAGGTGACCAAACATCTTTCCTCGACAGAACTTTCTAGACATTGTCAATAATATAAATAATAATATGAATAAATGTATTGTCTCAATTATTGATTTAATAATAAAAAAATATTATGCAGATGATACTGTGACAATAATTGAATCAAATAACGTGAGATATTATGCAGCGATTACTATAGCAATAATTGAGTACACTAAGTGGCTTCTTACATCAGCATCAATAATCAATACCGTGTGCTACTATGCAACCACACGTATTACTGTATTTTTATCACAGGGTATCTCAACAGTTTAACGGTAAAACTTTCGCCATTATTTTTATTAGATATTTCTATCATTTTCTAACTACGACAATACTTCCATTGTCGGTTCCACCAATGATTGTCTCATCAAACGAATATTCCATGACAAAAAGAATATTCCTCGACCAAACGAATATTCCCCGACACAACAAATATTTGATATCAACTTGCTTACTTGAATTTTTTTCAAATATCACCCTTAACTTAAATCTTTTATCAATTTAACCATTTACTAAATAAAATAATAATTATAAGAAAATTGAATACTTTCATTTCATAAAATTCAGGATCTCACAGAAAGGAACAGAGAATTTGAGAGAGATTGAGAGAAATTTTTGAGTTTTCAAGCAATTCTTTGTGGTTATCAAGGATTATCAAGCAAATTAAAGGTATTTTTACATATTCTTAATATTATATATATATGTTTCACGGCAAAATTTTTATGTTCTGAGAATTCAATTTGTTGAATTATTGATATATGTAACTGGTAATTATGGTTGTATGTGTTTATGATGTTAGAGTTGTATTTAGTTACGAATTATTATGCTAATTGTGTTTAAAAGGAAGAAAACTAATTACAGTGTATATATTTTACATATGGTTTGTGAAAGTACCAATTATGATGGTTAATTTGTATGTTAATCTATAAATTGAGTCTTGATTATGCTAGTCTATTAAGAAATGAAGAGAACGTAGTTTGAATGAAATGATTTGGTCAAGAATTGTGATCACAGTGATGATTTCTATGAAGAATGTCAAAAAATGGAGTTTTGTGTAAAAACATGAAATTTAAAGAATTAAATTAGTTAAAATGGTTGTTTAATTATTCTAAGTTGATGAATATGTGAGGAAACATGTTTGTATTGGTTTTATATCAATTGTATATGTTAATTGCACTGTTTTGTGGGTGAAATTCGTGTTAGTTGGGCTAAAAGTCTGGCTCTCATTTCCACGACCTTTCTGGTTCTATCTATGCACTAGTGCATTTTGCTTGCATGCCAAGGCGAGAAATGGTGCGGTTGTGTCTTATCCCAAGCTTGTATGTATGGTGCAAATTGCGCCCATACCCCGATTTGGAGACGATGGCTTCTACTTTCTTCTGCTGCGGACTGGGATATTGATATAACTTGATCTAATGATGTGTTAATGTAATAAACATGGAATATGGAGGTTAAAACAGAACCGTGTCATGTCATTGATAATTTCAAAGTTGTAAAGGATTAGTAGGTTACGAACGCGTTATGACTTAATGTATACAATGAATAGTGAATAAGTCTTGTGATGTTAACACTTGTGATTTCTGAAATGAACACTAAGATATGGAAGGTGATTAATATAAAACCAATGAGTCTTAGGAAGACTTAAACACTTGATTGAACTTCAAGTTCCATTAAGGAGAAATGTAGTATTGATTAATAAGAGTTGAAAATGTGATTTGGATGCTAAAAGTCTTATGTATGTGTTAGTGAGTTTTTAGATTCGTGTTATGTGATTTAGTATTATGGTTTAACCTTAAACTAAAGGTTATAACTTAACTAAGATGAGAAATGAATCTATGAGGTTAATGTATGTACCTAATTAATGTGATAATCCTAATGGTATGTGTAGGACATTGGAGTACGTGAGTTGTAATTGTATAGCTTACGCAAGAGGCATGTTCCCTAACCTTTGCTACTTTATATTTCAGCAAGATTACTTTTCACTGTCATGTTATACTTATGAAAGTTCGTTGTCTCTAATCTCTTGTTGAGCAATTTATTGTTATGCAAGTTTTGTAACCCTCATTTATTGTTGAGCAAGTTAACTAATCTTTGTTTCTTTATTCTAAAAGAGATTACGTTGGTTATTCAAAATCTATAATTTTATTGTAAGAAATGTGTTTATTCAGCTACTAATAACTGTTGTTCGATCTTCGTTCTCCAATGTCATTGTGCTATCTTACATTATTGTACCGAACTCTAAGTTGCCTAGCGATTCTTTACCAATTCAACTAATCCTTAGTTGATGAATGTTTTAAACTCTAAATTACCCTTGAAGTCAACCCAAACCAAACTTCCTTTGGTTTTCTTATGTACTCACACAATTTTGAAAACATATTGCCAATGATAACATTTGTTCAATTTAGAAATTGTTAATAATCTAGCTCTTATTGATTCATCGATATACCTTATTCATGAAGATATTATAATCAAACTCTTGAATAGTTATTTGTCTCTATCTGATTCAACTAGTACTTGGTTGATGAGCATTCTAAAGATCTAGAATTCCTTTGAAGTTAAATCCCAACCAAACTTCCTTTGGTTCGAAACCTGATGATCTAAGCTGAGATGAACAACCCTATATTAGGGGATTATTTTAGAGCCTACTAATAAGCGTTAAAATATTTCTTGCAATACATAGTATAAAGGGTCGATCACCGAGATGCGGGATGATGGTCCATATAGTCGTTTAGATCTGTTAAAGGTTCTGATGAAAACACCTATTAACCTAGGACATAAATGATGATTATAGTCTTTTAGACTGTTAAAGGTTAAAGTAGAAATACTTGAAATCCTAGAGTATAGTTCGTGGACTTGTGACCCTCAATGTATTCTTTGATGTTGATATCTATTGTTAACTTAAACGTTCATTATTCCTTTGAACTCAGAGCTGTTGAATTAAAGTTTATTGTTCCGGTAAGAATGCTTTACCATTGAAAGCTCAATTAATTATCATTCATTAAACATTATTGTATATTATCCTTCTTGAGGGAAATTGTTTGCTCACTCTTGCACAAAACAATGCAGATGAAGTTAAGAAGTTTGAAGAGCTTTCTACAAGCAATGGCAAGGACAAAGTTCTTGATTAGACGACAACATTTAATTTATCTTTTATTTATGAAGCTTGTGTAATAGGTTTAATTATGATCATGTTTCAATTTTCCACTGATGATTGTACTAAAGGTTAGATAACCTGGGATTTATTTTAGATTATATAATCCTTTAATGGGAGATTGATTGTTTAAACTTTTAAGTTTAATTATATCCTTTGTTTATGGGTAGTTAGTTATGATTTAATTTGACAGTGAACACAAAATCTGTGGGATTGAGGTGCCCGGATTTGGGGGTGTCACAAGAAGAGTAAAGCTTCGACCCTAGTGCGGCGGGGGACAAATGCATTTCTTTAAACACCAAAATTTGATTTATCTTTACACCCGGATTCCGTACATCACAAGTACATCATTAATCCAAACACACATCATTATATATTGAAATATAACAACATACATTCTAAATTCCTAGGTTCTAAAACCTTATAACTCCTTTCATTACAAATAACGATAATTATATTATTCTTTACATCTTACGCGTGTGACTTTCATCCGCCACTAAGGATACATGATAGTTCATTAAACTAATCTAAAGTTCATTTAAATTATTTTATATTACAAGTCTTCGCTCGATCTTCTCACTCATTCACATACTGAATGGAACTTCTTCTAGATACCGATCAACTTGATCTTTACGGGATCCTTAAGTTCTTCTAACATCGTACGCTAAAAATGTTTTTCATTTAAAGCAAGTGTGAGCATTCAATTTCCTAGCAAATCATAACAGTTGAATAAACAACTTCAAGAATTCGAACATTATTTTAAGACTTCAATAACCGAACAAAGGTTATGAAGCATCTTGAATAATAGGAATAATCTCGATTCCTATAATTTTAAAACAATATTCACTTTCATTTTAAAATACTTTCATTCTTCTACCTTTTTCATACACATTCTGACAGGCTAGAATTATTAGCACAGACTTAACAATAACGGATAATGTATAAATAGAGCATTCTCTTATTGAATAGTTAAATCACAGAACAATTCATCTCATAGAAACACCGAAGTGTTCACATTGTGGCACAAGGCCTCATACGTTCTACCACCTTGTACAAATATCGCACATTCGCACATAGACAGAACTTCTCAAGTTCAACATCTAAAAATTTTAAGAAACTAGCATTCATTTAGAATATGAATGAGGTTAGGAAACTTGTCATATGCACAGCTACAGCTTATGCTGAACTGCTCATTCCAGTTCCTATGTAGCACATAAGAAAAATAACACATACACCAATTAGTCATATATATTTGACTTATGCATTAGTTTTCTTAACTTTACTTCTTAGGGTTCGCGTTCTTGCAACCTAAGCTTACGCGACCACTTTCATTACCATTCTACGGCTTCATGACATACGGAGATGTCTTACTTATACGTTCATCATCTTTGATGTTTTACATTCTTATCTTCTTCTTATAACTTCTCTAGGACTCAGCACACATCACTTCTCTGCTAGTATTTCATATGGTACTCTAAGTGGTTTCCCATAAATAACCAACAAACAAGTTCCCATCTCATCTACACTACCATCACAATGAGTTAGATCGGTTGCCAATTTTTTATATACCTTCGTTTTTGAAGGAATTGTTTAGCCCAGCTCCCATATGTCAACCATCAAAGGTTACGATTGCACCATAACCTAACTTCTCTAAAATTATCTGAACTATTAAACTATAATCTTCAGTAAGTCAATTTCTCATTCATTATGGCTTCCTGGCAACTAAGTGCCACACCTCAGGATTCACTCTTTATCGTCTAAGTCATATAGTCTTTTGTATACTCAGAGCGATCATTCTAGTTAATCATTAACTCGACTTTGATACGTTAAACGTTATTGTCTTTAATTCAACTTCTTTACCATTCACGGTTTAATCACTGGTCTTCATTATCATACGGTCAAACCATACACGGGGTGTAGGTTCAGCCCATTTAATATTTACGTACACTCAACCTTCACTTCGGTTAAAGTGTTCAACGCTTACATTTCATTCTAACATTCTCATCTGACTCACATTCGGCTTTCGTTAATCTTCTTACCGTTCGCTATGGCTTTCTTAATACAATTTGTTATTCTTCCTTAATGTCGAAGCCATACGGTTTGCGGTATGCTAAGACTGGTTATTCAACGCAAATGCATTGCATTCACAACGTCTATATGCTTTAAACTTATCTCTCACTACCATATCATAATATCGAAATGTTATATGTTACTCTCGTCACTCAACGTCTAAGGAATCACAATTATAGCAATCCTTCACGCTCGTTTATCGCGACTACGGTCCCAGTATATATCAGTTCCGTAACCCACGTTCATATTCTTTTAATATCATTTAATCTTTTCGTTCAACATTCATTAAAGGTTTAAAACACTTGATTAAGTGTTACATTAGTTGAACATTATGTTCTTTATCTTTCCTTACGTTTCCCCCAAGAGTTGAGCAGTTAAAAGCTCTTCTCTACTTTTTTTTCCTACAATCGGCTGGCTGGCTCTCTCCTTCTATTCTCTCACGCCATGATGCTAGTTTGCGATTACTGGCTCCTCAGTGCAGCGCTACTGGTGCCACCTTACAAGGCATGGCTAGCGCCTCGGCGCCAAGCCCTAACCCTAGAAAATTCCTCTAAGTGTTAAATCCAATTTGAGATGCTTACTTCCCGCTTTCATAACTTATTTGTTATAACCCAAAAGGAGGTAGTTCCAAAGCCATTCTCTTCCTTATCTTACATAATTCAATACCCCTTGGATAGAACTTTGTTCTGAATCTGTTAACATACCATTCAATTGTCTTAATCTTCACCCTACGTTCGTTTTATGTTTTTAACGCTCTTTATTCGTTCATCCGTAATTTGGTCATCTAAACTCAAGAATTCATTCGTTCTTGAGTCCATGACTCACGTTTCCTACATTATCTTACATTATTATGAAACCCTACACGTTCGGGTCCATTTACTAACTTTCTAATTTTTGTTCGTCTTTTACGAAATTTTCGCCATAACTTCGTTATAGCTCATTTTTAATCCGTTCTTCATGAACGTTTCTACCGTTCCTAACCAAGCAATAAGCATCTAACTTATACGCGATGGTTTTAAACTTGTCCACCAACAAAGATTATCATACGATGGTTTTAAATTTGTCCATCAACAACGTTCTTCATGTTCTTCATTCGTTCTTCATTTTTAATTGATATTTTGGATTACGATTTCACTTTTTCTTGGAATTTAATGTTATAGAACACCATTCCTTACTTATTTCACCTACTCATTCATATAATCCACTCGGATCATTCTAATTCATTACGAATCGTATACTTCCTTAAGAAATTTATAAAATAAACTTATAATTCTTATTTTCTTCATTTCTCATGATTTCAACCATATGAAATCATTCCTAACATCATTTACTTCTTATTCTCATTAAGTTATGTTTTTGAACAAAGAAACTTAAAGAAAACTATATAAAATTTAGGTTTCAGATTACCTTCCTTCTTTAATCTCCTTCCGTCGGACAAAGGTTGCTCACGAGCAAGCTTTTCCGCTTCCTTTTCCTCTTCTTTCTCCCATCCGAACTCTCTCTCTCTCTCTCTCTCAAAGTGTAGGATTTTTAAAATCCCAAAATAATGAAATAAGCTTCCTATTTATAGAAAACCAAGGCTAGGGGTATTTTAGTTATTTTGCCCCCCAAACCTCCTTACTATTCATGACTTAAGCACAAAGTTTACTTACTCCTTAAGTTTACTTAGCCCTTAAGTTTACTATTTTCACCTCCTTAGTTAACCTCCTTACTATTCACGAAACTTAGCCTGTAAGTTTCGTGGTTTCGTCTTTCAGGTTTCGTCCGACAGTTTTAAAAACTATAATTCTCGGAATCCAAATATTTTAGAATATTTCATCTTTTCTTTATCGATTAACTTTTGCGTATTCTTTGGATTTTTGAAAAACTAAAAAACACTTTTTGGTGTCAAGCGTTTTCCTTCACATTTTCCCTAACGTAGGTAAACGCATGAAAAGTACATAACAGTACTTTTCGTTGTTTTTATTTCATCTGATTTTTGCACGTTTTTTGAGAAAAACTTTTATCGGCTTGCTTAACTTTTCACAGTATATTATCATCAAATCTTTTGACGGAATGTCAATTCGACATACCGAACTCTCGAAAAGGCTTAGGTTATTCAAACCCTAACCCTTAGGTTTCTTCCAGTGAATAGTGCCTATTTCGTCTTTTTCCCTAAAAATATTTTTGGTCCCGAAATTTTTTTATTTTTATCTTGAAAATTCTTACTGGTTCAGTCTAGTTCGTAGCCAGAATCCTCCTGACTTATAATCATCCTAGGTTCTAGAACGATTAATAAACACATAGCACAAAATATTATTAATAAAAATTCATTTTATTAATAACTAATTCTTTAAATCTTAAATTATAGACAATCTGAATTTTCGGGTTGTCACAGCTGCGCTGTCCCTAAGCCTAGACCAGGTGCAGCTGTGCCATCATATAGTCTGGTTAAAGTTTCTATTTTTTTTGATTTGAAGTTCAAGGCAAGCTTATATGATTGCTTTACCTTGTAATGTATGACCAATATGCTATGTAATGTGTTAAGAATCATGCTATGTGATGATATGATTTTTGTAAGTATAAACTCATACTAGTTTACGTATACTAATTAAAAAGACTGACTTGTTAACGTTAGGTCGTTTCAACGCAAGTTAATTAAATCTAGAATTAAATTGTAGCTGAGCAAACAAGCAAGTTCCCTAACCTTACTCAAATTTATATTGAGCAAGTCTCCGAACTTCACTTTTTGGTTGTGCAAGTTAATTAATTCTTACTCTTTTACTTGAGCAAGTTTCTAAACACTATTTTTATTGTGTTGCAAGTTCCTAACTTACACAACTTTAAGTTTAGTGAGAGTTTCCTATCATCCTCATATTGTATTGAGTAGGTTATTGTTGAATTGAAAAGTTATTCATTTAAGCTTGAACTTTATTTCCAAGCATGCCATTAAGTGGTTTAATTACTTTACAATCATTCCACATTGATATTATTGATATTCGCACTTAGTGCACTTGAGTTCGTACAATCTTGGACTTGTACATCATTTAAAGTTCTATAATTCTTGAATTGTGTCAGATAGAGTCTGAACCCTTGTTCGGTCAGACAAGTGTATGAAGTTTTATAAAAGCTATCCAAACCAATTGATGGTAAGGATTCTTAGACAGAAAGAACACCCCTTTTATGATAGGTGAGTACCCCAGGTATCTAAAATAAGATACAAAGAGCAGATTTAAATATTATGCATATACATAGTGTACGCGAGGCTGATCCCCTCAAATACTTATTCTGTAGCCAATAACCAAAGGGTCAATCAGCTATTGATTCCATTGGAGTTTTATTGTTCAAAGTTTACTTGACTATCAGTTATTCTAAAAAGAAATCATTATCTTTGCTTTTAACATTCATATTATTAAATCCTTCAGATATTCATATTGTTGAATTCATTGTCAGATATTTTCCATTCATCATGATATATCCTTATTGTTGTATTTAAACTTGTTGAGCAAACTTTTTGCTCATCCTTGTTATATCATAAATTATATTGCAACTAAGCCCGAGACCTCAAGAAAGGACAAGGGTAAAGGAAAGATGTAGAATAGTTGCAAGGAGCAGACTTTACTTTATGCATTGTTATATAATATGAACCCTAATAACTATTTTAGGGTATATTTGTTATATTGTATTAAGGTTATCGAATCTTGGGACTAGTAACACCTTTTGAATGAATGACGTACGTTTATTATATTTCATATTTTAGTTATCGTATGTTGTTTAGAGGTGGATGTTTGTATTTTATCGTGATGACCGGACCGGGGTTAGAGGACCCAGATTCAGGGGTGTCACAAACTCAAACTTGATAGTTTATCATTATATAATCATTGTAACTTATCAAGTACATTTCTCAAAACCTTTATCTATACCTCCCTTTAAATCATACTTATCTTTTTACTCACCTTATCAGAGTTAATAAATAAAACTTACATCTAGGTTCAATACCCTTTCATACAACAAACAAAACATAAACTTTATAACTCAACATCTATTAAACATCATACATTATTCGGAACCCTAAACATGGTTCAAATAATAATAATTCAACCAAAGTGTATAAATCTTCAAGTATCACATCTGATTCATGTCTTTCAAGTAGCACATAACTTTACCTTGAATCTTTAACCTACAAAAATGGTTATTTGAAAGGTTGAGCTCGACAACCCAATAAAATTTAACATTTTCATACATCACGTAACACATAATAGCATGCTCAACATATATCTCATAAACATTCAACTAACATAACATACATGGCACAGTTCATATAACAAGTATAAAGATTGAGTTCCTTACTCAATCAGCATGCTTTACTCAATCAACGTAGTCATAAATTGACTTTAACATTTCATACATTCAACATATATATAACACATCATGATCTTTGCAATAAACATTTAAAACAGTTAATCATCAAATTCACATAGCAAATAGGAACTGAAAGACTTGCCTTGATCGTTGTTTACCAAAAACAGTTTAACAGCTTACAGCTATCTGCACTTCATGTGCCCTACACAATTATATAATCATGCACATAAACTATTATTCATATAGCAATGCATAGTAGTTGTAATATAAACTTTACCCTATATCTCATAACCCTTCCTGTTAATCAATACACAATGTTCAATTTGATTGTGTTAACTTTCCAATTATATCTCACTATATTTCTTCTTAGGTCACACTCAAAGTTCATTCAAGTGTTTAAGTCTTGCTAGCACTACTTATTGATTTTATATAAACCCCATTTCATATCTTATAACATTCATTTCATTTGACTTAAAACACTTTTTACGTTCACTAACACTTATCATGGCGTTTCGATGTTTATTCATCACACGCCCAATTTGTCTCTCTTGTGTATGCTTAATATACTTATACAACTTATCTAATACATCATTTATTAATGTTAAACATCATTATATTTACTAAAATTCATGTTTTATAACTTATAACAACATCCATTACCGTCAGAAGCACTACACTTGCGTATGTGCATGCCCGACGCCCTCCGATTGTCATTGAAAACACAACAGTCCTAAAGATGGAAACTTTAACCCCTGTTCCCGATCTCAAATCAAAACACTTAAAGAATGAAAGTTGTAGGTATATTCGTCCTTGTTTCGGATCATCTGGAATCGCCTCAATTGGAGTTCGTATGAAAATGTTATGCCTATTTTACTAAAACATATCCGGTTAAAATTTCTCAACAGATGTAAGTCAGACTACCCCCCCCCCCTCGCCGAGGAAGGGGTTTTGGTCTATAAAAGTCTGTCGGGGTGGGGGTACCTTCTGTAGTTCATGAACGAATACTTTATAAAGCCAAATTAGGACTAAAAACTCTTTTTTAACAACCATACCAACCTACCCAAGTTGTAATATGTTTATAGAAACATAAACTAATGTTTCAAACACATTTCTAACCACATAAACAACATAAACATCAAAATTACAACCTTTAATTTCACTATTTCTATTATTTTTTCTTCTTTTGACATTCATAGCAAAATTCTTCAATGTGAATTCGTTTTACAACCAAAACAATTAGTTTCAATTACTTTGTTTTTGTTTCTTCATGTTTTAACATATTCTAGACTCAATTTAAAGTTTAGTTCACAAACTAACTACCATTTTTTGTACTTTCACAAGCCATATATATAACCATATACACTGTAAACGAATTTCTTTCTTTTTGAACATAATTAACACACAAATTCCTTGTCTAGATACTAATTCTAACATCACAAATTTACTAATAAACACCATTAATCAGTTGGTATATTAACAAATCATCCAATTTGAATTCAGATAATTCAAAGTTCAAAATACACAACATCCATATACGTAAATTAAGGTTTTGGAAGTTATACCTTGAATTGCTTGGAGATAATTCTTGATAGAACACGAAGAATTACTTAAAATCACAAGACTCTTTCTCAGACTCTCTCTCTCTCAAAATTTCTCTATAAACTCCCTTTCTTCTCTTCTCTCAAGCTTAGGCCAACTCTTTTACGTAAAGAAAAATAAAACAGACGCAACCCAAACCAAAACGTCTAAAACTGACGTTCTAATAACTATATAATTAGTTATCAGCTATAAAATATTTAATATATTATTATTATTATTACTATTATTATTATTATTATTATTATTATTATTATTATTATTATTATTATTATTATTTTAATTCAAATTTAAATTCAAAAGCTATAAGCCTTTGTTTGGCAAAATACTTTTAAAAATAAAGACTTAATATCTTTAAGCCTTGTTTGGTAAATCCATTTAAAACTACTTTAATTTTATTTAATAAATCATTTATACTATATTTTATTGTCCCACATTATTTACTTGGATTTCCATATCTAATCTTAATTAAATAAATAAAACTAATTACCACAAAATTATAATTTTTATTATAATTTTACTTAATAAATTAATATATCACTTTAATTACTAAATTAAATTAAAACAACATTCTAGCAAACTATATAATCCTTAACAACTCTCTAATTTAGTTATTAAGTTAAATTAAAGTATTATCTCATAAATTTAATTCATCACTCTTTTATATTAATTAAGTTAATTTCTATAACTCATGAATTATTTACTTACTAATAAATAATCCAACAAATATATACTAAACAACAAACACATTAATTAAAAATATTTATTTAATTCAATAAATATTTAAAATTACAAATAAAATTCTGGATTGTTACACTCTTCTCACCTTATAAGGATTTCGTCCTCGGAATCACCGAAACCCTACCTTCCTTAGGTTTTCATCAAATCTCTTCATTGAATAACTTCAACACATTACCTTAATATAAGCTTTATATTTCCCACTACATTCATTTCTTCAACAAATTCTAGGTTTTATTTCATAACTTTCACTTGAACTCAATTATATTTTGAGTATTATATATTCTTTAACCCATTCATTTCCTTTCTCTAAGGATCATTATCATGTACTAGATTCTCAAACTCCCGGGACATTACATTCACCCCTTCTTCTACGAATTTCGTCCTCGAAATTTTATTTATTACTCTTCATTCATTCAATCTATCAAAATATATTTTACGTTAATACTTTATTCATTCATTGGGTTCTTTAACCACTTTATTTCCACAAAGATCTTTCTACAATTATTAACATTTCTATTAAAAATTTTACATTATTCTTTGATAACTCATCTCCTTCTCATTTCAAAATTTATTTTCTCACTTATTCAATATATTCATCATTCAGTGTCGTATTCTATGACTTACTTCTTTCTAAGGAATATCATCCTTACCACATTCGCCTTTTAGAATAGCAAAAATCTTCCACAGTTGCTCAATAATTTGGAAGCAGTATGAATAACTCAGGAATTTAAAAGATTCCAAATCATGCTGAGGGTTCACAAGACCTTGAACTACATCCACGGTTATAAGTATTTCTTTCAACTTAAACCTTAACAGTCATTAAACTGTAGGGAGTCCCGTACTTAGGGTGTTAAGCCCTTCGTATGATGTATTGTGCACTCTATCCATGGTTATAAGTACTCTTTCAATTTAAACCTAAACAGTCATTACACTATAGGGACTCCCGTACTTAGGGTGTTAAGCCCTTCGTACCACATATTGTGCACAAACATCTAAACGCTTCTGCGTACTCCCCTATAAAAGGGTTGTTCATCTCAGCTTTTTAACACCTGAATCCGCAACAAAACAATTTGGTTCGGAATAACTTCTTAAGAAAAGCTTGAACTTTATAAACATCTTTCAATATTTGTCTAGCTGAATCAAATATTATAGACTTCTAACAACAACTCGAACATTAATCGAAATAGTTTTATCCAATTCATATGTCATATCTTTCTTAGTTTAAAGAAAACCGAAAATCCTTTTATGATGACATGATACTGTACTATCTCGATAGTACGTTGAGGATTCGGCCATTATATGACTTTGTCATGCTACATCATACCATAGTGGGCTGACATTCTCATGATCACATCCAACACCAGGTTCAATTGCATTGATGACTTCCTCGTTTGTCAAATCAGCATTATATTTAGTGATGCCTTATTGACTATGGAAAAAGAAACAAAATACATTTTTGATATTTTTAACTAACTTTTGTGATGCCCCCAAATTCAGGTACTTGAAACCCGAACTCGGTGGTTCACGATATCATTTCTTTGAGCGGAATAATAATAATAATATAAACATTAAACTTAATGTACATACATCAGAGTTTTCTAATTCCTCAGGTTCATAACCTTATTTTAACGTACTATCGAGATAATGTACATACATCAAAGTTTTCTAATTACATGATAATAATAAATATCAACCTTATCTTAATAAAGTCTAAATATTACATATGATAGTATAAAACTTATTCGGACAGCTTTCCTTTTCCTTTGTTCTTAGCAGAGACTTTTGGTTGATCACACTTAACTGAAAACATTTAAATTAAGCAAGAATGAGCATTTGATTGCCCAGCAAGTAATAACAAACAATAAACGTTAGCTGAAAGAAGTAAATGTTTTCTGTGAATGACACTTCTACAACGAATCAACAGTTATGAAATAAGTTGAACCAATAATAACAACATCTCAATTCTATATCAAAATTTGAAACTACGTATTGACTATAAATGGAGAGCAGTCAACAGACTATGAACTTTGTTTTTAATTTTCGAAAGGGTTTAACAGAACTTCATACGCAAATGTCATAACTTACAGGCATGGGGGGGGTGATCAACCCCGTTATGCCATGTATTGATCAATACTACATGTGCGAACGATATTTTCGTCCAGCATATCCGCCTTAGGCGCACAAAAGTTTCTCATATTCGGGATGTTCATACTTAGTCTGAATCCGAACCAAAAAAAATTGATCGGATATCAATAAGGTTCTATCATGTTCAATGATATTTTTAAATTTGTGTCTAGCTGAATCAAATAGCTTAGATGGCTATTAAGTCAATGTATACATAATGGATATAAGTATGTATCAACATGTGATTAAATACAATAATTATCCAAGTGAGGACACTTGTATAACTAATTTTAGAAATTAACGAACATAATAAATATCTCGATTGTACAATGATACTGTATTGATAAACAATGATCGGATAATTTAAGAACTGGCATATCTACAAAGTATAAGTACATGAATATTAATAATAGGGTTAATAAGCTGGCACCATAACAATATACATATGATACTGGCTTACACATGTCCATTGCATAAAGTAAATACAAATGGTAGGGTAATTTCCTGGTCTGCTGCTTACACAACTTAGTTTTATCTTTTATATCAAGACCTATCGTTAATAAGATTATTTGATTGATTAGAATAACATATTATAACACATAATAATGCTATTTGCAGTCAACACATAACCTAATCACATTGTCACATAAGTTTAACAGTCATTGGATCACAAACAAACACATATCTAGTCAAACTATCTAAGACTAGATCAATTTCTGAAACATTTCAGTGTACCGACGGCTTTATCTGGTAATTATCGAGTTTATGTTAATTAAACTCTATTATGTATCCTAAACATTATTCTGGATAATTTAAATATCAATTATATTATTTTTCATAAACTTATAATAATTTTTAAATAATTATTATAATTTATCATAATTTTTCAAACACTAAAATCATTATTGAATAATTTAAATATTAAATAATTTTATTATCATCAATATTTAAACAATATTAAAATATTAATAAAACCATTGCCAAAATATTAAAGTTATTTATAATAACTCAAAATATTTTTAAAGTATTAATATTACCCTTAAATGATTTTAGAACATTTAAAATCATTTTAAATAATTATCATTAATATTTAAATATTAATTTATTATTTAAAATATTAAAAGTCATTTATTATAACTTAAAATATTTTTAATTCATCTATATCCTTTTAAATGATTTTTAAATCAATAAAATCATTTTTAAACTAATTATTTAATATAATTATTAAATAAATTTAATATTATTAATATGAAATTATCCTTTAAATATTAAAAGTTATATTTTATAACTTAAAATATTTTAAAACTCCTTATTTTCATTTAAAATGATTTTTATAATATTAAAATCATTTTTAATTAATTAATTAAATATAATTATTAAATAAATATAAATATCATTAATATTAAATAATTAATGAAATTTACCTTAAAATATTAAAAGTTATGTTTTATAACTTAAAATATTATTAAATACCTTATTATCATTTAAAATGATTTTTAATATAATGAAATCATTTTTAATTAATTTATTTAATGCATTTATTAAATAAATTAAATATCAATAATATTCAAATACATACTAATATTTATGGAAAATATGCCAAATTATTAAAAGTTAATTTTTTATAACTTAAAATAATCACTACTAAAAAAATGGTCATTTGTGATGGCCAAAATCTATCACAAAAAGTAGAAAAACCATCACGAAAGGTTTACGTGATGGCTTTAAGTATCATAATGGTCGTCTTGTATACGCCCATCATGAAAGGTTTTACGTGACTGTTTTGGCAATCACGCAAACACTTTGTGCTTTTGTGATGATTAATACAATCACATTAACACATAATCTATTGTGATTGTCAAAGTCATCACAAAAAACAAGACTTTACGGATCAAAGGTAAGAACGTGAATATCTATTTAAGTATAATTTATTTCACTATATTAATTGTATCAAATGATACTTGTAAGATTCGAACCCTCCCCCCATTTGCAAACTAAATAACGAGTATTTCCACTACACCAAAGCTCAGATCATGATTATAATTTTAAAGCAAAATATAGAAGGAAACATATGTGAGTTGACTTACTAAACAAAAGTACTTCTATATAAGATTTGGTGATTGCAATGGCAGTCACAAATACTCTATAATGATGGTAAAATTAGTCATCACTGAGAGCCATCATATATTTTATTGTTTTGTGATGACTTGAAAATTCCATCACAAAATACCTTTTTTTGTAATTGCAAATAAAATTCGTCACAAAAATCTATCTTTTTTAACAATTGTCATGGCCGTCATAAAATATTGTTTTCATTATTTCTTATATTAAAATATTAGTGATAGCTTAAATGCAATTACGAAAAGTGTATATCTATAAGTCATGACTTAGTGCGTCACAAAAAATTTTGTGTGAAAAACTTGTTGTGATTGATATGACCATCACAATTATAATACATTGATGGTAAGATTAATCATCACTAAGAGCCATCATATATACTATTATTTTGTGACTGCTTAAAAAGTTCATCACAAATTACTATCTTTTGTGATTGTTTTTAAAAAACTGTCACAAAATTTCGTCACGTATTCTTGTTTTTCTAGTAGTGAATTTTTAAAACTAATTTTATAATTTTCAAAAATTAATTTTTATTTTTAATGAATTTTTCGAAAATTTATATAATTAATAATAATAAAACTGTCGCTAAAGCTTTTAGCGACAAAATCTGTCGCCTTAGGTGTTCTTGAAGCTCAAGAACATTCATAGGCAGTTGCTAAGGTGCCATGTTTGACCAATCGTAACTCAATGATCAAGATGTTTTTGGGCAGGGTCTTGTAATGGTCGTGTAATACTACATGAATCATCAACTAACATGGTTTAACTACAACATACAAGCAAGATCTGGAGGTCCAAAGTGGCTGTCAGGCCTTTCCTGGGTTTTCTGGTTACCCAGAAACCCAAGCAGTGCTTGATAGCTACTTTGTGCCTTAATTTAATCAAGTTCTATGTGATGTTATGGCATTCTAATGGTTCAAGTTTGTAGTCCACATGTCAAGGTACAACTATCATTCATCAAATCAGTCAAACTACATCAGAATCACTAGCTAGCATCCCGTCAAACCATGTCAAAAAGGATGTTCTTGAGTTTTTTGGGTTTCCCAAAAAACAGAGTTCATGTTCGAGTAGGCTAGTTTGACCATCAATCATTTTCATTATGTTAGTTATCTAAGTGATATAAAAGCATGAATTTGTAGTACACATATAAGAGTATATCATTAATACAATAACACAAGCAAATAAGCAAACATATGCAAGATCTAGGCCCATGAACTTGTTGTCAGACACTGATGAACAAGTTTTGGGTTACCCAAAAAATACAAAGTCAAGGTCGAGTGGCCTACTTTGACCACCCACTCGATTCGATCTGGTGATTGTTTATGGGATCTAAAGACATGGATATAGAGTCCATATAACAGGCTACAAACTAATTATAACAACATCAACAAAACTCTTAACACCTGACAGATCATGGCTTGACAAAACCTTGTCAGACACTAGTTTTGAGTTTATGGGTTGCTCAGAAACTCTTGGTTATGCTCGGTCAACTAGGTTTGACCAAGAATAACTTGTGTTTTGGACATGATCTAAGCATGCTTTCAAGTCCAGATCAAAGTCCTTATAGCAAACTACAAGTCTAAAACATAAAACACACAAAATCATTAACAGAGAGGGATGTACATCCTTTGACTTTTGCTTGTCAGACACAAATTTAGGGTTCATGGCAATTTTGAAAAACTTTGATTTTAAGGTACTTTGATGTTATATATCTATGATATATCATCATAGATCATCATAAAACATCTTCTAACACTTTTACAAACACAAAAACAAAAACTTTGATTAAGCATACATGATCTAAGATGAGTTTAGGGTTTTACTTTTTTAGTTCAAGCTTTGATATTTGGTCTCTATTCTGTTATTGATGTTCTAAGGGGTTGTTCAGGGACTGAAATACTTAGAGATTTTGTGGGTTAAAGAGAGAGAAGAGTTGGTTGAGTGTATGAGAGCAAATGAGCTATCTTTTTGGATTTTCTCTTACTTTAATCTATCTACAACTTGGATGCAATGAACTTGTATGATATATGTGGTTGATTTGCTGAGATTTGTCACATGTGTTAGCTAAAGTTGGTGAACAACTCTCATACTTGTCAAAATATTACAAGTTACATAATAAAGAATTGTAAAAAGGCTAATTTGGACATTTGGCTTGAAAATTTTATAACATTTTGGTAACTTGTCCCAAGCCTTAGGATTTGACCATTAGGGTTTAACCCTAAGGTTTTATACAATGAGTTTTGTAGGATTTTGTAATTAGGATTTAAAAATGTAAAAGTTATTTTCTAAAAATGAAAATTAGGGTTTGCTAATTAGTTAGGTTTTCTAATTACATTAGACTTGAAAATTAGGTTTAATAATACACTAATTAACATTAAGGCTTATAATTAGCAATTAAAGTTTCTAATTCCGAAATTAGGGTTTCTAAATATTAATTTGGGGTTCCCTAATTAAGATTATAATCTAATAATACATGTCATTATTCATATATCACAATCTCTTATCAATCTTAAACTCCGGCTTGAGTTTCAAATTAGGGTTTTAACAGTTTAACACTAGGGTTTTCTACTATTCTACTTTAATTGTTCTACAAATTAACATTACACACATACCATGCATATTTATGGCACTGAAATATAATAATAATTATTATATTATTATTCTCATTCCTTATTCAAAATTCAGAATTAAGGTTTGGATTCCATATCTGATTTATCTTGCATATATAACATTATTAATTAAGTTAAAATAATTAACTTAAACTAATCTGAATAAATTCACATAATAAAATCGTTATTATAATAATTCTAATACTCATTTCATATATTATTTAAATAATATAATAATTATATTTTCATAGAAAATAAATAATCAAATATTTTCATTACAAAAATATAATTTATAATGATAAAAAATTCCCAAAAAAATTATTTGTAATTATTCTTGTAATAAATAAATTTTTATTTATCACATATATACATACACTTTACCTTGTACATATTCCCACCTTTTATTTTTTTAAAAAAAAATGTATACGCAAAATTTCTTATTTAATTATATAGAAAGTATTGGGTTATTACAATTTCTGCTCTGGCAAAATAATTAGCATAGACATACGAATACATGTATTATTTTTAAAAAAAATATCATTGGTTCCATCATTTGATCCAATGTTTTTCAAGAAGAATAGAAGTGCAAACATCAGCATGAAGTCAATAAATTTCAAAAATCTAGCAAAGCTAGAAGATTTGGAATATCTAATTTTCTCCATCAATTTTAATCTTTAGTCCATTACCTCATTACTAACTAATTCTTTTTATTTCTAGCACCACCAATGCTCTTATACTAAATATTCTTGTATTTCAACTTACCATCTTCCTATACCCCCAGTATAGTTCATCAAACTTACCACACATTGGAATTTCTGGAACTTGCCACAATAATATGAGTTTAAGAACTTATCCTAGTTAGATCATAGACGTCCATTCGCTGAGGGGTTCAAAACATACCATATTATTATGAGTCACGAACTTACCATATGCATTACTTTTAAGAACCGCACCTAATACTAGTAATATCTGACTAATCTTAATAGTTTCTAACTATCAAATATACACATGAGAAAAGAATCACCTTTTCACCACATATACATTGATAGCGCGACACCGACATTCCAATGATTATCAATGTGATAAACTAAGTGCAAGTACAAAACCCTCGCCCATACAAAGATTTGTACAACTCAGCCATCACATGAGTCCTCAATTGAAATTCCACCTAACTCTATCTTACTCTTAACTTATTCTTAACTTGCCATTAACTTGCTCAATACGAATTCTTCGTATCACATTATCTATAACTCCTCATGAGTTTATCTTGTACTATATCATAATACATTATCTTCATAGCATCAAGATATAATTATTCAAACATTACAGACCATCTTAAATAGATCACGTCGTGATCTTATTCTATAATCATCTCCCTTAAAATTCTTTTCTTCACTCGTGATCATTTTTTTTTACGATCCTCTTTCTTTCCTTTTTCATCATTTACAATTTTATTGCTTTTAATCTTACAAACTTTGTCTATTTATCATTATTCGTTATCTTGGCTATTGGAGTTAGGTAACTTCCATTTCTTATCTTTATATCTCTTCAAGATTCTTCTATGAATTTCCTTATTTATATAACAATCTTTCCTTGAAGAATTTCTAACTTCATTTACATTGCTCAACATGTCATTCGAGTTCCACATTTTCATCATACGTATCCATTTTCTATACTTGGTACACATCGAGTCTCTAATAGTTTTAATATGGCACGCTGAGTGGTTTCCCACAAACAACCAACAAACTAGGTTCCGAGTTGCTAGTTCGTATATACCTCCGCTCTATGAAGGAATCGTTTAGCCCAGATACCATACATCAACTATTAAAGAGTACAATTGTACCATACTTAAATATAACTTTTTATTCATAACTTCTTTATCATTCTCTTCTTATAGACATTGTCTATTTATTATCACCTTACATCCTTATTATTGGAGTTGGGTAACCCCACATCCATATTACTTATAACTCTGCGAGATTCTTCTTTGAATCCTCTTATGCATGTTTTAATCCCTTCTTTATAAATTTCTTAAACTATTTCTTATTGTTCAAACTCTATTTGAGCTTATTCTTTCATTATCTTCACCTCTCTTCTCTAAGGTTATAGCCTAAGGTACTCTTACCTAAGGGCTCTAACCTATCAGCTTTGATACCAACTGTTACGACCCCAAAATTCATACAATTAAACTATCAACTTCGGTCGTTAATAATACGTCTAATTTCTGATTTTACATCATTATTTGATGTTAAACTAAATAAAATGAAGAATAATTTAAACTTTTCTGTCTTTTTAGTTTAATTCCCTGAATCAAAACCTTTATCATCTACACATCTCTGAATCAATTTTATTTTATAATTCGCTTCATCAGAGTTGTTATATAGAATCTTACATTTTAATCCGATAACCTTTACATATCAGATAACTCAAACTTGACAGTTTATCATTACATAATCATTATAACTTATCAAGTACATTTCTCAAAACCTTTATCTTTACCTACCTTTAAACCATATTTAGCATATTACTCACCTTATCAGAGTTGATAAATAAAACTTACATCCAGGTTCAATACCCTTTCATTCAACAAACAAAACTTAAACTTTATAACTCAACATCTATTAAGCATCATACATTATTCGGAATCCTAAACATGGTTCAAATAATAATAATTCAGCTAAAGTGTATAAATCTTCAAGTATCACATCTGATTCATGTCTTTCAAGTAGCACATAACTTTACCTTGAATATTTAACTTGTAAAAGTGGATATTTTCAAGTTTGAGCTCGACTGCCCAACAAAATCTAACTGTTTTCATGCATCATGTAGCACATAATAACATGCTCAATATAAATCTTATAAACATTGGACTATCATAACATACATGCTACAGTTCATATAACAAGTATAAAGATTGAGTTCCTTACTCAATCAGCATGCTTTACTCAATTAACGTAGTCATAAATTGACTTTAACATTTCATACTTTCAACATATATATAACACATCATGCTCTTTACAATTATGATTTAAAACAGTTAATCATCAAGTTCACATCACAAATAGGAACTGAAATACTTGCCTTGATCGTTGTTTACCAATAAAAGTTTAATAGCTTATAGCTATCTGCACTTCACGTGCCCTACACAAGTATATAATCATGCACATAAACTATTATTCAAATAGAAATGCATAGTATTTGTAATGTAAACTTTACCCTATATCTCATAACCCTTCCTGTTTATCAATACACAATGTTTAATTGATTGTGTTAACTTTCAACTTATATCTCACTATATTTCTTCTTAGGTCACACTCGAAGTTCATTCAAGTGTTTAAGTCTTGCTAGGACTACTTATTAGTTTTATATAAACCCCCATTTCATATCTTATAACATTCATTTCATTTGACTTAAAACACTTTTTATGTTCACTAACACTTATGACTTCGTTTCGACTTTTATTCGTCACACGCCCAATTTGTCTCTCTTGTGTATGCTTAGTATGCTTATACAACTTATCTAATACATTATTTATTAATGTTAAGTATCATTATATTTACTAACATTCATGTTTTATAAATTAGAACAACATTCTTTATCGTCAGAAGCACTACACTTTCGTATGTACATGCCCGACGCCCTCTGATTGTCCCCGAAAACACAACTGTCCTGAAGATGTCACTTTTAAGCCCTATTACCTACCTCAAATCAAAACACTTAAAGAATGAAAGTTGTAGGTCTATTCGTCTTCGTTTCAGATCATCTTGATTCGCCTCAATCGGAGTTCGTATGAAAACGTTATGCCTATTTTACAAAAACATATCCGGTTAGAGTTTCTCAACAGATGTAAGTTAGACTACCCCCCCCCCCCGTCGGGGCGGGGGTTTTGGTCTATAAAATTCTGTCGGGGCGGGGATACCTTCTGCAGTTAGCGAACGAACACTGCAGAAAGCCAAATTAGGCCTAAAAACTCCTTTCTAACAACCATACTAACCTACCCAAGTTGTAATATGTTTACAAAAACATAAACTAATGTTTCTAACACGTTTCTAACCACATAAATAACATAAAAATCAAAATTACAACAGTTAATTTCACTATTTCTACTATTTCTTCTTCTTTTGACATTCATAGCTAAATTCCTCACCGTGAATTCGTTTTACAACCAAAACAATTAGTTTCAATTACTTTGTTTTCGTTTCTTCATGTATTAACATATTCTAGACTCAATTTACAGTCTAGTTCACAAACTAACTGCCAATTTTTATACTTTCACAAGCCATATACATAACCATATACACTGTAAACGATTTTCTTTCTTTTTGAACATAATTAGAACACTAATTCCTTGTCTAGATGTTAATTCTAACATCACAAATTTACTAATAAATACCATTAATCAGTTGGTATATCAACAAATCATCCAATTTGAATTTACAGAGAATTCAAAGTTCAAAATACACAACATTCATATACGTAAATTAAGGTTTTGGAAGTTATATCTTCAATTGCTTGGAGATAATTCTTGATAGAACACGAAGAATTACTTGAAATCACAAGACTCTTTCTCAGACTATCTCTCTCAAATTTTCTCTGTAAACTCTCTTTCTTCTCTTCTTTCGGGCTTAGGCCAACTCTTTTATGTAAAGTAAAATAAAACAAACGCAACCCAAACCTAAACATCTAAAATTAATTACCAGTTATAAAATATTTAATATTATTATTATTATTATTATTATTACTATTATTATTATTTTAATTCAAATTAAAATTCAAAAGCCATAAGGCTTTATTTGGCAAAACACTTTTAAAAATAAAGACTTAATATCTTTAAGGCTTGTTTGGTAAATCCATTTAAAACTACTTTAATTTAATTCAATAAATCATCTATACTATAATTTATTGTCCAACATTATTTACTTGGATTTTCATATTCAATCTTAATTAAATAAACAAAACTAATTACCACAAAATTATAATTTTTATTATAATTTTACTTAATAAATTAACATATCACTTTAATTACTAAATTAAATTAAAACAATATTCTAGCAAACTATATAATCCTTAACTCTATAATTTAGTTATTAAGTTAAATTAGAGTATTATCTCATAAATTTATTTCATCACTCTTTTATATTAATTAAGTTAATTTCTATAACTCATGAATTATTTATTTACTAATAAATAATCCAACAAATATCTACTAAACAACAAACACATCAATTAAAAATATTTATTTAAACCAATAAATATTTGAAATTAAAAATAAAATTCTAGATTGTTACATAATTGCCCAACAAGTAATATCAATTAATAAATATTAGCTGAAATAAATAAATGTTTTCTTGGAACTACACTTCTACAACAAGGCAATAATTGTGAAGTAAACTGAAACAATACTGAACAACATATCCAATCAATTACATTGTTGAAACTACATACTGACTATGAATGGTGAAAAGTCGACATACTATGAAATTTTATTTCAATTTTTTTTAAAAGGTTATTGTGACACCCCAAAATAGATCCATATAACTCATTCTGAGTCACCAAATACATGGTACATAAAACAACTAAAACTTTATTATTACAATATATTATCGTGCAAAATACGACAACACATATGCTTTGAGTTTTAATACAAATATTGTCTTCTAGACAATATCCAAACTCAAATAAAGTCCTCATTACAATTATTGATACACTATTTTATAAAATAGTGAGGAATGTTAAAACAACTGTCTAGAATAATCACTCCACACCCCTACTAGTTCCCATTATATTCTCGCCTCCTAAGAAGAAAAATGGAACAAAAAGAAAAAGAGTAAGCTCAACTAGCCCAGTAAAGAATATTATGACTAAGATAATGAAAAACAAATTATCGTTAGCCTTCAATTAATATAATGGACAACAAGTTTAGATTAATATTCATAGCAGAAATAACAATTCTTTAGAAGAGTTAAGTAGAGAATATAGTCTACTATCTTCTATGATTTAAAAGTCCATCATCAATATTTTATCTCTGTGACATCAATCAATATACATCTTGAAGTAAATATTCATCTTTGCACTACAGGCTAAAGATATTCAATTGTATCACTAGTTAGTAATGTTCATCTCAGCACATGTCCATCTTTGCACTACGGGCCAAATATATTCATCAGATAATCATTCATCTTTGCACTATAGGCCAAAGATATTCAGTTATATCACCATTTAAGACTGAGGATGATGAGAATATTTTAAAGAAAACGAATCCAGTGAGATAAAAGGACAAAGATTAGGAATTCGTACTTTAGTTTATCCAAGTTCAAAAATACTTCATAATAAACAATTGTGGAGCAAAATTCAAGAATGAAGATCAAAACATGGATACAATCAAAGATAGTAACCATAATAGACATTTTGGACGGCCAAGAAAATAAAATTTAATTTTTTCTGTAAATAGTGTCATATACGTGAATACTAACCCGGACACGAAAAGGTAAAAATTTAACAATAAAATTTATATCAACATTTCTGTATAATGATATTAAAAGAAATAATATCATTTATGCAAAAAATGGCATCCATTACCTCAAAAGAAAAGTACTTTTGGTTGAAATGTTGAAGAAAACTTGCACTGTATAGCAACACTCAAAATATCTAAATACTCACAAAAATACGCTCGATATTATAGAGATATAAACTTTTGATTCTGGTGTGATTTTCAATTCTAACATAAGCACCCTATTTATAGGAAAATGCTTAGAATTCCAAAGAAGAAAATTTAATAAAATATTAATATTTTTTAAAAAATTTCTTACGCACACCACATCACTCTCATCAGCACACACAAGTGGATCCAACCCACATTAAAAATGTTTTTTTTTGTGAAAAAAATATTTATAACCCCAAAAATCAATTATTCTAGAATTTCAATAATTCATAATAAATAGCTCTTTTATCAGAAAAATTTGAATCTTATGTCCGTGTTATAGGAAATTTAATTCTCTACAACTTTGTACAAGAAAGGTTTTCCAAATTCTAAATGAAAAATGACCGAAATCCATATACGGATGATTTTTTACACCTCTATTCCGACAAAATACTGAAAAACACCTCAAAATTAATTCCTTCATTTATATCCACATAAAATAAATATTTTGTTATAATTTTTATCAATAATTAATTATTCAAAAATAATATTACAGAACCACAATATTGACAACTAGGTCGTTCCCAGGAAAGAGGGGGTTTTTAGATAAGGATTTATCCTTACTGGCGCGCAATTAGGTGACCAAACCCATTTCCTAGACAAAACTTCCTTAGACATTGCCAATAATTCCATCTAATAATATTATTCAAATAATATGAATTATTGATCTGATAATGGTAAATATTGTGCAGTGATAATTATTGAATCAACAATATAAAATATCAACGTAGCAATTACTGAATCAATAAAGTAAAATATTGAACAGTAATTACTGTAACAATTATTAAGTAGTGACTTCTTACGTAAGAATCAATAATTAAAATTATTGTGCAATACCGTGTGCTACTGTGCAAAAACGCTTATTAGTTTACTTTACCCATCGGGTATTTCAACAGTTTTAACGGTAACTGTTACGCCGTTATTATTAAAAAAACTCTTTCGTGTCGTTTTCTTAATCCGACAGTTTTCTATTATGGGGTATGTTGGGTAAAATTTAATTACGCCTAACACGCAAGTATACGTGGTCAACAAGTAATAAAGTGAAAGTAGAGTATCGTTCCCACGAGGAATTGTTTAATAAAAATCACCAAGTACTAACCCGTAACCAACTCAATCTTATTTAAACGAATGAATTTCAAATTATATAATTAAATTACTATTAAATTCCACTAGTTAAATTAAGATTACGGAGATTTAAAATCACAACTTCACTTATTCCTTTATTTAAGTAAACACACATCTCATCAATTATTCTCTATTCTGAATTTTTAATCAAGAACACTAAAGCAGATAAAACCACCTCTCGATGCATAATACCCATACTCACTTAAATTCACAGATGATAGAATTAAGCAAGACACCTTAATTAACTAATCCACTATATCTCTATGTGAATTACAATTTAAAAGGATTTAAAGCACAAGTTCTCTATAAGATTACATATGTCGTAAAGGCATATCTCTATCCTAAACACGAATCATGAATTCTATCTATGCAGAAATCACAAACACATGCTATTATGATCAGATCTAAATCTAAATTTCATCTCTCGAGTTCATATAGATTATCACGGTAATTGATGGCCAATCAATTAAACAATTAAGTCGAAATCACAATAGATAATCCTCACAATAGAACATAATAATTGATAGCGAATCATATTAAAATAAATTACACAATAAGATCCATTTTAATCTCAAACAAAGAATTAGTTCATTGAATTAAAACTAAGAATCCACACTTGAATACACATTAAAAGATAAGAATAAGATTAAGGAAAAGAAGTGATTCTGTTGTCGGTAAATTCGTCCTCCATCTCGCTCTTGATCTGAATCTCCAACGGCTTCCAAGTGCTTCAATCTCCAAATCTCATAAAAACTAGTATTTTCTCCTATTCTACTCTAATCTAATCTAATGGAATCCTCTCTCCCTCCCCTAATCCTTGTGATTCTCCTCCTTTTATACGTCTCTTTATATGTCTTTAAGTCCTCATGGAAGTTCTTGAGTCAATCAGATTGAACCACTTCTTCTCGAACTCAAATTCGGACAAAAAATGACTTTTCTGCGCGTACCCCCGCCCTGGCGGGGGGTATAAGGCTTAAATGGCCCGCCCTAGCTGGCATACCTACTATTTTATAGCTTGTACCCCCGCCCCGGCGGGCATCCTTTTTTTGTTGCAGTGTCCTCTGGTAAAACGGCCATAACTTTTGATCCGGGAAGAGTTACGAGGCCTTCCACCTATTAAATCGAAGATATCGACGAGCTCTACAACTTTCATTATGTAAGAATTGAGAAATAACGGACGGATGAAGGTCGAAATTGGATTGGAAGTGACTGCTATGCAAATGGCTACCCAAAATAGTGAAGTTCAACGTCCGTTGGTACAAAGATCATAACTCTTGCATGCGAACTACGATTGGAATGATTCAAGATGTTTCGAAAAGCTAAGAAGAAGCTCTAAAATATAATCCAAGTTCCATGCCAAGAACATGAAATAAACATTAAAGCCCAAACGATGTTCAGATTGTTTTTCTTTGCGATTTCATACCAATTCTTTATGATTTCATACCAATAGTCACTCACACAGCTTCCAAGCGTATAATCTATAAAATGAACACAAAATGCATGAACAGTAACTAAGAAACATGAGTTTAATCAACTAATTCAAGTAACAAATACCGGATAAGTAGGTATAAAAACTAATTATCAAAACAAATCATTAACTTCCCAATCAATCATCAAATCTTAGACTGTTATCACTAATATAGTGCGTGTGTGCTCCACAACAATGTTAACTGGTATAAAATCAAATTTAACACATAACAAGTCTCTTTGAAGGCATCATACAGTGTAAACTCAAGAAATCTAAAAAAAGCTAGTTCCAACTAAAATCAAATAATTACCAATATCGAGGGTCAACATGGGATACTTATGCTTCATTTTTCATCTACAGGGGCTTTTTGCTCTTATTTCCCGTTTTATTCATTTTTTTGATTTATATACACATAGCTATGCAATGTCTTATTCCCTTAGGCTTTTCAATGTTACCTTAATGAGGTTTCGACCAACGACTTCCAGACTATTAAGACCTTAGGGTGCTAGGTGTAAAAACAATCCCCTCGGGCTTACTTACTCAAGTAACAAAGGCCACAAAACTAGACAAACACACCACAGTGTTTATTCATACTTTTTTTTTCTTTTTTCTTTTTTTTATATAGCTTATATACCCCAAATATTCCCCTAAACTTAGGGTCTTGTCTAACCTTAGCCATAACTACTTATTCTTGTCATTCTTTCATTCAAACTAGCATTATCCTTTAGAGTCCCATTATGTATCAATTTAAACTCAATCAATCAACAAGTTGTTTTTATTGTGATATCCTTATTATACCAGTTTCAAACAGAAAAAAACTCAATTCATAATAAGAAATCACATCAAAGCTCTAATAGTCAGTATTATACTTGTCTACCCAATTCTAATCTCATTATTGGCCAAAACAAACTATAAATATCAAATAGCTGGACTCATGCAAGATGTACTAAATGCTATATAAACATAGTAAACTAACTATTATTTGTGAAAATTTTCAATTTTTTTAATTTTTTTAATTTTTAATTTTTTTTTATTTTAAACAAAAAACTAAATGTAAATAACCCGTAAACATAACGAACTACACTGTAAATAACTAACTATATGCAATACGACACTGAAATGCCCCCAAACATAAACTAGACATTGTCCTCAATGGTTGAAATAGAAAAAAGTAAAGTAGAGGACTTCCCTGAAAATATAACAATCCTCTTCCTTGTCCGCTAAGTTTGGAGAATAGGTTAGGAACATGGAACAAATTGGGCACCACACTTGAATTTGACTTACATAACCTTTCCATAATCTTTTCCCTGTCCATTGAACCTGCAATACCTGCAATGAAGAGAGATAACATGGATTAGAATAAAACTTTGGATTGGTAAGAGAACTTAATAAGCAAATTAATTCCTATCTACTAAATAAACTAGTAAAGCATATAAATATAAAAATTCTTGGGTTGCCTCCCAGTTAGCGCTTGAATTACAGTCTTTCAGCCTGACTTTGTCTGGTCAACGCTATCCAATTCCTCTTCGATGATTGAGGAACCCTCAGTCCATTGGAAATAATATAACTTTTGGTAGGTCCCCATTTGTGGTGGCTATCGAATTAAAGTCACCTAGCATGCTTTGTTTAAATAAGTGCCTAATTGAGAATGTTGAATAACTAGGTGCTTTTCATCCGTTGAGCCTATGATTCGATTGGGGCTTTGAGGTTTGGCAAGAACAACAGGCTCTTCTTCTATCTTTTCCTCCTCATCCCACCATTACTTTACATTTGTACTAGCTCTCATGTTATAAAGAGCCCTACTGACGATATGACTACCAAGCGGGCATGGTTTTGCAAATCTAACTGAACCCTTGATCTTTGGCGGAGAAGGAACTTGGGGCATTAATAACATCGGCTCATCCTCGTTGGTAATTATAGTTAGTTATTCACCGACCTTATTTTCATTATCCCCACTTGTCTCCTTTTTTTCAACATCTCGTTTCTCATCCAATTGTAGATTTGGTTCGGGCACTTCGTCAACCTCGGAATCCAAGTCATAGCACCAATTATATTGATGACAGTTGTTTGAGGCTTTGAACATTTGATCTATCTTATTCTGAAGATTTTGAATTGACCCCTCTTGATTAATCCTCCTCTCCTCATTTGATGCTATGAATTTGGACAACAATTCCACTACCCCTGAATTATTTGTCTCAGTATTGGAATCCATGTATTGAGGACCATGGGTTGAAGTGGTGATGAGTTGTTCCATTTGGTGCTGAAAATTGTGGCTCAATATTTTTTGACTAATCATCCTCTCCTCTTGGGTTGCTATGATCTTTGACATGAATTCCTCCAAGTTTGACTTTTCTTCTTGCAATGGAAGTTGACATGAGAATTCCGAAGTGTAAGTTGGATTTGGAGCAGAGTATTGATCTTCATAATTAAAACTCCATGAAGAATCCGGGTGATACCCCCAATCTTGATGATAGTTGTTGGGATAGACATAATTATTGGGGTAATCACCACCATACTGTACCGGCTCAAAACTAATAGCTCATTGATGACTCAGATGATTTCCAGCACAATAATCACAAGTAACCACCACACTTTGACGACGTTGTGCTGCAAAAGCGTCCAACTTCTTCGAAAGTGTCTCAATCTGTGCTGACAATGCAAAAAAGGCATTGAGTCCATCAATTCCCGTGTCCCTTGGTGGAGTCATATTTGTGTATGGCCATTGATAATTGCATCCATCCATGGTACCTGAAAAGAAAGAAAAATTGGGAGAGAATTAAATAAAAAGAAAAAAAATATTTAAATTAAGACTAATTTGATTGAAGCTAATATTGGCAAAAAAAATATTAAACTAATTCCCCGGCAACGGCGCCAAAAACTTGTTGGATAAAATCTAATTACGCACAACACGCAAGTATACATGGTCAACGAGTAATAAAGTGAAAGTAGAGTATCGTTCCCACGAGATATTGTTTAATAAAAATCACCAAGTACTAACCCGTAACCAACTCAATCTTATTTAAACAAATGAATTTAAAATTATATAATTAAACTACTATTAAATTCCACTAGTTAAATTAAGATTACGGAGATTTAAAATCACAACTTCACTTATTACTTCATTTAAGTTAACACACTTCTCATCAATTATTCTCTATTCTGAATTGTTAATCAAGAACCCTAAAGTAGATAAAACCACCTCTCGATGGATAATACTCATACTCACTTAAATCCACAAATGATAGAATTAAGCAAGACACCCTAATTAACTAATCCACTATATCTCTATGTGAATTACAATTTAAAAGGATTTAAAGCACAAGTTCTCTATAAGATTACATATGTCGTAAAGGCATATCTCTATCCTAAACACGAATCATGAATTCTATCTATGCAGAAATCACAAACACATGCTATTAGGGTCAGATCTAAATCTAAACTTCATCTCTCGAGTTCATATAGATTATCACGGTAATTGATGGCCAATTAATTAAACTATTAAGTTCAAATCACAATAGACAATCCTCATAATAGAACATAATAATTGATAGCGAATCATATTAAAATAAACTACATAATAAGATCCATTGTAATCTCAAACAAAGAATTATTTCATTATATTAAAACTAAGAATCCACACTTGAATGCACATTAAAAGATAAGAATAAGATTAAGGAAAAGAAGTGAATCTGTTGTCGAAAAATTCGTCCTCCGTCTCGCTCTTGATCTGGATCTCCAATGGCTTCCAAGTGCTTCAATCTCCAAATCTCATAAGAACTAGTGTTTTCTCCTATTCTACTGTAATCTAATCTAATAAAATCCTCTCTCCCTCCCCTAATCCTTGTGATTCTTCTCCTTTTATATGTCTCTTTATATGTCTTTAAGTCCTCTTGAAAGTTCTTGAGTCAATCAGATTGAACCAATCCTTCTCGAACTCAAATTCGAACAAAAAATGACTTTTCTGCGCGTATCGCCACCCCGACGGGGGGTATAAAGCTTAAAGGGCCCACCCTGGTTGGCATACCCACTGTTTTGCAGCTTTTACCCCTGCCCTGGCGGGCATCCTTTTTCTACTGCAGTGTCCTCTGGTAAAACGGCCATAACTTTTGATCCGAGAAGAGTTACGAGGCCCGCCACCTATCAAATCGAAGATATTGACAAGCTCTACAACTTTCATTCTTTAAGAATTGAGAAATAACGGATGGATGAAGGTCGACTGAAAGTGACTGCTATGCAAATGGCCACCCAAAATAGTGAAGTTCAACGTCCGTTGGTACAAAGATCATAACTCTTGCATCCGAACTCCGATTGGAATGATTCAAGATTTTTTGGAAAGCTAAGAAGACGCTCTACAATATAATCCAAGTTCCAAGCTAAGAACATGAAATTAACATAAAAGCCCAGACGATGTCCAGATTGCTTTTCTTTACTATTTCATACTAATTCTTTGCGATTTAATACCAATAGTCGCTCACACAACTCCCAAACGTATAATCTACAAAATGAACATAAAATGCATGAAAAGTAACTAAGAAATATGAGTTTAAGCAACTAATTCAAGTAACAGATACCAGATAAGTAGGTATAAAAACTACTTATCAGGGCCCAAAAATGGTTGCGCCGTTGTATGAATATTCTCCGACAACAAGAATATTCCACGACTAAACGAATATTCCTCGACAACAATTAGTATTTTATAACCACTTGCTTATTTAAAATATTTAAGCATTTTACCCATAACCAACTACATTAATCAAATCAACCCCTTACTACTCCAAAATAATGGAAATTTAAATTTATAAAAAGTTGGGGTCTTACAACCTCCCCTCCTTATGAAATTTTGTCCTCAAAATTAACGTACATACCTGATGTTTCGAAAAGGTGAGGATACCTCATTTTAATTTCCAATTCCAACAACCAGGTCATTTCCTCAATAGCATGGTTCCTCCACAAAACTTTAACTTGTGGTATAACCATTATGTGTAGGACATGCTTCTTCCTATTCAAGATCTTGACAAGTACCTCCTCGTATGTTATATCTTTGTCTATCTCATCTGGTTCTAACTCAATAATGTGGTTTGTGTCTTTCACATATTTATGAAGCACAAATATGTGAAAAATATTATGAACACGAGACATATTTGGAGGTAATGTGAGTTTATAGACCACTCGACATGCTTCTTCCTATCCAAGATCTTGACTAGTGCCATTTTTATACGTTTTCGAATCATTTGGATCTTTTCTGTAGTCATGCGTACCTACTCCGGTCCCAACAATGTTGCTTCACCCACCTCATCCCAATATATTGGAGAGCGACCCTTTCATCCATACAATGCTGCGAATGGAGCCACACCTATACTTTCTTAATAACTATTATTCTAGGAGAATTTCACCAATGGTAAGTACTTATCCCAACTCCCTTTGAAGTCTTGAACACAAAGTCTTAATAGATCTTCAAGAGTTTGAATAGTCTTTTCCGATTTCTCGTCCGTTTGAGGATGGTATGCCGAACTAAATCGTAAATCCGTGCCCATAGCTTTCTACATGCTAACCCAAAATCGTGAAGTGAATCTTGGGTCTTGATCAGAAACTATGGATACTAGTATACCATGCAATCTCACAATCTCATTTATGTACATACGAGCAAGACGTTCAAGTGAATAAGTTTCTCGTATAGGAAAGAAATGAGCAGACTTGGTTAATCGATCAATATAATGACCCAAATTGCATCTATGCCTTGAGAAACCTTGGGAAGACCAGTAATGAAATCCATGTTAATGTGCTCCCACTTCCATTTTGGAATCTCAAGTGGTTGCAATGGACCTTTTAGTACTTGATGCTTCGCCTTGACACATTGACAAATTAAACATCTTGAGATAAACTCCTCAATCTCTCTCTTCATATTGCTCCACCAAAATGTATGTCGAATATCATGATACATTTTGGTACTTTCACGATGGATTGCAAATGGTGTGTTGTGTGCCTCCATCATAATTTTGTACTTCAAATCAGAGTCGTTAGGAACACAAAATCTAGAGTTGACTCAAAGTATTTCTTTTTCATTGATTCTTACTTCTGGAATAGCACATTCTTGTACTTTCTTCTTCATACGCATCAGCTCCGAATCTGTGGCTTGAGCAGCTTTAACTTTATCAATTAAAGTCAGTTCAACGCGTATACTTGACATCATCACATGGGTTCCCGAAGTCTTGAACTCTATTTTAATCTTTTGTAAATCACACAAAATGGGCATTTGTGTTGACAGCATCACACTCGTTCCCGCATATGATCTTCTACTCAATGCATTAGTTACCACGTTCACTTTTCCAGGATGGTATTGAATGGTATGGTCTTAATCTTTCAAAAACTTGAGCCAACGTCGTTGCCGCATGTTGAGTTCCTTTTGGTTGAAGAAATATTTGAGGCTTTTATGATATGAATATATCTCTACTTTCTCCCCATATAGATACTGCCTCCAGATTTTTAACGCGAAAATGATTGCTGCCAACTCTAGATTATGAGTAGGATAATTCCTCTCATATTCTTTGAGTTATCGCGAGGCATAGGCTATGACTTTCCCATGTTGCATGAGAACACATCCTAAACCTTTTCCTGAAACATCGCTATAAATGACAAATCCCTCTAAACCTGATGGTATTGTTAGAACAGGTGTCGAAATGAGTCTCCTCTTGAGTTCTTGGAAGCTCTTTTCATATTCTTTGCTCCATTCGAATTTTGTATCTTTTCAAGTCAGATGAGTTAATGGAGTAGCGATTCGAGAAAATCCTTCCACGAATCTCTGATAATAACCAGCTAAACCCAGAAAGCTACGTGTAATAACCCAATATTTTCAATAAGATATTTTGTGAACAATTTTTTATATATACATAAAGGTGGGAATATGTGCAAAATAAAGTATATATATATATATATATATATATATATATATCTGATAAATAAAATTATTTATTAGATGTAAATAATTTCTTTGTAGAATTATTGATCATTATAGATTATATTCTTATAATAAATTAATTTTGTAATAAAATATTTATTATTAATTTTCCATGGAAATATGATTATTATATATATGATATGATTATAAGGATTATTATGATATGTATTCTTATTATAGTTAAGTTAATTATTTTAACTTAATTTATAATGGTATATATGAAGGTTATATCGGATATCGATTCAAAACCCTAATTCTGGATTTTGAATACGGAATGAGAATATTAATAAAATATTATTTATATTTCAGTAATATAAACATGCCTGATATATGCGTAATGCTAATGTGTGGAACAATTATAGTTAAACAGTGCAAAATCCTAGCGTTACTGATAAGCTATAGTACATAAGTCAATTACGACTGTAAGATTTGTTAAGTTGTTGTGTTATACAATTAATGACAATTATTATAGATTTAATTTTAATTAGGTACACCCTAATTAATATTTAGGAACCCTAATTACTAAATTAGAACCCTAATTGTTAAGTTATAAACCCTAATTATTAATTTAGCAAGGTTAATGGTAATTAGTATATTATAAAGGCTAATTTACAAATCCTAGGTGCTTAGGAATCTTAATTTAATTAGGGAACCCTAATTCACATTTTTTGAAATTAAGAGTCACATTTTTGCCCTAATTACATAATCCTAGATAATGAACTTATGGAACCTTAGGGTTAAACCCTAAGGATCAAACCCTAAGGGTTAGAATAAATTACCAACTTTGCCACTAAAAGTAAAAATCAAATAACATAATTGCCCTTTGCATTATTTTAATAGATAACTTGTATAGGTTGCAATAACTTTAGTTGGTGACCAACTTTAGCTAGCCATGTGCCTATAAACCATACAAATCAGCCACTTTCACATCCAAGTGCATTGCATCTATGTCATTATATAAGATCAAAGAGAGAGAAAGGTTACTAACTTGCTCATTTTACTTACCAACACTCAACTCACTTCTCTCTCACCCAAACCTCCGAAATTTCCTTGCTAGATCAGTCACAAAACAAGCCCCACTATCACTTATATCAAATCAGTAGCTAAGAATCAGAATTTGATTAAAAAGAGGTATAAACCTAACCCTAGAAATTTGATCTTTAAAGTCATGTTAGATGTTATGGTTAAATGTTTAAATATGTTGTTTGTAGTGTTTATAAATGATCTGGGTTGGCACATGTTAGATCCATAACATCTAAGTGCACGAATTTGAAGTTTTTAAGAATCTGGAAATTTTTTAGGATGTCCTCTGATAATGAATTTCAGACCATCTAGATCTCATCCTGTTTATGTTTTTAGCTGTTTAAATGTTTAAACTTGTAGTGTGTTATGATATCTTTAATCTAGAACTGGAATCAAGGTCTGAGGATGTGTAGATTTCATGTTATTCTTGGTCAAACTCGGTTGACCGAGCATGATTAGATAATTCTGGGTAACCCAGAAATTGCCCAGATCGTGTCTAACAAGCTTTTGATGGTCCTAGATCTGACAGGTTGTTGTTGCTATGTTATTGTTGTTGCATCTAACTTATAGTATGTTGTTTGGACTACATGTTTATGCCTTCAAATCTCCTAAACATCAAAGGGGGTGATTATAGTGGACGGTCAAACCAGGCCACACGATCATGGAAGCTATTTTCTGGGTAACCCAAAAAATGTTGGAACATGTCGTCTGACATAGTTTGACCGGCATAGATCTAGCATCTCTGTTGTTGTTATATGTATTTTATGTGATAGATCTCTTGACTTAAATGCTGGTTACACACTGGACCTATTAGATCATAAAAACAATGCACGAGCAACAAGTAGTGAAAGTCCAAAGTAGGCTAGTCGAACTGTTCTTCATTTCTGAGTAATCCAGAAAATGAAGAACAACTCTAACAGCTACTTTGAAGGCTTAAATCTTGTTGGTGTTATGCTGTTTTGCCATGTTTGTTGTTGGATCATGTAGTATTGCACTAATACTACGAGATCTGACCAATAACATGCCCAGAAACATCATAGATTGGAAATTAATGTTGGTCAAACATGCTATCTCGAAATTGGCTGATGAATGTTCTTCAGCCTCAAGAACACCTAAGGCGACACTTTCTATCGCTAAAGGCTATAGCGACAGACTTATTAAATTAAATTATATTAAAATTTAAAAATCATTTAAAAATAGAAAATAAATTATAAAATTATAAAATCAGTTTTAAAAATTATTTTAAGTTATAAAAATTTAACTTTTAATAATTTGGCATATTTTCCATAAATATTAGTAATTATTGGAATAATATTAATATTTAATTTATTTAATAAATGCATTAAATAAATAAATTAAAAATGATTTTATTATATTAAAATCATTTTAAATGATAATAAGGTATTTAAAAGCATTTTAAGTTATAAAATGTAACTTTTAATATTTTAAAATAAAATTAATTAATTAATTAATATTAATGATATTAGATTTATTTAATAAATATATTAAATAAATTAGTTTTAAAATGATTTTAATATTATAAAAATATTTTAAATGAAAATAAAGAGTTTAAAGATATTATAAGTTATAAAATATAACTTTTAATATTTTAAGATAAAATTCATTAATTATTTAATATTAATGATATTAGATTTATTTAATAATAATATTAAATAAATAGTTTAAAAATGATTTTATTGATTTAAAAATCATTTAAAGAGGATATAAATGGTTTAAAAAATATTTTAAGTTATTATAAATGACTTTTAATATTTAGTGAATAATACTTTAATATTTAAATATTAATAGTAATTGTTTAAAAATGATTTTAAATATTTTAAAAATCATTTAAGGGTAATATTAATCTTGTAAAACTATTTTGAGTTACTATAAATAACTTTAATATTTTAGCAATGGCTTCATTAATGTTTGGATATTATTTAAATATTAATGATAATAGAATTATTTAATATTTAAATCATTTAATGATGATTCCGAGTTTGAAAAATCATGATAAATTATAATAATTAATTAGGAATTATTATAAATCATTTATAAATAATATGATTGATGTTTAAATTATCTAGAATAATATTGAAGATACAGATTAGAGTTTTATTAATAATAAACTCGATAATTACTCGATAAAGTCGTCGATACACCAAAATGTTATCGAAATTAATTCAAACCTATATAGGTTGACCTGATAAATGTCTGTTGTGTCCTAACGACTGATAAACGTAGGTGACAATGTGATTAGGTTATGTGTTGACTGTAAATAACAGTAAGATGTGTTATGATATGTTATTCTAATCAATAGAACAATCTTATGAATGATATGTCGTTGAATTAAAGATAGAACTAAGTTGTGTAAGCAGCAGATCAGGCAAGTATCTTTACCCCTTGCATTTATTTTATGCAATGGACATGAGTAAGAAAGTTTTAGAATTATATTATCATTGTGCCAGATTATTAACTCTATTGTTATTGATTATGTATCCAAAATTCATGCAAGTTCTCGAACTTTATTCATTCATTGTTTATCAGTATAGTAAGATTCCGATATATATATATATATATATATATATATATATATATATATATATAGTATGCATTAAATTAAATTCTAAGTATGGTTATATAAGTGTCCTCACTTGGATAATTATTGTACATGTTGATACATACTTGTTGATTTCCAGTATGTATACACTAATTAAAAGTCGTCTAAGCTATTTGACTCGGCTAGACACAGATTTAAAAATATCATTGAACATGATAGAACCCTAATGATATCCAACCAAATTGTTTTGGTTCGGATTCAGGCTAAATATGAACATCCCAAATCTGGGAAAATTTTGTGTGCCCAAGGCGGATAAGATGAACAAGAATATTGTTCTGGTATGTAGTATTGATCAATACAGGGCATAACGAGTTGATCACCCCCCGTGCCTGTAAGTTATGACGGTTTACAGACGAAGTTCTGTTTAACCTTTTTGAAAACTAAAAACTATGTTCGAGTCATCATTTGCTCTCTATTTATAGTCAGTACGTAGTTTCAAAAATTTGAAATAGAATTGATATGTTGATTAGAATTGTTTAAGTTACTTCATAACTATTGCTTCGTTGTAGAATTATCACTCAATATTTTTAATAAGAAATTTTGTGAATAATTTTTTTTATATATATAAAGGTGGGAATATGTGCAAAATAATATATATATATATATATATATATATATATCGATAAATAAAATTATTTATTAGATGTAAATAATTTCTTTGTAGAATTATTGATCATTATAGATTATATTCTTATAATAAATTAATTTTGTAATAAAAATATTTATTATTTATTTTCCATGGAAATATGATTATTATATATATGATATGATTATAAGGATTATTATGATATGTATTTTATTATAGTTAAGTTAATTATTTTAACTTAATTTATAATGGTATATATGAAGGTTATGTCGAATATGGATTTAAAACCCTAATTCTAGATTCTGAATAAGGAATGAGAATATTAATAAAATATTATTTATATTTCAGTAATATAAACATGCCTGATATATGCGTAATGTTAATGTGTGGAACAGTTATAGTTAAACAGTGTAAAACCCCAGCGTTACTGATAAACTATAGTACATAAGTCAATTACGACTGTAAGATTTGTTAAGTTGTTATGTTATATAATTAATGACAATTATTATAGATTTAATTTTAATTAGGTAAACCCTAAATAATATTTAGGAACCCTAATTACTAAATTAGAACCCTAATTGCTAAGTTATAAACCCTAATTATTAATTTAACAAGGTTAATGGTAATTAGTATATTTTTAAGGCTAATTTACAAATCCTAGGTGATTAGGAAACCTAATTTAATTAGGGAACCCTAATTCACATTTTTAGAAACTAAAATTCTCATTTTAGCCCTAATTACATAATCCTAGATAATGAACTTAGGGTTAAACCCTAAGGGTTAGAATAAATTGCCAACTTTGCCACTAAAAGTAAAAACCAAATGACATAATTTCCCTTTGCATTATTTTAATAGATAACTTGTATAGGTTGCAATTACTTTAGTTGGTGACCAACTGTAGCTAGCCATGTGCCTATAAACCATACAAATCAGCCACTTTCACATCCAAGGACATTGCATCTATGTCATTATATAAGATCAAAGAGAGAGAAAGGTTACTAACTTACTCATTTTACTTACCAACACTCAAATCACTTTTCTCTCACCCAAACCTCTGAAATTTCCTAGCTAGATCAGTCACAAACAAGCCCCACTATCACTTATATCAAATTAGTAGCCAAGAATCAGAATTTGATCAAAAAGAGGTATAAACCTAACCCTAGAAATTTGATCTTTAAAGTCATGTTAGAAGTTATGTTTAAATGTTTAAATTTGTTGTTTGTAGTGTCTATAAGTGATCTGGGTTGGCACATGTTAGATCCATAACATCTAAGTGCACGAATTTGAAGTTTTTAAGAATCTGGAAAATTTTCAAGATGTTGTTTGACAATGAATGTCAGATCATCTAGATCTCATCCTGTTTATGTTTTTAGCTGTTTAAATGTTTAAACTTGTAGTATGTTATGATATCTTTAATCTGGAACTGGAATCAGGGTCAGAGGATGTGTCAATTTCATGTTATTCTTGGTCAAACTCGGTTGATCGAGCATAACTGGTTAATTCTGGGTAACCCACAAATTTCCCAGATTATGTCTGACAAGCTTTTGATGGTCCCAGATCTGACAGGTTGTTGTTGATATTTTATTGTTGTTGCATTTAAGTTGTAGTATGTTGTTTGGACTACATGTTTATGCCTTCAAATCTCCTAAACATGAAAGGGGGTTGTTAGTTCTTGGAGGCATAATAGTTAACTAGAAGGGGGTGGGGGGTTGAATAGATATTAAAAACTTTTCTTTATATTAAGACAATTTTGATAATGATCTTAAGCACAGCGAATTAAGGTTTCTTTGAAATCCCTTTTAGATAGCGAGTTAATGAGAGTGAAGCAATTATAACAGTTATCGTAGTTATAATAGTTATAGAAGTTATATCAAGAATGAAATAGACACAGTTGTTTTTAAGTGGTTCAGAGTAATTAAAGCTCCTAGTCCACTCTTCTACTCCTCGAGTAGGAAATCCAATAAGGATGACTTTTTACACTTTCTAAATCTCACAGATTCCTTCTAGACCAGCAGTCTAGGCACTTCTTAGTTCACTCTTGAACTCTTCAAGTCCAATAGACTTGGCTCTTCACAGTTCACTTAGAACTCTTCAAGTCCTTCTGACTTGGAACTCTTACTTTAGTTGATTTATAGTTTTTGAGTTGTGATTGATGCTAGTCAGTTGCTATTAAGCACTTGTTCGAAAGAACTGAGTAGCTGAGCAAGCTTCCTCTTTTTCTCAGATCGTAGAGTTGAGCGTTGAGTGTTCTTATACGTTTTTGTTCAATGCTTGCTTTTCTTTTTTTTCTCTCTCTTCTGTATGTGATTTGTATATATGTGATCTTTGAAATCTATCCGTTGAAGTCATTTGTTGAAGAATTAAATGCATTTGACATATCTGAATTTTGATGGAGACTTTTCTGCACATCTTCTGAATTGTATTCTGGCCCACTGACACAGTAGACTGCTTTCTCACCTAACACCTGAAAAAGTGTTTTCCTTTGCCCTATGGTCTTTTTCTTAGCTTCTTGAATACGTTCCTTTTGATGAATACTAAGGATATCTTTTGTACCGTTGGGACTGGTGAGTGCTTCAACGTTCAAAACCCATTCCACATTTATTGGAATTTGTCTCCAAACAAAAGGTAGAGCTCGATGCTTCTGACATAAGGTAGATGATACTCTACGATCCATATCGTGGTGACTTATCACATTGGTGCATGGTCTGAAGAGAACACTACGATATCTTTCAAGCATTTTCACACTACGATCTTTGCACACTGCGATCTTTACTTGCTCGTCTTGCAGACTCTATGTTTCCGAAAGCACACTACGATCTCTGAGTTAGCTTCGACAAACTTCTAGACCACTCTATGTTCCTACCTTATCTTCTGCAATCTGTTGATCAGCTTGATAGACTACGATTCTTGTGGAAGCCTACCTACCTTTTAAGTCATAGATCAACCTAACATCTTTGATCTCTTTATCTATTCATTCATTTATAGAATGATGAATCATTAAAAGCTAAGATCAACCTAACAAATTTGATCTATCCCTAAGCCCTTGTACATATATTCCTTTAAGGGCTTTACATATAATCATGAGTATTTACTTTAAACATCAAATCAAAATATGCATACTTCCAACAATCTCCCCCTATTTGATGTTGACATAACCAAGGATATTTGTTATCATGATTATCAATATCTAGATGCATTTTTAGTAAAGTAAACATGACTTAATATTTTAGTGAGCAGCTGAAATTTCTAGAGAATAAGCATGAATTTATTGATGTCTGAAGAGTAGATTACAGATAAGCTTTACATCAATAAGAACTTAAGTTTCAACTTATCTCTATTTCTTTGGCCTTTTGCTTCTCGGAGGATTTTCGTATTCCTCAGCTCTTCTTTTCCTTCTAGCTTCATTTCTTCGAGCTATTTCTTCCAGCTCGCCTTGACTGAGTCTTTCACTATTATTGTAAGACCCCGAAATTTTTAAATAAAAAGGAATTTTCTTTATTTATTATTTTGAAATAGTAAGGGTTGATTTGATTAATGTGGATAGTCAAGGGTTAAATACGCAAATATTTCAAAATAAGCAAGTGGTTATAAAATATTCATTATCGTCGGGGAATATTCGTTTGGTCGTGGAATATTAAATGCTTTATCGGGGAATATTAAATGACTACAGTAGCGACCATGTGTGGGCCCCATAACTGAAAGCGATTGGATGAAGAAAATGACAAATATAAGTGGTTTAAAAATAACTACGTAGTTATTCTGAAGTAACACTATTGGAATACCCGTGGTTAAAACATAGTAATACGCGTTGTTGCACAAAGAGTATTACCAGCATTGCACCAATTATTAAAGGCACTACTCAATAATGGTTACGATAATTACCGCTCAAATATTTTATTGAGTTAATAATTGTCAAGGTTGATATTTTATATTCTTTGTTGTTTCAATAATTGTCATTACACAAGATTTTTCATTATCGAAGCAATAATTCATATTATCCTAATAATATTATTAGATAACATTATTGGCAATGTCTAGAAAGTTCTCATCTAAGGAGAGGTTTGGTCACCTAATTGCGTGCGAGAAGAAGAAATTCTTATTGGAAAGCCCTCTTTCCTTGAGAACCGCACGGTTGTCGATATTGTGATTACTGTAATATTATTTGTGAATAATTAATTATTGATTTATATGATGAGGAAAATATTGATTTTATGTGGATATAGATGGAGAAAAAGTTTAATGTGACAATTGTTGAAAATTGAAATTTTATCTTTTTCTCGATAAAATAATTCGTTTAAATATATTATTATATTTTAATAATATAATAATGGTGATATTTTACAACGAATGTGGGATATATGAGTATACTGAGGAGGAAGAGTATTTTTGTTGCAATAAATGTTTAAAACATGTTAAACATGTCGGTGGACCCCATTTATTGACCGAAATTTGATTATAGCACAGAAATCACCCGTTTGTGGATTTCGGTCAATTTCTATTTGAAATTTGGAAAACTTTTCTTCTGCAAAGTTGTAGAGAATTGAAATTCCTATAAAAACTCGCGTGATTCGAATTTTTTGATGAAAGGGCTATTTATTATGAATTATTGAAGTTCAAGTTCAAAATAATTAATTTTTGAAGTTTTAAATATTTTTAATAAGAAAAACGTTTTTTTTTTTAGTTAGGCAAGGTGAGTCACTCTTGGTGGTGATGGTTTGAATCGATTTTTGGGTGCGTAGGAATTTAATAATTACTCATTTCTTCAATATCATTATAATTTGAAATGTTGATCTCAAGTTTTATCAAATTTGGAACTTTTTCATGCTCTGGGTTACTATTCATGGGTTACTATTCATGAGTTACTATTCACGAAGTTACTATTCATGAGTTACTATTCACGAGTTACTATTCACGAGTACTATTCATGAAGCGTGAAGATGTTTTTGTGGAATTTCTATCTTTTGGTGTCTGAGAGTTTATTCACGTATATCAAGACTTTATTCACGTATCTGACACTATTCACGATACGGTACTATTCAATCAAAAATAAAATTTCTTCTTTTAAATCTAAAACATCTATTCGGATACTAACTCTGATTGTATCCATGTTTTGATCATTCTTGAATTTTACACCACTATGACTATTTTTGAGGTATTTTTTGGGCGTGGATAAAACCAAGTACGAATCCTTAATCCTTAATCCTTGTCATTTTGTTTCACCGGATTCGTTTCTTTAAAAAAATATTTTCATCATCCTCGGTCTTAAATGATGATATTATGGAATATCTTTGGCTGTAGTGCAAAGATGAATGATTTCTTAAGAATATCTTTGGCTTTGTAGTGCAAAGATGAATGATTTCTGAAGAATATCTTTAGTTGCGTAGTGCAAAAAGATGAATGATTTCAAAGAATATCTTTGGCCCGTAGTGCAAAGATGAACAGTGTTTAAATGAACATGACCAATGATGAATATCTTTGGCACAGAGTGCAAAGATGAATATTTGATTCCAGATGTATATTGATTGATGTTACGGGGATAAAAGATAGACGATGAACTTTAAAATTCATACATAGAAGATAGTAGTTTGCATTCTCTACTTAACTCTTCTAATGAATTATTATTTCACTGCGAATATTGATTTAAAATTTGTTGTCTATTGTATTCTATTATATTTTTCCTCATGATGAAGACTAACGATAATTTGTTGTATATTATCTTAGTCATAATATTCTTTATTGAGCTAGTTGAGCTCACCCTTTTCCTTTTTGTTCCATTTTTCTCGGGAGGCGAGAATATAAGCGAGTACAGTCGGGTATGGAATGAAGGTTTTAGAAAGGATTGTTTAGTAGTCCTCACCATTTTTGTAAAATAATGTATCCATAAATGTGATGAGGATTTATTTGAGTATAGATATTGTCTAGAAGATAATATTTGTATTCAAACTCACAGTTTCTTGTTGTAATAATAAAGTTATAGTTATTTACGTACCATGTATTGACAACTCGTAATAGTGTGATGTATACCTATTTTGGGGGCGTCCACAGTTAGTATCGAGCTTAGGATATGATCTCTGGCGAGATCGGGGAATAGAACTAGGAGGGAGAGACGAGTAAATCCTTCGCTAGTGTGTCCTACCTAAGCTTATTTGTTAGTTGGTCAAGATATAGGGATATTATGTGATATATTGATTTCCTTAATTAACCCTTGTTTTATGACAAGATTTGAGAATGTCGATCGAGAATATTAACAATGGAAATGAGACCGTGGAGATGCCTCAGACTCACCAACGAGGAGAACGTGCAACAGTCGGCAATGTTCCTCCTGTGAACAACACCATTGAAAGCGGATGATGAACGAGGGATGTTTAGAAGTTTTTGCGATTCATGCAAAATCGATTTAGGGAGACTCGTGTTCAAAATACAGGAGGAAATGATAGCAATTCACGGGTTGTCACAAAATGCCAAGCGCTTCAAAGAGTTGGGACCACGAAATTTAAGGGAAAGCCGAGATCCGATCATGGCGGAAACATGGGTCAAACAAATTACCAAGATATTCGATGTCTTGGGATGCACGGAGGAATGTAAGGTTCCATTCACCACCTTTATGTTCCGAGTAGGCGGAGACTCATCGGTGGGAGTCGTGAAGCGTACCCATCCGGCCTTTTCGGCATGTCTTGGGAGACGTTTGAGAAGCTATTTAATGACAAATACTTTCCCGAAAGTGTTACGTCATATATGAAGGAAGTGGAGTTTATTAGGCGGAGCGAGAACAACATGACGGTGTCTCGATGCGAGGCAAAGTTTGCGAGTTATCCAGTTTGCACCTCATTTGGTGGAGAATGAGGAACGATGATGCCGGATGTTTCTTAGAGGTTTGAAACCCGGCGTCGTCGATATCTCATTTCTCATAAATTTTCTCTTTATTCAGATGTTGTAAAATGTGGCTCAATTATTAGAGCGAGATAACGAGTACGGCCAACCGAGGACCACAACCCAGGATCGTACGGAGATAGCGATCAATGAATAATGATAACTGCGGAGAAAAAAACAAACGGACGAAATGGTAACCACTCGGGTGGTAATCATGGCCATGAAAATAGAAGAAGCGAGTCGAGGAGATTTTAAAAGAGGAGATTTAACAACGACCATGTGAAGACGACAAGCTTCAAGCAAGAATCGGTTCTAAGGGAGGAGAACGACCACCGGTCATATGCTATAAATGCGGGAAAGAGGGACATATCAGTCCAAACTGTCCACAACAGTTCAAGGTATGCTATAATTGTGGAAAGGAAGGACATATCGCCGAGATTATGCGATGGCGAAACCTAGTTCAATGAGGCGGTGTCTCAAAAGATCGTCCCGTAAAAGTCAAAGTCAACGATTCCGGAAGAGCGTTTGTTGTGATCGGTCATAATGCGAGAGAACCCAAACGAGGTGATCACGGTAAGCTATTTATAAATTCTTGCGAAGTTTATACCTTACTTGATACCGGTGCTACCCATTCATTTATCTCTCCTGCATGTGCTCAACGTTTAAACTTGACTCGAGGAGAAATTAGACTTTGACCTATCTGTGGAAACTCATTAGGAGAAACTTTCATCACATCCACTCGCTTATAAATCTTGTTTGATTCAAGTTGGCACCATCACCTTACCGCTGACCTTATCTCTTTAAAGATACTTGCTTTTGATGTGATTTTAGGGATTGATTGGTTAACTACTCATCATGCCAAAATTGATTGTTTTCGTAAGGTTGTTAGTTTTCATGTTCCTAACCAACTTGTTGTATGCAATTCAAGCAACTAAACCATTAAAATCAATCACTATCATATCTAATCATAAAGCTATTCGTTTATTGAAAACTGATGTCAAGCTTTCTTAGCCCATGTTATGGATTTGAATAAAGACACGTCAAATTTGAATAATATTCCCCATTGTTATTGACTTTCCGATGTATTTCTGAAGAACTTCCTTGGTCTACCCCGAACGTGAAGTTGAATTCTTTATTGATCTTGAACTTTGGTACAAAGCCCATTTCTAAAACCCCATATCAAATGGCTCCTATTGAACTTCAGAGTTAAAGGTCCAACTACGAAATTGTTGGACATTGGTTTCATTCGTCCCTAGTACATCTCCTTGGGGTGCTCTGCTTTTATTTGTAAAGAAGAAAGACGGGAGTATGCGACTTTCAGTATTGACTATCGGGAATTGAACCATGTCATCATCAAGAATAGGTATCCTCTACCTCGTATTGATGACTTGTTTGACCAGATTGCAAGGGGCACAATTCTTTTCAAAAATCGATCTTAGCTTCCGGATATCATCACCGAAGATTAGAATCGAGGATATTCCAAAGACGCCTTGAAACTTCGGTATGGGCATTATGAATTCTTAGTCATGTCTTTCGGACTAACTAATGCTCCTGCGGCTTTCATGGATATGATGAACCGAGTATTCAAGGAATATTTGGATCAATTCGTTGTTGTCTTTATTGATGACATCCTCATATATTCCAAAAGCCGTGAAGATCATGAGCACCATTTGAAGTCGGTACTCCAAAGGCTTCGTGAAAACCAACTATATGCCAAATTGAAGAAATGCGAGTTACGGCTTGAGGAAGTAGCATTCCTTGGGCACGTGGTGTCGAAACATGGAGTATCTGTTGATCCGTGAAGATTGAAGCAATACAAAGTTGGGAGCAACCAAGTCGGTGGATCAAGTACGTAGCTTTTGGGCTAAAGTCGGTTATTATCGAGAGATTCGTGGAAGGGTTTTCTCGAATCGCTACTCCATTAACTCAAATAACTCGAAGGATACAAAATTCGTTTGGAGCGAAGAATGCGAGAAAAGTTTCCAAGAGCTTAAGAGGAGACTTATTTCGACACTGTTCTAACAATACCATCCGGTTCGGATGGATTTGTTATCTCAAATGATGCTTCGAGCAAGGGTTAGGATGTGTTCTCATGCAACGTGGGAAAGTCATAGCCTATGCCTCGCGACAACTTAAAGAGTATGAGAGGAATTATCCTACTCATGATCTAGAGTTAGCGCAGATCGTTTTCAGCTTAAAGATATGGAGGCACTATCTATATGGGGAGAAAGTGGAGATATATTCGCACCATAAAAGCCTTAAATATTTCTTCACTCAAAAGAACTCAACATCTGGCAGCGACGTTGGCTCGAACTATTGAAAGACTACGACCACACTATTCAATACCATCCCGGTAAAGCGAGCGTGGTAGAATGCGCGTTGAGTAGAAGATCATATATGCGAGAACGAGTGAGATGATGTCAAGTATCTGACATAGAGCCAACTTTAATAGAAAAAGTTAAGGTTGCTCGAGCCACCATCAATCTTGAGCGATGCGTATGAAGAAGAAAATACAAGAAGGAGCTATTCCTAGGGCGAGAATTGATGAAGAAGGAATACTTGAGTCCACTCTAGACTTTGTGTTCCTAACGACTGATTTGAAGTACAAGATTATGATAGAGGCACACAATACGCCATTTGCAATCCATCTCGGAAGTATAAAATGTATCGTGATCTTTCACATACATTTTGGTGGAACAATATGAAGAGAGAGATTGCAAAGTTTATCTCAATGTGTTTAACTTGTCAACGTGTAAAGGCGGAGCATCTAGTACCTAAGGGTCCGTTGCAACCACTTGAGATTCCTAATGGAAGTGGGAACACATTACCATGGATTTCGTTCTGGGGTCTTCCTACGGTTTCTCAGGCATCAATGCTATTTGGGTTATTGTTGATAGATTAACCAAGTCTCGCTCATTTCTTGTCGATACGGAGACTTATTCCTTGAACGTCTTGCTAGTATGTATGCGTGAATGAAATTGTGAGGTTGCATGGCATGCTGTATCCATAGTTTCGGATCGTGACCCAAGATTCACTTCAAGATTTTGGGTTAGCTTGCAAAAAGCTATGGGCGCGGATTTGCGATTTAGTTCGATACCATCCCCAAACCCAGACGGACAATCGAGAGAGGACTATTCAAACTCTTGAAGATTTATTAAGACTCGTGTCCTGAGACTTCAAGGCGCTTGGGATAAGTATTTACCATTGGTGGAATTCTCCTACAACAACAGCTTATCGAGCAAGTATAGGTGTGGCTCCATTTGAAGCATTATATGGACGAAAAATGTCGTTCTCCAATATGTTGGGATGAGGTGGGTGAAGCAACATTGTTGGGACCCGAGTTAAATACGTATATGACTCACGTAAAAGATCCAAATGATTCGACAACGTATACAAACGGCACAAGATCGACAAAAGAGTTATGTGGATCTTCATCGAAAGGAGGTGGAATTTAATGTGGGGATCATGTATTGTTGCATGAGTTGCTCCATGGAAGGGAGTTACAAGATTTGGGAAGAGAGAAAAGCTCAATCCACGATTTATTGGTCCATTTCAAATTCTTGACCGAGTAGGAAATGTAGCCTATAGACTTGCGTTACCTCAGTATGTCTCGTGTTCATAATGTGTTTCACATATCCGTACTTCAGAAATATGTGAAAGACCCAAACCATGTTATTGAGTTAGAACCGGACGAGATAGCCAGAAGACTTAACGTTTGAGGAGGTACTGTCAAGATTTTGGATAGGAAGGAGCATGTCCCTACGCTGAAGAAAGGTCATACCACAAGTTAAAGTTTTGTGGAGGAATCATGCTTATAGAGGAAATGACACGGGAATTGAAACGGAAATGAAAGCGAGGTATCCTCACCTTTTGAAACACTGTGTGCGTCGTCCAATTTCGAGGACGAAATTTCATAAGGAGGGAGGTTGTAAGACCCCAAATTTTTAAATAAAAAGGAATTTTCTTTATTTATTATTTTGAAATAGTAAGGGTTGATTTGATTAATGTGGATAGTTAAGGGTTAAATACACAAATATTTCAAAATAAGCAAGTGGTTATAAAATATTCATTATCGTCGGGGAATATTTGTTTGGTCGTGGAATATTCGTGCATCGTCGGGGAATATTAAATGCACGGCGCAGCCTATGTGTGGGCCCCATAACTTGGAAAGCGATTGGATGAAGAAAACGACAAATATAAGTGGTTTAAAAATAATAACTAGTAGTAGTTTATTCTGAATTAACACTATTGGAATACCCTTGGTGGTTAAAAACATAGTAATACGCGTTGTTGCACAAGATGAGCACACCAGTATTGCACCAATTATTAAAGGCACTACTCAATAATGGTTACGAAGAATTACTATTCAAGATTTTATTGAGTTAATAATTGTTAACGTTGATATTTTATATTCTTTGTTGTTTCAATAATTGTCATTACACAAGATTTTTCATTATCGAAGCAATAATTCATATTATCTCAATAATATTATTAGATAACATTATTGGCAATGTCTAGAAAGTTCTCGTCTAAGGAGAGGTTTGGTCACCTAATTGCTTGGCAAAGAAGAAGAAATTCTTATTGAAAGCCCCTCTTTCTCTGGAATTGCTTTCGTTGTCAATATTGTGATTCGTAATATTATTTGTGAATAATTAATTATTGATTTATATGATTAGGAAAATATTGATTTTATGTGGATATAGATGGAGAAAAAGTTTAATGTGACAATTGTTGAAAATTAAAATTTTATCTTTTTCGATAAAATAATTCATTTAAATATATTATTATATTTTAATAATATAATAATGGTGATATTTTTACAACGAATGTGGGATATATGAGTATACGAGGAGGAAGAGTATTTTTGTTGCAATAAATGTTTAAAACATGTTAAACATGCTCGGTGGACCCCATTTATTGATCGAAATTTGATTATAAACAGAAATCACCCGTTTGTGGATTTCGGTCAATTTCTATTTGGAATTTGGAAAAACTTTCTTCTGCAAAGTTGTAGAGAATTGAAATTCCTATAAAACTCGCATGATTCGAATTTTTTTGATGAAAGGGCTATTTATTATGAATTATTGAAGTTCAAGCTCAAAATAATTAATTTTTGAAGTTTTAAATATTTTTAATAAGAAAAATGTTTTTTTTTGAGTTAGGCAAGGTGAGTCACTCTTGGTGGCTGATGGTTTGAATCAGATTTTGGGTGCGTAGGAATTTAATAATTATATATTAATATTTTATTAAATTTTCTGCTTTGGTGTTCTAAGCAATTTCCTATAAATAGGGTGCTTAGGTTAGAATTGAAAATCACACCAGAAACTGAAGTTTTCTCTCTCTATATTATCGAGCGTATTCTTGTGAGTATTTTGAGTATACTTTGAGTATTGTTAGATTTGCAAGTTCCTTCTTGAAGACTATATCCTGTTTTTCAAATAAGAGTATCTTGATCTTTCAAGTAAGGGATATTTTTTTGTAATGATATTATTTCTTCAATATCATTATAATGAAATGTTGATCTGAAGTTTTTATCAAATTTGGAACTTTTTCATGTCGGGGTTACTATTCATGGGTTACTATTCATGAGTTACTATTCACGAGTTACTATTCATGAGTTACTATTCACGAGTTACTATTCACGAGTACTATTCATGAAAGCGTGAAGATGTTTTTGTGGAATTTCTATCTTTTGGTGTCGGAGTTACTATTCACGTATACGACACTATTCACGTATACGGCACTATTCACGTATACGGTACTATTCACCGAAAAATAAAATTTCTTCTTTTCGTCCAAAACATCTATTCTGGATACTAACTCTGATTGTATCCATGTTTTGATCATTCTTGAATTTTACACCACTATGACTATTTTTGAGGTATTTTTGGACGTGGATAAAACCAAGTACGAATCCTTAATCCTTAATCCTTGTCATTTTGTTTCACTTTGGATTCGCTTTTTAAAAAATATTTTTCATCATCCTCGGTCTTAAATGATGATATTATGGAATATCTTTGGCTTTGTAGTGCAAAGATGAATGATTTCTTAAGAATATCTTTGGCTTTGTAGTGCAAAGATGAATGATTTCTGAAGAATATCTTTGGCCCCGTAGTGTAAAGATGAACAGTGTTTAAATGAACATGACTAATCGATGAATATCTTTGGCCAATGAGTGCAAAGATGAATATTTGATTCCGTATGTATATTGATTGATGTTACGGGATAAAAGATGAGCGATGAACTTTAAAATTCATACATAGAAGATAGTAGTTTGCATTCTCTACTTAACTCTTCTAATGAATTATTATTTCATTCATGAATATTGATTTAAAATTTGTTGTCTATTGTATTCTATTATATTTTTCCCCGTTGAAGACTAATGATAATTTGTTGTATATTATCTTAGTCATAATATTCTTTATTGAGCTAGTTGAGCTCACCCTTTTCCTTTTTGTTCCATTTTTCTCGTGAGGCGAGAATATAAATGAGTACAATTAGCCTGGGGTATGGAATGAAGGTTTTAGAAAGGATTGTTTAGTAGTCCTCACCATTTTGTAAAATAATGTATCAATAAATGTGATGAGGATTTATTTGAGTATAGATATTGTCTAGAAGATAATATTTGTATTCAAACTCACAGCTTTTCTTGTTGTAATAATAAAGTTGTAGTTGTTTCTGTACCATGTATTGACAACTCAGAATAGGTGATGTATACTTATTTTGGGGGCGTCACAATTATCATGTCTGTTCATGAATGCAGGATCTCTTATTGGCATTCTTAGACTTGTTGGTGTCACCTCATGAGAGCTGGAAGAAGGCCTTTGACTTCTTAATGGTTGAGCCATTAACACTTCCTGCTGATCTCCTCGATGAGCATCAGATTGTTGATTCTGATGGCTGGATCATGGAGTCTGTTGGTGAAGTTGCCTTATAGGACTTCTTCTTGATGATTGAGTTGAGAATGAGCCTCTTCCTCTTCCTTTGCCTTGACTTTTGTCTTGACATGCCTTCCCTTTATTCTCCCCCTTTATGTCAGCATCAAGGGTTCGAATGTCGTCTGAGAGGCGATTTAGCCTTTGGACAAGCTCGTTGAGCTGACTTTTGGTCTGAGCAATGTCCTCTCTATTTTCTTCGATTAGAGCTTCAGACCGGGCTTCCCTTTGTTGTAGGATGGATAGAATGTTGTCAGTTTGATGGCCATTGCTGACGTAGAATTGTTAGAATTCTTTTACGGTAGTTTGTAGATTAAGGAAGCTTTCCAACATGTGTTTATTTTGATTTTTTTGAGTTGTCTGTAGGGCGATGATAGCTTCTTTGTGTTTCTTGGCTGCTAGAAAGTGAATGTCATCCCGGACCTTTATGCTTTGAATCATTTGCTTGACGAACTCTTTAAATGTCTTAGAGAGCGTACAACTTAGGGAGTGTGGGAGATTATTAGTAGCATTGATCATTGTTGTTAATCCCATCTGAATAAGTTCAGTGTGTTCTTCAAGACTCTCATCGAGTTCCTTGATCACTTTCTTAGACATTTTTGACAAATCAGCTTTTGTGGACAACTCTGAAAGAATTTCATTCAATTAGAGAATTTGTGAGGAAGGGGGTGTTCTCTGGTATTGATCTTGCAGTGAGTAGAGGTCAAGATCAAGGTTGAAGTATTCGTTTGAGGATGAGGAGGGAATGTCTGATGGAGGGGCCTGTGTTTGGGTGTTTAAATTCGATGGCTCTACGATTTGAGGTTGAGACTCTACAATTGGGCTAGAATCAGTGATCGTAGAGATGATGGAAGGTGGGAGCAGTATATAGTTGGTCAAATTTGGTTCATCGATTCATGTAATTTTGGGATTACAGAATCGGGAATTGATTTAGTGGATGTAAAATCACTTCCAGCCATCGTGGGAATTCATAAAATTGACTAAATGAGGATGATGGAAGGTGATTAACTCTGAAAATGGTTGGGATAGACAGTACCTCATGTTTATTCTTTGAAGATGAGTTATTTTTGAGTAACTTCTTGGCAAAGTTGAAACTTCCTCGGAATCCATGAGCTATCACAGAGATGGCTGGATATTCTTTGGAGCTCCAAAACATGTGATTCCAGGAGTTTAGAATTTGAGCTTGATGGAAAGGCATCATGGGTAGATAAGAAAATAGTTGCCCATAGTTAGCTCTTCTGTACCCATTTATGCCCACAGCTATGATCTCGAACTCATCATCTTCTTCCTCTTCTCTGTCTTCGCTCGCAGAGTCCACTATATCAATGGCTTCATTTTGCTCTTGCTCTGGTTCTCCCTTATTTTCTGCAGGAACCACTTCTTCTGCCATGGAGATGTCATGAGCCTCCCCCTCAACTTGATCATCTTCTTGTAAGATTAATAGCTCCCCCTCAGCTGGAGCATTTTCTAGAATGAGAGCTTCATGCATCTCCCCCTTAGCTGGTGTATTCTCTATCATAAGAGCTTCAGGTGTCTCCCCCTCAGATTGAGCTTTGTCTCTCTGGCTTTCTTTGGCTGGTTCCTTTTCAGCAACCAATTCTTTGTCTTCCCTTTTTAGTACTTCTTCATTGACAAGAATATATTTCTTGACCAGTTTTCTTCTTGGTTTTCTAGGTTAAGCCACAGCCTCAGGACTTTCTTGAACTTTAGTTTTGTCCTGTTGATCAGCTAGAATATTTGATGCAGCTACTTCCTTGCTTGATGTGTTTGGTCTGGTCTCTACGATCGGTAGAGACTCTAAGATCGAAGAGATAGATGGCCTTTTGGATTTGTGGCTGATTTTATTCTTCTTCAGCAGCTAAGATATGGTAGCTCTATCTTCTTCTGCCTCAGCCTGCTGTTTCTTCCTTCTTAGGATCCTTAGAGTCTCAATGTCTTAGGTCTCTACAGGCTTATCGGTAGTGGATCCCTGAGGCTCTTCTGCAGTTCTGGCTTTCAGCTTTCTTTTGCCCTTGCTTTTTCTGACCAGAGCAATGGGTTCTTCTTTGTTAGCTTCTTCTTCTTCTTCTTCTTCTTCTTCTTCTTCTCTAACAACTAACATATTCCCTAGAATCCCTGATTCCTTTATATCACCAATTTTTCCACTAGACTCAGACATCATTCACACATTTTCTGCTGGATTCCTTTTCTAGTTCTCGAATAGTTACTGGGTCATTCAACGGTTTGGATTAATGGCCTCTCCTTCATTGTCCCCAATTTTGTCACCCAGAGCAGACTGTAGGATGATGCTTATAAATCATCTGTAGAGAATCTTTTGAGAGCTCTTGGTCTTCTTTGAGCTGATGATCCACTTTCCAATCCATTCAAGCAATAGAGCCCCATAATTAAGTTGTATTCCATAACATATGGAAGTCATAAGCTTGAGTTGCACTTCATTTACAGATTCGTGACCAGAACTCTTGCAACATATACATTTTCCAACAATGTCAGCCAGAAATTCATACCTTTGTGGAAACTCCTTCTTCTTGTATCCTTTGACAGAGGGGGATGTGACGCCCCCAAAATTAGGTATACATCACCCATCTTGGGTAGTCAGATACATGGTACAGAATTTAAATACAACTTACTAATATAACTGTCATGTACAATACGACATAAACTGTGAGTTTGAATACAAATATTGTCTACTAGATATTATACAAACTCAAAAGGAGTCCTCATTACAATTATTATCACACTATTTCACAGAATAGTGAGGACTACTAATGCTATCCTCTGGACCATTACTCCGCTTCTCGACTTCGTCCCAAATATGTTCTCATTTCCTGAAGAGAACAGTGAAAGAAAGGGTGAGCTCAACTAGCTCAGTAAGAAATATTATGACTAAGATAATGCAGAATAAATTATCAATAGCCTTCAACAGTGTTAAACTGATAAAATATAATAAACATCAAGTTTAACTACAGCGGAACAAGCAATCCATTAAAAGAGTCAAGTAGAAAATAAAATCTACTATCTTTTATGATTTAAAAGGTTTTTCATCACTGTTATAGCTGAGACTCAGCTTTAATAAATATTCCACATCATCGAATCACCCCTGCACTACGGCCAAGGATATTCTTTAGTATCACGACCACAATTATTCATGCACTACGACCAAGAATAGTTGTGTATTCATTAATGGTCATGATCATGTCAACAACTGTCCATCAATGCACTACGGCCACTGAGGATTTTTATCACATCATTTGTAACATTACGGTCATGATTACACCGAATAGTCTCTGGTCATAATCATACCAAGTCCATCTATGCACTACAGGCCACAGATGACTTTCAACATAATATAAACATGAGGATGATGACAATGATATAAGAATTCAATAAAACAAGTTCAAGAATTATTTTATCCAGGAATTATTAACGTCCAAATTATCAACATGATACTGGTTTGTAGAGTAAAATTCAAGAATGATTAGAAGAATATTTCCATGAAAAGATACTGGATGAAACGCAAATATCAAGGATATTCCACTAATTTCATGGAGTATATAAGTCAAAGTTTTAACCAACTGGGTATAATAAAGAATGGAATAACAAAAGAAATAACCATGCATGCGATAGACCGCACAGGTAGGTTATTCCAACAGAATAATAAATAACGGAACCAGGTCCGGCGTAAAAAACGTCTGACATGGATGTTCCAACGGAATAATAATAAAGATTTAAACCAGTCCGGGTGTAAAACACACGACATGGATGTTCCAACATAATAATAATAAAGATTTTAACCAGTCCTGTAAAACACACACGCATGGGATGTTCCAATAGAATAATAATAAAGACGGAACCAGTCCTTGTAAAACACATGTATGGATGTTCCAATGAATAATAATAAAGACGCGGAACCGTGTCCGGTGTAAAACACATGCATGTGATATTCCAAATGAATAATAAAGAATGGAATAATGTAAGAAGATCACCAAGTATAGGGGATTCAGCGTAGATGCCAAGTTATTCCAACATGAATAATAAGCAATGGAATAACAACAGTTCTCTTCATGAATAAGAAAGAATAACACCCTTTACAGTACAACAAATAATACCCCTTACTTTTGGTAGGAGATTGAATCTTTGCGGTAGTGTAGTAACAAAATACTCTTCTTCTTTCTCTCTTATTCTCTCTATACTTTCTCTCTCTATAACTTGAATGAATTAAGTAAAAAAATAATGAAGCACTAGGCCTCTATTTATAGAAGATTTCTAGCTTAGCACCTACCATGTGAAAAGGCAAGTGGCTTGACGGTGATGATGAAAAAGAAAAGTGGTTCGACGCCTTTAATGTGAAACGCGACAAGTGGTTCGGCGCTTTGTAATGTGAAACGACAAGTGGTTTGGCCTTTTCGTAATGTGAAATGGCAAGTGGTTTGGCGTCTAGTAAAGGTAATTACTATTGACGAAGGTAATTACTATTCACAAGGGTAATTACTATTGACGAAGGTAATTACTATTGACGAAGGTAAATACTATTGACGAAGGTAATTACTATTCACAAAGGTAATTACTATTGACGAAGAGACTCTTAGATGATGACATATGGGCCCCCCATAAAATAATCAAACTTACCACAAACGTCTCATAACAGACTCTTTATATACATCAAGGATTGAATAAATATTACCACAATTCATTTTATTTTTAATCAACACATATTTAATATTTTAACAATTATTAATCATTTATAACTTTTCGTCTCAATTATTGATTTAATACTATAACATATTATACAGATGATACTGTGACAATAATTGAATCAATAATATAAGAGATATGATCGAAGAATTCTTCGTAGTAATAATTGAGCATAGTGAGTGACTTCTCACGTAAGCATCAATAATCAATACCGTGTGCTACTATGCAACCACGCCAGACATCTTGTACTTTACCACCGGGGTAGTTCAACGCTTTTAACGGTAACACCTCCGTAGTTATTTTTATAAAATATTTTTGTCGCTTTCTCAATCCGATAATAATTTTGTTAGGGGTCCACCAATGATTGAGCCATTGTATTTAATATTCCCTAACAAAAGAATATTCCCCAGACCAAACGAATATTTTATAACAACTTGCATACTTTGCAAAATTTATAAATATTACCCACAACTATAACATTATATCAAATTTATTCCATAATATTCAAAAATAATATTTATAGAAAATTCATCTTTATTTATAATAGTAGGGGTCTTACAACCTCCCTTCTTATGAAATTTCGCCCTTGAAATTAGGGTACGACACGGTATGTCGAAGAGGTAAGGATACCTTGATTTCATTTCGATTCTAACTCCCAAGTCATTTCCTCAACATCGTGGTTCCTCCACAAAACTTTGACTTGAGGTATAACCTGGGAGCGTAGAATATGTTCCTTCTTATCCAAAATTTGAGCAGAACCTCTTCATACGTCAAATCTTCCGCTATTTTCATCCTGGTTCTAACTCAATAATATGGTTCGAGTCTTTCACATATTTACGTAACATGGATATGTGAAAAACGTTATGAACACGAGACATATTTGGCGGTAGAGCGAGTCTATAGGCCATAGTTCCTACTCGATCGAGGATTAAAAATGGACCGATGAATCGAGGATTAAGTTTTCCTCTCTTTCCAAATCTTGTAACTCCTTTCCATGGAGCAACTCTTAACAACACATGATCTCCTATATCGAATTCCACGTCCTTTCGATGAAGATCAGCATAACTCTTTTGTCGATTTTGTGAGGTTTTTATACGTTGTCGGATCATTTGAATCTTTTCCGTAGTCATACGTACCAACTCCGGTCCCAACAACGTTACTTCACCCACCTCATCCCAAAGATATCTTTGAGAACGACACTTTCTTCCATACAACGCTCAATGGAGCCATGCCAATACTTGCTTGATAACTATTGTTGTAGGAAAACTCCACCAATGGTAAGAACTTGTCCCAACTCCCCTTGAAATCAAGGACACACGAGTCTTAATAGATCTTCAAGAGTTTGAATAGTCCTCTCCAACCGTCCGTCAAATGCGAGAGGATGATATGCCGAAACTAAATCGTAAATCTGTGCCCATAGCTTTTTGCAAACTAACCCAAAATCGTGAAGTGAATCTTGGGTCTCGATCGAAACTATGGATACCGGCATACCATGCGATCTTACAATCTCGTTTATGTACATACGAGCAAGACGTTCAAGTGTATAAGTTTCTCGTATCGGTAAGAAATGAGAAGACTTGGACAATCTATCAACAATGACCCAAATCGCATTTATGCCTTGAGAAACCTTAGGAAGACCAGTAACGAAATCCTTGGTAATGTGCTCCCACTTCCATTCTGGAATTTCAAGTGGTTGCAATGGACCTTTTGGTACTTGATGCTCCACTTTAACTCGTTGACAAGTTAGACACCTTGAGATAAACAATATATATCTCTCTTCATATTGCTCCACCAAAATGTATGCGAATATCATGATACATTTTGGTACTCCCGAGATGGATTGCAAATGGTGTGTTATGTGCCTCCATCATGATATTATACTTTAAATCGTGGTCGTTAGGAACACAAAGTCCGGAGTTGACTCAAGTATTCCTTCTTCATCGATTCTTGCTTCCTAAGATAGCACCTTCTTGCACTTTCTTCCTCATACGCATCGCTCTCCAGTGTCCGTAGCTTGAAAGCGACTTTAACTTTATCGATTAAAGTCGGTTCTACTCAGATACTCGCTATCATCACATGCGTCCCTGAGTCTTTAACTCTATCTCCATCCTTTGCAAGTCACACAAAATGGGCCTTTGTGTTGACAATAACGCACTTTCATTTGCATACGATCTTACGCTTAATCGTCGGCCTACCACGTTAAACTTTTCCAAGATGGTATTGGATGGTATGATCATAATCTTTCAACAGTTCAAGCCAACGTCGTTGTCGCATGTTGAGTTCCTTTTGAGTGAAGAAATATTTGAGGCTTTTATGATCCGTAAAGATCTCCACTTTCTCCCCATACAAGTAATGCCTCCAAATTTTAAGTGCAAAGACAACAGCTGCCAACTCTAGATCATGAGTAGGATAATTCCTCTCATATTCTTTGAGTTGTCGCGAGGCATAGGCTATAACTTTTCCATGTTGCATGAGAACACATCCCAACCCTTTGCCCAAAGCATCACTGTAGATGACAAATCCCTCCGAGCCAGATGGTATTGTCAGAACAGGTGCTGAAATAAGTCTCCTCTTGAGTTCTTGAAAACTCTTCTCACATTCTTCGCTCCAACCAAACTTTGTATCTTTCCGAGTCAGCTGAGTCAATGGAGTAGCGATTCGAGAAAATCCTTCCACGAATCTCCGATAATAACCAGCTAAACCGAGAAAGCTACGTACTTGATCCATCGATTTAGGTTGTTCCCGACTTTGAATAGCTTCAATCTTTGTTTGGGTCAACGGATATTCCATGACTTGATACCACGTGCCCAAGGAATGCTACTTCTTCAAGCCGAACTCGCATTTCTTCAACTTGGCATAAAGCTTATATTCACGAAGCTTTTGGAGTGTCGACCTCAAGTGTTGCTCATGATCTTCACGGCTTTTGGAATAAATAAGGATGTCATCAATAAAGACGACCACAAAGTGATCTAAATATTCCTTGAATACTCGGTTCATCATATCCATGAAGGCAGCAGGAGCATTAGTCAATCCAAAGGACATGACTAGGAATTCATAATGCCGTCTGACGAGTTCTCAAGCCGCCTCTTTGGAATGTTAGCGGTTCTAATCTTTAATTGGTGATATCCGGAACGAAGATCAATCTTTGAAAAGAGTTTGGCTCCTTATAACTGGTCAAACAGGTCATCAATACGTGGCAATGGATACCTATTTTTGATGGTGACGTGATTCAACTCCCGATAATCAATACAAAGTCGCATACTCCCATCTTTCTTCTTCACGAATAGAACAGAGCACCCCAAGGAGAAGTACTAGGATGAATAAAGCCAATGTCTAACAATTCCTGCAGTTTGGGTCTTTAACTCCACGAAGTTCAATAGAGCCATTCGATATGGGGCTTTGAAAATAGGTTTTGTACCGGGTTCAAGGTCGATACAAAATTCAATTTCACGCCTGGGGTAGGCCGGAAGTTCTTGAGGGAATACGTCGGAAATTTATTAACAATAGAAATATCGTTCAAAAGCGGCGTATTTTTGTTTAAATCATGACATGAGCTAAGAAAGCTTGACATCCGCTTTTCAATAAACGAATAGCTTTGTGGCTTGAGATGATCGTGATTGATTTTAATGGTTTGGTCGTTTGAATTAGCATAATAGGTTGATTAGGAATATGAAAGCTAACAACCTTACGAAAACAATCAATTTTTGCATGATAAGTAGTTAACCAATCAATCCTAGAATCATCACGTCAAATGCAAGTATTTTTAATGAAATAAGATCGACAGTGTAATGTGAGGGTACCGATTTGAACCAAACAAGACTTATAAAAATGGATGTAATGAAGGTTTCTCCCAACGGAGTTTCCACAGATAAGTCAAAGTCTAATTTCTCCGGTCAAATTTAATCGATGAGCGCAAGTAGGAGAAATAAAAGAATGGGTAGAACCCAGATCAAATAAAGTATAGACTTCATTAGAGTTTATGATAAGCTTACCCGTGATGACCTCATTCGGTTCCTTGCTCTTTGGGAGGTCACAACAAACGCTCTCCTTGCACTCTACTGGTTTTGACTTTTACGGGACTGACCTTTGGTGCCTCCATCCTAGCTGAATTTGTCTTGATGGCGACAAAATCGAGCTAAGTGACCCTCTCTTCCACAATTATAACATGCTTTGACTGACGCACGGCGCAGTTTGGACTGATGTGTCCCTCTCCTCCGCATTTGAAGCATATGATAGGTGGTCTTTCTCCTTCCTTAACAACGGGTGCTGGTGCTGACGTCTTTCCATCATTGTTGAATCTCCTTTTCTTGAAATGTCCATTCTTATTTTTTTGGCCCTGATTACCACCGAAGTGGTTACCATATCTGGCATGTTGATTCCCTCCACGCTTGTTGTCACCGCTTCGATGACTACTCTCGCTGGTATTATAATTTTGCCGGCTGCTCTCTTTTAGTTGCGTTGACTCGTTATCGCGCTCCACTAATTGAGCCCTATTTACAACATCTGAATACAAACATAGTTTATGAGAAATAAGATGTTGACGTATCTCCGACTTCAAACCTCTTAAAAACATTCGCGCCATTCTCTCTTCATTATCCACCAAGTGAGACGCAAACCGTGATAACTCCGCAAATTTTGCCTCGTATTGCGACACGGTCATATTGTTTTGTTCCAACTTGATAAACTCCACCTCCTTCATGTGGTGAATACTTTTAGGAAAGTATTTGTCGTTGAACAGCTCCTGGAACTTCTCCCAAGATATCTTGATGACAATGAAGTTGAGTCGTTTCTTGATTCCCACCATGTCTGCCTCTCGCGCATGAACATAAAAGCAAGCAAAAGGAACCTTTTGCTCCTCGAGCATCCCAAGACATCAAATATCTTGGTAATCTGCTTTATCCATGCTTCCACCGAAGTGGTTTTGGCTCTCCTTAAACTCCGGTGGTCCCAGCTCCTTGAATTGCTTTAGCGGTGGACCGCTTGAGAGTTTTCCGTGTTTCCACCTACGTTTTGGATGAGTCGCTCTCGCTTTCTTTGTTGCATGAATTGCATAAAGCCTCCAACATTTGATCATTCATCATTTGGTCGGTGTTGTTGTTTTTGCATGAGGATTGTCGCCTTCTTCGATGCACATTATCCTCGATTATTGATATGTGGTGAATCAACGATCGCTGCGCTCCATTGCTATTCTCAACATTCTCGGATGTCATTTTCGATCTTCGCCACAAAACAAAAGGTTAATTGACATGTAACATATTATCCATATATTACGACCACCAATAAAATAGCACATAAACTTAGGTAGGTCATACTAGCGAAGGTATTCCCGTCTCTCCCCTCCTAGTACTATTCTCACATCTTAGCCGGATCATATCCTAAGCTCGATACTAACTGTGGCGCCCCAAAATTAGGTATACATCACCCATCTTGGGTAGTCGGATACATGGTATGTAATTTAAATACAACTTACTAATATAACTGCTGTATAATAAATACGACATAAATCGTGAGTTTGAATACAAATATTGTCTACTAGATATTATACAAACTCAAAAGGAGTCCTCATTACAATTATTATCACACTATTTCACGTAATAGTGAGGACTACTAATGCTATCCTCTCGACCATTACTCCGCTTCTCAGAGTCGTCCCGGCTATGTTCTCATTTCCGCGAAAAAGGAAAGAAAGGGTGAGGTCAACTAGCCCAATGAAATATTATGACTAAGATAATGCGAGAATAAATTATCAATAGCCTTGATAGTGTTAAAACGATAAAATATAATAAACATCAAGTTTAACTGCAGCTGAACAAGCAATCCATTAAAAGAGTCAAGTAGAAAATAAAATCTACTATCCTTTATGATTTAAAAGGTTTTTCATCATTTATTATAGCCGAGACTCGACTTTAATAAATATTCCACATCATCGAATCATCCCCCGCACTACTGACAAGGATATTCTTTAGTATCACGACCACAATTATTCATGCCTACTACTGGCCGAGAATAGTTGTGTATTCATTAATGGTCATGATCATGTCAACAATCGTCCCATCAATGCACTACTACCATCGAGGATTTTTTATCACATCATTTGTAACATTACGGTCATGATTACAATCGAATAGTCTCTGGTCATAATCATACCAAGTTCATCTATGCACTACGAGGCCATAGATGACTTTCAACATAATATAAACATGAGGATGATGACAATGATATAAGAATTCAATAAAACAAGTTCAAGAATTATTTTATCCGGGGAATTATTAACGTCCCAAATTATCAACATGATCTTTGGTTTTGTAAAGTAAAATTCAAGAATGATCGAAGAATATTTCCATGAAAAGATCTTTGGATGAAACGCAAATATCAAGGATATTCCACTAATTTCATGGAGTATATAAGTCAAAGTTTTAACTAACCGGGTATAATAAAGAATGGAATAACAAAAGAAATCACCATGTATGCGATAGATCCGCATGTGGTTATTCCAACGAGAATAATAAATAACGGAACCAGGTCCGCGTAAAAGCGTCATGAATGAGGATGTTCCAACGGAATAATAAAGAAGGCGAAATTAGATTAGGTCCGTAAAAAACACACGCATGGGATGTTCCAATGAGAATAATAATAAAGAAGCGGAACCAGTCCGGTGTAAAACACACGCATGTGATGTTCCAACGAGAATAATAATAAAGATTTTAACCGTGTCCGGTGTAAAACACATGCATATGATGCTCCAAATGAATAATAATAAAAAGATTTTAACCAGTCCGGTAAAAACACGCATGAGATATTCCAACGGAATAATAATAAAGAATGGAATAATGAAAGAAGATCACCAAGTATAGGATTCCAGCAGATAAAAGTTATTCCAATGTAATAATAAGCAATGGAATAACAATGTTCTCTTCATGAATAAGAAAATAATAATACCCCTTACAGTACAACAAATAATACCCCTTACTTTTGGTAGGAGATTGAATCTTTGCGGATGAGTGTAGTAACAAAATACTCTTCTTCTTTCTCTCTTATTCTCTCTATACTTTCTCTCTCTATAGCTTGAATGAATTAAGTGAAAATAATGAAGCACTAGGCCTCTATTTATAGAAGATTTCTAGCTTAGTACCTACCATGTGAAAAGGCAAGTGGCTTGATGAATGGTGATGTGAAAAGAAAAGTGGTTCGATCGCTTTGTAATGTGAAACGACAAGTGGTTCGAAGCCTGTAATGTGAAACGACAAGTGGTTTGACGCCTGTAATGTGAAACGGCAAGTGGTTTGACGTCTGGTAAAGGTAATTACTATTGACGAAGGTAATTACTATTCACAAGGGTAATTACTATTGACGAAGGTAATTACTATTGACGAAGGTAAATACTATTGACGAAGGTAATTACTATTCACAAAGGTAATTACTATTGATGAAGGTAATTACTATTGACGAAGGTAAATACTATTGACGAAGGTAATTACTATTCACAAAGGTAATTACTATTGATGAAGAGACTCTTAGATGATGACATATGGGCCCCCCCCCCATAAAATAATCAAACTTACCACAAACGTCTCATAACAGAATCTTTATATACAACAAGGATTGAATAAATATTACCACAATTCATTTTATTTTTAATCAACACATATTTAATCTTTTAACAATTATTAATCATTTATAACTTGTCGTCTCAATTATTGATTTAATACTATAACATATTATATAGATTATACTGTGACAATAATTGAATCAATAATATAAGAGATATGATCGCAAAGAATTATCATAGCAATAATTGAGCATAGCTGAATGACTTCTCACGTAAGCATCAATAATCAATACCGTGTGCTACTATGCAACCATGCGTATTACTGTACTTTTACCACCGGGTAGTTCAATGCTTTTTAACGGTAAACACCTCATGAGTTATTTTTATAAAATATTTTTTATCGTTTTCTCGATCCAATAATAATACATTGTGGGGTCCACCAATGATTGAGCCGTTATACGAATATTCCTAACAAAAAGAATATTCCCGACCAAAAACGAATATTTTATAACAACTTGCATACTTTGCAAAATTTATAAATATTACCCACAACTATGACATTATATCAAATTTATTCCATAATATTCAAAAATAATATTTATAGAAAATTCATCTTTATTTATAATAGCTGGGGTCTTACAAGGGACATCTTGTGATGCATCCTTTTGAGTCCCTCATAGAAGTCTATGCCATCTATGGACGGATACCCTTCAGGTTTGAGACCTAGGGCTAGATTGATGTCCTCAACCTTCAGTCTGATTTCTACGTTCCTGACTTTCGCAGTGATGGTGTTGTTTTCAGAAACACCATTATAGTAGAACTCTTTTACTAGCATAAGGTAGATCAATGTGTCTGTACCCAGAGGCTCCTCGAGTCTAGCCTTCTTTAATAGTGACAGAGTTTTGTGGAATTTGGGTTCAGCTGTTTTGAACTCATCAAAATAGAGTCTGTAGCCAGAGATAACATTGGAAGCCTCCAATGATTTTATTGCAAGAAGTGTGACTGACTGAGCTTTTTTTTAAGATTTAGGGTTTTTGTTTGAGAGAGGATGAGAGAGACAAGCTTTTTTGAACTTCTGATTTCAAAAAGACGATTTTGATTTATACTTGTTACTTCCCTCTCTCTGTTTTGCTTAGTGAGACAGGTGTCAAATTTTTCTTGGCTCTATGAATCTGACTGAGGAGGATTGTACTGATTTTCCCCTTTGCTTCTTCTGAGCTAGTGTGTTCTTAGCAAGGACTACGATCATTGAGATGGTCCTCGTCATCGTTGAGGTTTGTTCAATATTCGTTGAATCTGTTCAGTAATCGTCATGTCTAAGCTGCAATCGTCGAGTCTGAACTGTAAGCGTCGAGTCTGAACTGCGATCGTCGAGTCTGAACTGTGATCGTCGAGTCTGAAATGTGATCGTTGAGTCTGACCGAGTCCTTGTGATGAACTTTTGACTTAGAATTCCTCTTGGTTCAAGATAACTCAGGAAGGGCCAACCTCATTGAGTGAATCAAGGGTTAGGTTTGTTCCTGAGGTGCTTATTTAGAGAGATTGCTTTGTTTTGAATTTCATCATCACAGGATGCTCCTCGTTTTGTTGATGGAACTCTGCTATCCTTGAGTCTGCACCGCGATCGTTGAGTCTTCATTGCGATCGTTGTCTTTTATGACACTTTGACTCTACGATCGTGGACTTCCTTTGATCATTTTTATGATTTCGAACATAGCCTTTAAATATGTATGGTTAGCACATACTAGAGCATATTTTTCATGGTTGTAAGTTAAGCATGCCTAGCTCACTTATTAACTTGTTAAATCTGGATTCATCTAGAGGCTTTGTAAAGACATCAGCAAGTTAATTTTCAGTAGGGATATATTGTAAAGATATAGTTGCATTTTGCACATGATCCCTAATGAAGTGATACCTTATTTCTATATGCTTAGTCCTAGAATGCATGATATGATTATGAGTTATTGCAGTTACACTTGTGTTATCACAGTGAATAGGTATGGATTTGAATTCAAACCCATAATCTGCTAGTTGGTTTTTCATCTATAGGATCTGAGCACAGCAGCTGCCAGCAACAATGTTTTCAGCTTCTGCAGTTGAAGTGGATACTGAATTTTGCTTCTTGCTGAACCAGGACACAAGTCTATTTCCTAGCAATTGACAGGTGCCACTGGTACTCTTTCTATCTATTTTGCAGCCTGCAAAATCAGCATCTGTGTATCCTGTTAGTTAAAATAAGGACTCCTTGGGATACCAAAGTCCCAAGTGAGATCTACCCTTGAGATACCTGAAAATACTCTTTACAACAGTTAAATGTGACTCTTTAGGATTAGCCTGAAATCTAGCACAAATGCATGTTACAAACATTATATCTGGTCTACTAGCAGTTAGATATAAAAGAGAGCCTATCATACCTCTGTATTGAGTTATATCAATACTTTTACCTTTTTCATCTTTGTCGAGCTTGGCTGCGCAGGAGCAATTAGGGTCTTCATGGGAGAGGCTGACTCCATTCCATACTTCTTAAGTAAGTCTTTAATGTACTTGGCTTGGTTGATGAAGATTCCTTCATCAGTCTGCTTTACTTGCAGTCCAAGGAAGAAGTTTAGCTCACCCATCATACTCATTTCAAACTTTCTCCGCATAAGCTTGGAGAATCTCTTACATAGCTTTTCATCAGTAGATCCAAAGATAATATCATCAACATATATGTGAACTAATAGGACGTTATCTTTATGCTTTCAGAGAAATAGTGTGGTATCTACTCTACCTCTAGTGAGCCCATTTTTAATAAGAAAGTTAGTTAGTGTTTCATACCATGCTCTAGGTGCTTGTTTAAGACCATATAATGCTTTGTCTAATCTAAAGACATAATTAAAAAGAGATGGATTGATAAAACCTGGAGGTTGCTCTACATAGACTTCTTCTTGAAGATCACCATTCAAGAATGCACTTTTGACATCCATCTAAAAGACCTTGAATTTCATGTGAGCAGCAAAGGCAAGGAATATTCTGATGGCTTCTAGTCTGGCAACAGGTGCAAATGTCTCATCGTAGTTAATACCTTCTTCCTGAGAGTAGCCCTTGGCCACTAGTCTTGCCTTATTCCTGGTGATGACTCCATCTTCATCCATCTTATTTCTGAAGACCCACTTGGTTCCAATAATAGGATGATTCTTTGGTCTTGGAACCAATCTCCATACTTTGATCCTTTCAAAATGATTAAGTTCTTCCTGCATGGCCTCTATCCAGCTGGAGTCTTCCATAGCATCCTCTATTTTCTTTGGTTCCATTTGTTACAGGAAGCTTAGATAAAAGCATTCATTTTGAGTGGCAACTCTTGTTTTGACTCTTGCACTCGGATCTCTAATGATTAGATCTTGTGTGTCATCTATTGCCCATCTGCTTCCTGTTGGGACATCTGTCCTTATGCCTTCTTGTCTTAGATCTTCAAGATCTATTTCTTCCTCTTGGTGTGGAGGCTCGTTGTCTGGCATAGGCCTCTCCACGATCTCATTTCCTTGCTCAATGATTTCTTTGTCTGGTGCTACGATCATAGTGTTAAGCTAGATGACCTCATTCGTAGTGTCTGAGCTGTTGGTCGTAGTGTCTTGAAGCATTGTTTTATCTAAGTCTATCTCATCAAAGATGATGTGAATCGAGACTTCAACACTCAGTGTCTTCTTGTTGAACACTCTGTAGGCCTTACTGTCTATGGCATATCCAAGAAAGATTCCTTCGTCTGACTTTGGTTGAAATTTTGTCAAGTACTGCTTTCCATTGTTGAGAATGTAGCATGCACAGCCGAAAACATGAAAGTAGCTGACACTTGAATTTCTTCCTTTCCATAGTTCATAAGGAGTCTTCTTAATTGTAGAGTGTATGAGTGATCTATTCTGAGTGTAGCATGCAGTGTTAATGACTTACGCCCGTAATTACTCGGGCGGATGGGTTCTTGCTAGTAGAGAGTTCTTCCAGCTTCTATCAATGTCCTGTTCTTTCTCTCAGCCACTCCATTTTGTTGAGGATTTCGTGGAGCTGAGAAGTTGTGACTAATGCCATTGTCTGTACAAAACTGGTCCATTTCTAAGAAGTTGAATTCTCTGCCATGATTACTCCTTATAGCCTTGATTTTCTCTCCTTTCTCGTTCATCACCAGCTTGAACATGATCAGCTGAGAGCTTGTTTCATCTTTTGAGGTTAAAAAGAAGACCCATGTGAATCTGGTGTAGTTGTTGACTACGACCAGAGAGTATCTCTTTCCTCCAAGGCTCGTCGTTGGAATTGGCCCAAAAAGATCCATGTGTAGCAACTGTAGAGGCTTGTCGATAGAATTTGCAGTTTTTCTTTTGAAAGTGCTTCTATTCTGCTTCCCAAGTTGACAGGCATTGCACGACCTTTCTTTAACGAAGTTGAGCTTGGGTAAGCCTGCAACTAGATCTTTTGAAGCTAATTTGGACATGCTTTTGAAGTTGAGATGAGATAATCGTCGATGCCACTGCCAACTGAATTTCTTCAGATGCTTTAGCCAGGAAGCATATTGTCTCGTCTGAGCTTAGTTGTCCAAGATTTACTATGTAGACATTTCCTTCTCTTGTTCCGGTTAACTTTATAGCAGATGTCTTCAGGTCTCGGACTTGACATTGATATTTGAGGAATGTTACTTGATGACCCTTGTCGTAGAGTTGGCTAATGCTTAGAAGATTTTGTTGTAGTCCTTCCACACAGACCACTCTACTGAAAGATATTGCACCATTTCCAGCTGACCCATATCCTCTTGTTTTACCAGAGCTGTTGTCTCCAAGGATAACCGAGGGGCCCTCCTTCTCTATGTAGTTAGACAAAAGGGCTTTGTTTCCAGTCATGTGCCTTGAACATCCACTGTCTAGATACCAGGTTGTGATCGTGGAGCTCTTTTCCTGAGGTAACATTAAACCTTCATTTTGGTACCCATACTTGCATTGGTCCTACTTTATTAGTAGACTTGGGGACCCAAATCTGCTTGATTTTGGATCTCACGTGCATGGAATTATAATGACATTTTGCAGCCTTGTGGCCAACTTTGTAGCACACAAAACATTTGATATGATGCATGTTTGTGTGTGTGTGAAAGTTCTTCCTCCATTTGGACTTTTGTGGTTTATTGGTTATCCTCCTGTTAAGCTTATATTCCTTCTTCCATGTGTCCTTGGGTTTCACAATTTGTGAGGAGTGTACCTTGCCTCTACTGTACCTTTCCAGTTGGTTCGTAGAGTTGATTTTACTGGACTCTACGATCCTTCGAGGTTTTTGAGTAGTGGTTAGGTTACTCTTCTCTTTTATGAAACCCAGACCGGCATGAGATCCCTTACTCCTTGGAATATGGATTGAATCAGCTGAGCAGGGTTTGACAAGCTCATCCTTCTGTGAGGATTTCACAAATATAATGCCTCTACTAATACCTGAGGCATAACTAGTGTTAGTTTCCTTTACTTTTTCCACACATGGCTCTGAGGTAGATTCTCCAAAGCCTAACCCTGTTATGTCAGAGACATTTCTATGGCTAGTGATTAGGGAGTCCATGGATGAAGAGGATTTATTCCATGTAGAAATTGTCTTTTCTAGATCCTCAATTTTAGAGGTTAGACTTGACTCTCTTTTTGCATTGAGCTCATTTATTTGTTTCAAGAGCTTATTCTCAGCTTCAAACTTGGAGAGAGAATCAGTACTAAGAAGGGTTGTTTCCAGTTCTTCTTGAACTTTTTCTTTCTCCTTTTGAAGAAGTGAATAGTCTTTAGATAGAACTCTAAACCACTTCATGTATTGATGCAGATCAGAGATTATACCATGTAGTGCAGTTCTTACGTCATTAATATCTACATCATGAGAGTTGAAGTCAAATACATCATCGATACTTACTTCGTGTATGTTGGAGTTCTGTTTGTCCCTTGCATTTTTGGCCATCAAGCAGAGATTGCCATTTGAGGATCTTCATCATCTTCAGATTCTGGAGTTGAGTCATTGTCTGAGTCACTCCACGATCCTCCAGCTACAAGGCCTTTGTCTCTTTTCTGAGGCTTCTTCTTGCCTTTGTATTCCTTCTTTGAATGTGTTTTCTTCTTGAGTTCTTCTCTGAGAGGTTTGTTGCAGTTAGCAATGAAGTGGCCAGGTTTCTTGCAATTGTAGCATAGGTCATTCATTTGCTCCTGGTTGCTGTAGTTGTTGACTTTCTTTTGTTTGCTGGTTTTGCCTTATTGCATGAACCGTCTTAGTCTTTTCACCAGCATTGCAAGGTCCTCATCATTATCTTCATCATAGTCAGAATCAACTTCAGTGTTGACTTTTGGGGTATTTTCAGTTGCTTTGAGAGCAACACCTTTGTCCTTCTTTCTTCCTTCAGACAAAGTTTCTGCTCGTTGAGTCAACTCCAGTTCGTATGTGAGGAGGTTGCCATATAACTGTTGAACAATCATTTCATGTAGATTCTTTGACTCTCTAATGGCAGTGGTTTTGGCATCCCACTTGCTTGGTAAGGCTCTCATGAACTTTATGATTAGATCCTTGTTTAGATAGATCTTTCCATAGGCTCGTAGAGAATTGAGCAGAACATTAAATCTCTCATATATGGCAGTGACGTTCTCTCCTTGAACGTGAGCAAACATCTCATATTGCTGAGTCAAGAGAGATTATTTGTTTTCTCTAACTTCTTCTGTTCCTTCATGCATGATGAGTAATGCTTCCCAAACCTCCTTTGCTATTTTCAGTTGACTACATTTTCAAACAGATCATCTTTTAAGGATTGAAATAAGATGTTCTTAGCCTTTTTTGTCAAGCTGGACAACTCTCTTCTCGTTTTCTGTCCATTCTCTTTTGACCTTGATCTGTATTCTGTTTGGGTCATCTGTAGTTGGTGCAAGCTTTGTAGGAACGTAGGGCCCATTTTGAATAGTTTCAAATAGATCTTCATCTATTGAGTCCATATAAGCTTACATCCTAACCTTCCAGTTAGCGAATTTGTCTTTGTTGCACATAGGTGGCTTGCTGCCTCCTCCAGTCATTGATTTGCTTGTTAAGTGTGCCATTGGATCTACTCAAGCTTTGTAGGCTATATAATAGAACCTGCTTTGATACCAATTGTTAGTTCCCGTAGGCACAATAGTTATCTAGAAGGGGGGGGGGGGGGTTGAATAGATATTAAAAACTTTTCTTTGTAATAAGACAGTTTTGATAATGATCTTAAGCACAGTGGAATTAAGGCTTCTTTGAAATCCCTTTTAGATAGTGAGTTAATGAGAGTGAAGCAATTATAACAGTTATAGCAGTTATAGCAAGAATGAAATAGACACAGTTATTTTTAAGTGGTTCAGAGCACTTAAAGCTCCTAGTCCACTCTTCTACTCCTCGAGTAGGAAATCCACTAAGGATGTCTTTTTACACTTTCTGAATCTCACAGATTCCTTCTGAGACGATGAGTCTGGCACTTCTTAGTTCACTCTTGAACTCTTCAAGTCCAGCAGACTTGGCTCTTCACAGTTCACTTAGAACTCTTCAAGTCATTCTGACTTGGAACTCTTACTTCAGTTGATTGATAGTTGTTGAGTTATGATTGATGCTAGTCAGTTGCTATTAAGCACTTGTTCGAAAGAACTGAGTAGCTGAGCAAGCTGACTCTTTTTTTCAAATTGTAGAGTTGAGCGTTGAGTGTTCTTGTGCGTTTTTGTTCAATGCTTGTTTTTTTTTTCTCTCTTCTGTATGTGATCTGTATATATGTGATCTTTGAAATCTATCCATTGAAGTCATTTGTTGAAGCATTAAATGCGTTTGACATATCTGAATTTTGATGGAGACTTTTCTGCACATCTTCTGAAATGTATTCTGGCCCACTGACACAGCAGACTACTTTCTCACCTAACACCTGAAAAGGTGTTTTCATCTGCCCTATGATCCTTTTCTTAGCTTCTTGAATACGTTCTTTTTGATGAATACTAAGGATATCTTTTGAACTGTTGGGACTGGTGAGTGCTTCAACGTTCAAAACCCATTCCACATTTGTTGGAATTTGCCTCCAAATAAAAGGTAGGGCTCGATGCTTCTAACACAAGGCAGATGATACTCTACGATCCATATCGTGGTGACTTGTCACATTAGTGCATGGTCTGAAGAGAACACTACGATCTCTTTCAAGCATTTGCACACTACGATCTTTGGACACTGCGATCTTTACTTGCTCATCTTGCAGACTCTATGTTTCCGAAAGCACACTGCGATCTCTGAGTTAGCTTCGACAAACTTCTGGACCACTCTACGATTTCTGGAGAGGTCCTTTAGGCAGATGCACTACGATCTTCTAAGCTCTACGTTCCTACCTTGGCTTCTGCACTCTGTTGATCAGCTTGATAGACTACGATTCTTGTGGAAACCTATCTACCTTTCAAGGCATAGATCAACATAACATCTTTGATCTCTTTATCTATTCATTCGTTTATAAAATGACGAATCATTACACTACTAGAAAATCAGCCTAAAGCGACGGTCGCCGACCATCGCAATAGGCCAAAAGACCGTCGCTAAAAGTTTTTAGCGACGGTCGTCACGACTAACCGTCGTCATAGAACCCGTCTTAAAGCCTATAGCGACGGTCTTTTTTAGCCTATAGCGACGGCCATGAGCCCTAGCTATAGGTCATGGAAAAATCGTGTATTTGCTCTTTTACCAACGATCATTGAGAGTTATTTCTACTACCATGACCAGTAGCTATAGATGTCTATAGCGACGCCTTTCGGTGACCGCCGTCGGTATAGGATGTGTTTTATAGAACACTATAGCTACTATTCGATGACGATCGCTATAGCCTTTTCATATATAAAAAAAAAATAATTAATAATGCACATTTATTCAACAAACACAAATTCAATATAAAATAAAATATAAAAATATTATATACATCATTTAAATCATTCACATTACAACATTACAATATAAGAAATAGATATTTTACAACATTACAATCATTCACAATACAATCATTACAACATTACAATCATTACAATACAATATTTTAGTTACATCTAAGAAGAGATGTTGAACTCGAGCGACCTCAATAGTCCATATTCTTGGAAAAGCTAATAGATGGAGCCACCAGAACATATTCCAAATATAATTTGCATCAAAACTCTTGACTTGGCAACTTCCGAATTGATCTTCGCATCAAAACTAGATATAATAATAAGCATATTTTTTAGCTAGCATAAACACATCTAAAACAAAATGAGTCCGGATACATTCTTTAAACAATAAAATGATTATTCTATGTCCGTATACGTATACGTAACTCTGACAACACAAAATATAAAGTCCTTACAACATGTAAAACCATAACCACACCTCACAGCATGGTTAGGATGTTTTACTGCCAACTAGGCTACACCTCATTCTCTATTATGAGATCAATAAATGGATTGAGCTTGGAATACATCAAAAACAAAAGTAGTTTACGTAGGAAATGAAATATTATCTACAAAATAAATAAATAAATAAATCACTCGGCCTACATAAATCACGAACAATCGAGCAAGCAAAGTTTACCACATATAATCAAAATTATTCGAGCATAAATCAGTAGAAATGATGAACAAAATGAAGAGAATCACGAAACAAATAAGATTACTGATATAAGAGAACGGGTTTGAATAAGAGAATGACCTTACCGAAAAGAGGCGGCGAGGTAACAAGAAGAAGAAGCTCTCAGTTATGCTTCCATACTAACAACATATTGCCCATGAGCTCCAAATTTGATCTTCACAATTAAGATATTGATACCTAGCCGCATGATTTGATGTTCTGCAGTCTCGATTGGCTTAGAGAAGAGGGAGATTAGGGCAATTTCTAAGATTAGGGTTTCTCGTACATGGCGGACGAGGACGTATACTGGATGGAGCTCATCAAGCCCTTGAGAATTAATTGGGAAATAATTCAGAGAGAGGGAGGGAAATAAGAAGTGGAACGAAAAATAACGAGGGAAAGAATGAAAACTTGTCAATATCGACGGCCAAATGGTGACCCTCGAAATAGATTATCATATACTGACGGTCAGCCTGTGACCATCGCTATTGAGACCCCATAGCGACAGTTCCGTCCCGACCGTCACTATAACTCGTCGCCTTATCTTGATTTTCTAGTAGTGTTAAAGGCTAAGATCAACCTAACAAATTTAATCTATCACTAAGCCCTTGTACATATATTCCTTGAAGGGCTTTACATATAATCATGAGTATTTACTTTAAATATCAAATCAAAATATGCGTACTTCCAACAGGGGTGATTATAGTGGACGGTCAAACCAGGCCACACGATCATGGAAGCTATTTTCAGGTAACCCAGAAAACGTTGGAACACGTAGTCTGACATGGTTTGACCGACATAGATCTAGCAACTCTGTTGTTATATGTATTTTATGTGATAGATCTCTTGACTTACATGCTGGTTACACACTGGACCCATTAGATCACAAAAATAATGCACGAGCAACAAGTAGTAGAAGCCCAAAGTAGGCTAGTCGAACTATTCTTCATTTCTGGGTAACCCAGAAAATGAAGAACAACTCTGACAGCTACTTTGAAGGCTTAAATCTTGTTGGTGTTATGCTGTTTTGCCATGTTTATTGTTGGATCATGTAGTATTGCACTAATACTACGAGATCTGGCCAATAATATCCCCAGAAACATCATCGATTGGAAATTAATATTGGTCCAACATGCTATCTTGAAACTGGCTGATAAATGTTCTTCAGCCTTAAGAACACCTAAGGCGACACTTTCTTTCGCTAAAGGCTATTGCGAGAGACTTTTTAATTTAATTATATTAAAATCTAAAAATTATGTTAATTATATTAAAATCTAAAAATTATTTAAAAATATAAAATAAATTCTAAAAATTATAAAATCAGTTTTAAAAATTATTTTAAGTTAAAAAAAAAATTAACTTTTAATAATTTGGCATATTTTTCATAAATATTAGTAATTATTGGAATATTAATAATATTTAATTTATTTAATAAATGCATTAAATAAATAAATAAATTAAAATGATTTTATTATATTAAAAATCATTCTAAATGATAATACGGTATTTAAAAATATTTGAAGTTATAAAATGTAACTTTTAATATTTTAAAATAAAATTCATTAATTAATTAATATTAATGATATTAGATTTATTTAATAATTATATTAAATAATTAGTATTAAAATGATTTTAATATTATAAAAATCATTTTAATGAAAATAAAGAGTTTAAGGAGATTCTAAGTTATAAAATATAACTTTTAATATTTTAAGATAAAATTCATTAATTATTTAATATTAATGATATTAGATTTATTTAATAATAATATTAAATAAATAGTTTAAAAATGATTTTATTGATTTAAAATCATTTTAATAGGATATAAATGGTTTAAAAATATTTTAAGTTATTAAAAATGTCTTTTAATATTTAGTAAATAATACTTTAATATTTAAATATTAATGGTAATTTTTAAAAATAATTTTAAATGTTTTAAAAATTATTTAATGGTAATATTAATACTTTAAAAAATATTTTGAGTTATTATAAATAACTTTAATATTTTAGCAATAGCTTCATTAATATTGGATATTATTTAAATATTAATGATAATAGAATTATTTAATATTTAAATCATTTAATGATGATTCCAGAGTTTGAAAAATCATGATAAATTATAATAATTAATTAGAAATTATTATAAGTCATTTATAAATAATATAATTGATGTTTAAATTATCTGGAATAATATTTAAGATACAGATTAGAGTTTTATTAACAACACACTCGATAATTACCCGATAAAGCCGTCAGTACACCAAAATGTTACCAAAATTTATTCATACCTATTTAGGTTGACCTGATAAATGTTTGTTGTGTCCTAACGACTGATAAACGTAGGTGACAATGTGATTAGGTTATCTGTTGACTATAAATAACAGTACGATGTGTTATAATATGTTATTCTAATCAATAGAACAATCTTATGAATGATAGGTCATTGAATTAAAGATAGAACTAAGTTGTGTAAGCAGCAGATCAGGCAAGTATCTTCACCCCTTGCATTTATTTTATGTAATGGATATTAGTAAGAAAGATTCAGAATTATATTATCATTGTGCCAGATTATTAACTCTATTGTTATTGATTATGTATCCAAAATTCATGCAAGTTCTTGAACTTTATTCGTTCATTGTTTATTAGTATAGTAAGATTCGATATATATATATATATATATATATATATATATTGTTTGTTAAATTCTAAGTATGGTTATACAAGTGTCCTCACTTGGATAATTATTGTACATGTTGATACATACTTGTTTATTTCCAGTATGTATACCCTAATTAAAAGTCGTCTAAGCTATTTGACTCAGCTAGACATAGATTTAAAAATATCAATGAACATGATAGAACCCTAATGATATCCAACCAAATTGTTTTGGTTCGGATTAAGGCTAAGTATGAACATCCCAAATTTGGGAAACTTTTGTGTGCCCAAGGCGGATAAGATGAACGAGAATATCGTTCTGGTATGTAGTATTGATCAATACAAGGCATAACGGGCTGATCACCCCCCGTGCCTGTAAGTTATGACGGTTTATAGATGAAGTTCTGTTTAACCTTTTTGAAAACTGAAAACTATGTTCAGAGTCTGTCGACTGCTCTCTATTTATAGTCAGTAAGTAGTTTCAAAAATTTGAAATAGAATTGATATGTTGATTAGAATTGTTTCAGTTACTTCAAAACTATTGCTTCGTTGTAGAAGTGTCACTCAAAGAAAATATTTAATCCTTTCAGCTAATGTTTATTATTGCTATTACTTGCTGGGCACTCAAATGCTCATTCTTGCTTAATTTAAATGTTTTCAGTTAAGTATGATCAACCAGAAGGTTCTGCCAGGAACAAAGGGAAAGGAAAGCTTTCAGAATAAGTTTGTGTTATCTTATGTAATAGCTAGACTTAAATAAGATGATGATATTTATTATCTATCATGTAATGAAATGTTTTAAGGTCGCGTACCTGGGATTTAGACAACTCTGATATGTAAATTAAGTTTGATATTTATGAAAATATTATTATTATTCCGCTCAAAGAAATGGTATCGTGAAGTACTGAATTCGGGTTTCAAGTACTTGAATTTGGGGGCGTCACATGTTGGTATCAGAGCTTTAGGGTTAGAAACCATAGGAGGGGGTAGACCTTAGGCTATAACCTTAGAGCAGAGGGAAACGTTGAAAGTACAAATAAGTCATATAGAGTTTAAAAGGAGATGAATCGAATAAATTCATCGTCAAATAAAATAAAAGATAACTTATATAAAGCTTTTACTTGTTGTGTGTATATATTATATGCTAATTAGGATAATTTATGCGTAGATGTCAGGAGGAAAAGGATTAGGACACCCTAAGATCATGAAGAAGGAGCTAATCTCCATAACCAAGCCAATATCAAAGCCAATAGCTGAAATAGAGGCTCACGTTGAAGATAACCTTGATGAGGTGATCATTTTGGAAAATATAGTACCGGACCCAGATATAGTGGGATTAACAGATAGTGATTTGAACACCGAAGTTGGAGCTGATCAAGCATCAACTAAAGTGCAGAGTTTGAGGAATAAGGTTTCTTCTCTAGAAAAGTTGTGGGAAATAGAAAAGCTACTAAATAGTCAATTGCGAAAGGCATTAATCGAAACGATGGAAGAACAAGATAAGCTTAAAATCCAAATTGATCAGATGGGAGGTAAAAGCAACATATTGTGTGCAGCTCCGACCAATAAGGGGAAAAGAAAGATAAAAGACCATGACTTAGGAAAATCTGATAATAACTAAGGGAAAAAGATATGTAATATTTACGGCCGTGAGGGACATACCTCTCCTCATTGCCCCAACTTTTAAGTAAGGTGCATGTTTTATTTGTGGATTGGAAGGTCATCGGGCGAAAGGTTGTCCAGAATCAGGAAAGAGGTGCAGGAAATAAGTAGAATTAATATTTGATTATGTATGTTTGGTAATGTGCGTGTGTAATGTAATATTCCCAACTTTTGTGGTCACAAAGGGATATCAGATGTTTAAAGCAGTATGTGTTATGCTACGTAAAGTATTTTGGAAATTACTAAATGAATATGAATCTATGTTTGATTAATGGAATAAGTTTGAAATATTAAACTTATACGATAAGGTTTAGAATGTAAGTTAATAAAGTATAATTTGACCAGACAATGCCGCCAAGACGTCAAACCTGAAACCAAAGGGAAGAAGAATCTGTCAACAATGCTGGAGGACAAATGTGACGCCCCCAAAATAGGTATACATCACCTATTCTGAATCGCCAAATACATGGTACAGAATACAAATACAACCTTAAATATACAACATGAGCTGTGAGTTTTAATACAAATATTATCTTCTAGACAGTATTCAAACTCAAAATAAGTCCTTAATACATTTATTATCACACTATTTCATAGAATAATGAGGACTACTAATGCTATCATCTGTACCGTCACTCCGTTCCCCGACTAGTCCCCGCTACGTTCTCATTTCCTAAAGAGAACAATGAAAGCAAAAGGGTGAGCTCAACTAGCCCAGTAAAAAATATTATGACTAAGATAATGCAGAATAAATTATCGTTAGCCTTTAACAATGTTAAACTAATACAATATAACAACCATCAAGTTTAACTGCAGCGGAACAAGCAATCCATTAAAAAAGTCAAGTAGAGAACAAAATCTATTATCTTCTATGATTTAAAAGGTTTTTCATCACTTTTATCGCTGAAACTCAGCTCAATAAATAATCCACATCATCCCTGCACTACGACCAATGATATTCATTAGTATCTCAACAACAAATTATCCATGCACTATGGGCTAAGGATATTCGTATTTTCATCAATGGTCATGATCATGCCATAAAACAATTCATCTTTGCACCCTTGGCCGAAGAGAATCCATAGCCATAATCATACCAAAAATTGTCCATCAATGCACTACAGGCTAATGAGGACTTTTTCCACATCATTTGTAACATTACGGTCATGATTATACCGAATAATCCCTGGTCATAATCATACCAAGTCCATCTATGCACTACAGGCAACATATAACTTTCAACATAATATAAACATGAGGATGATGACAATGATATAAGAATTCAATAAAACAAGTTCAAGAATAAATTTTAAAGATTTATAAATTAATTTCTCCAAGAACCAATAACGTTCAAATTGTCAACATGATATTGCTTTGTGGAGAAAAATTCAAGAATGCTCAGAAGAATATTTCCATGAAAAGATACTGGATGAAGCGCAAATATCCAGGATATTCTACTAATTTCATGGAGTATAGAAGCCAAAACTTTAACCAACTGAGTATAATAGAATATATGAAACTGCAAATAGATTTTCACCCGCCATGCAGTAATCCACGCAGACAGATCATTTTCACAATTTAATAAGGGCTGAATTCGAAGGATCATTCACCATGCATGTGGTAATCAACATAGACAGGTTATTCCAACAGAATAATAAAGAATGGAATAACAAGAGAATTCACCAGGCATGCGATAGACCGCACACATAGGTTATTCCAACATAATAATAAAGAATGGAGCCAGGTCATGCGTAATCCACATAGACAGGATATTCCAACAGAATAATAAAGAATGGAACCAGGTCATGCGTAATCCGCACAGACATGATATTCCAACAGAATAATAAAGAATGGAACCAGGTCATGCGTAATCCGCATAGACAGGATATTCCATCAGAATAATAAAGAATGGAATAACAACAGAAATCACCAGGCATGCGATAGACCGCACCGACATGTTATTCCAATAAAATAATAAAGAATCGAATAACAATAGAAGAATTTCACCATGTGTGTGGTACTTCGCATAGACATGTTATTCCAACATAATAATAAAGAATAGAATAACAACCCTTACGAATATTGAAAGAAAATAACTCTCTTCATGAATATGAAAGAATAATACCCCTTACAAGTATTGAAAGAAAATAATTTTCTTCATGAGTACGAAAGAATAATACCCCTTACCTTAAAAAGAAGAGTATTTTGACGGGTAGGGCGGGGATATACTTGAAGAAAACATGCACTATTTTCTATGCTCAAAGCTTTCTTAAACTCTAAGGAAATATGCTCAAGATTATAGAAGAAGAATTCTCTGAATTTCTAGTGTGATTTTCAATTCTAACTAAGCATCCTATTTATAGGAGAATGGAAAGGATACTATGCAATAAAATATATTATATTCATATATATATATATATATATATATTATAAAAATCTAATAAAACAAATAACTTTATAAAAGTATTCTATTTTATATAAAAAGATTTTACTATGCAAACACTATGTAGGCACTATACAAACACTATCCATAATAAAATATAATATATTCTATTTATAATCTAATAAAACAAATAACTTTATAAAAGTATTTTATTTTATATAAAAAGATTTTCCTATCTGAAAACACTATGCAGCACTATGCATAATAAAATATAATATATTCTATTTATAATCTAATAAAACAAATAACTTTATAAAAGTATTACATTTTATATAAAAGATTTTTGTTTTATTACATTTATAATAATAATAAAACAAAATTTATATATATATATATATATATATATATATATATATATATAAAAACTTCATGACTTCAATTCCTCAATATTTTTAATAACATTTATCATCATTATTATAATTCACAATATTAATCGATTAGGTCATTCCCAGGAAAGAGGGGGCTTTCCAATAAGGATTTCTCCCTATTAGCGCGCAAGTAGGTGACCAAACCTCTCCTTGCCAGAACTTATATACATCGTTAATATTGTAAATAATAATATGAATAACTTGTCATCTCAATTATTGATTTAATTATATATAAAATATCGATGATAATTGAATCAAATAACGTGAGATACTATACAACAATTCTTTCAGTAGCAATAATTGAACAAAACGGTGACTTCTCATATAAGCATCAATAATTAATACCGGTATTGCTACTATGCAATCACGCCAGACATTTTACTTTTACTACCGAGTAATTCAACAGTTTTTAATGGTAAAACTTCCATTTTGTTATTTTCATAAAAATATTTTTGTCGTTTTCTCAATCCGACAATAATTCCGTTGTGGGGTCCACCAATGATTGTGTCGTGTTACGAATATTCCCCGATAAAAAGAATATTTCCCGACCAATCGAATATTATATAACAACTTGCATACTTTTCAAAATTTATAAATATTACCCACAACTATAACATTATCTCAAATCCACACCATAATTTTAAAAAAAAAATATTTTGAGAAAATTAAATCTTTATTCGTAAAATTTGGGATTTTACAATCTCCCCTCCTTATAAAATTTCAACCTTGAAATTTACATACGTACCAGGTATGCCAAACAAATGAGAACACTTCGTCAGATTCTAACTATTGAGGTATAACCTTTTAGCTTATAATATATTCCTTCTTATCCATGATTTTAACAGATATTTCTTCATACGTTAAATCTTCCGCTATCTCATTCGGTTCTAACTCAATAATGTGGTTCGGGTCTTCCACATATTTACGTAACATGGATATGTGAAAAACGTTATGAACACGAGACATACTTGGTGGTAAACCGAGTCTATAGGCTACAGTTCCTACTCGATCGAGGATTTCAAATGGGCCAATTAAATCAAGGGTTGAGATTTCCTCTCTTCATCGATTATTGCTTCTAGAATAACGCCGTCTTGAAACTTCTTCTTCACATTCATCAGCTCTGAGTATGTAGCTTGCACGACTTTAACTTTATCGATTAAAGTCGATTCTACTCGTATATTCATTATCTTCACGTGGGTCCATATAGTCTTTAACTCTATCTTTATTCGTAAAATTTGGGATTTTACAATCTCCCCTCCTTATGAAATTTCGCCCTTGAAATTTACGTACGTACCTGGTATGCCGAACAAATGAGGACACTTCGTCAGATTCTAACTCTTGAGGTATAACCTTTGAGCTTATATTCCTTCTTATCCAAGATTTTAACAGATATTTCCTTATACGTTAAATCTTCCACTATCTCGTTCGGTTCTAACTCAATAATGCGGTTCGGGTCTTCCATATATTTACGTAACATAGATATGTGAAAAATGTTATGAACACGAGATATACTTGGCGGTAAAGAGAGTCTATAGGCCACAGTTCTTACTCGATCGAGGATTTCAAATGGGCCAATTAAATCAAGGGTTGAGATTTCCTCTCTTCATCGATTCTTGCTTCTAGAATAACGCCCTCTTGAACCTTCTTCTTCACATTCATCAGCTCTGAGTATGTAGCTTGCACGGCTTTAACTTTATCGATTAAAGTCGATTCTACTCGTATTTTCGTTATCTTCACGTGGGTCCATATAGTCTTTAACTCTATCTTCGTCATTTGTAAGTTATACGAAATGGGGTTTTTTTGTTAACAACGTCACACTCGTAACCGCATATGATCTTCTACTCAACACGTCAGCTACCACATTCGCTTTCCCACGATGGTATTGAATGGTATGGTCATAATCTTCAACAGCTCAAGTCAACGTCTTTGGTGCATTATACGTTCGTTTTGATTGAAGAAATACTTGAGGGTTTTAGAAATGGGTTTTTTACTGGGGTCAATACAAAATTCGATTTCACGCTCTAGGGGTAGGCTAAGAAGTCTTCAAGAATATGCCAAGAAATTTATTAACGATAGACATATCATTTAAAAAAATTGTGACTCTCATCCAAGACTTGGATAGTACGTCACATTGATACCTATCAACTTGCCATCGTCATTCACGACATCACCTACAGAAAGTCTGGCTTCGGTGCATTCCACACAAGGAAGTCAACAACGAAAGGATCGGGGCTCTTTACTTATGGCTTGATATGACAGTGATTAACTTTAGTGGTTTAGTTGCTTGAATTCTCATAACAGGTTGGTTAGGAATATGAAAGCTTACAACCTTACGAAAACAATCGATTTTAGCATGATGAGTAGTTAACCAATCAATCCCTAAAATCACATCAAATGCAAGTATTTTCAAAGAGATAAGATCGACAGGTAACGTGAAAGTATCGATTTGAATTAAACAAGATTTATAAATAGTGGATGTAACGAAGGTTTCTCCTAACAAAGTTTTAACAGATAAGTCAAAGTCTAATTTCTCAAGAGCCAAGTTCAAACGTTGAACACAACTAGGTGAAATACAAGAGTGGGTAGAACCGGTATCGAATAAGGTATAGACTTCATAAAACTTTATGATTAACTTACCCGTGATAACTTCGTTTGAGTTCCTCGACAAACACTCTCACTTAAACTACCGACTTTGACTTATCTAGGACATCATTTTGCATCATTATCCCAACTGGACTTGACTTCACTACACGACAAAATCAAGCTAGGTGACCTTCTCTTCCGCAATTGAAACACGCTTTGGATTGCTGCGTACAGCTTGGATGGATGTGTCCCTCCTGTCCGCATTTGAAACATACGACCGGTGGTCGTTCATCTTCCTTTGAAATGGGTGCTGGTGCTGCTGTCTTTCTGTAACGCCCCAGAAAATCGAACCTTTGTAAATACTTTTAATAATGAATAAAATAATATTATTTATTATTATTACGTATTGATAAGATAAATGTCGTTCTATAACCTAGAAACGTCGAAATGTCGTAGTATTTTAACTATGTGAATGAATTAAAGTGTTTGAATTTCTAAGACGAAAATAAAAGCTTTCCGAGAAATTTTTCGAAAAACACTATTCATCAATTTTTGCTCGGGAATTATTTTTGAACTTCTGAGAAATACGTAACGTTATAATATCGAGGTGATATTGATTAAGTAATAATAATCTAAGTATGGAAAACATAATATTTCACATACGGACCTAATTTGGGAATGTTAGGTTTATTAAGCGTTAAGGAAAGAAAGTTATCATCGTATGATGCGTATGTATTGTACGAAGTAATGAACGTAAGTATAATACTACGTATTATACTATGAAGAATGGAGATGAAATAACGTATATTACGAATAAATATACGAGCTAGCATACGAGAATTATACGTGGTGTATATATGTTAAGTTGTTAATTAAATGTAATGGACTTGTAGGATTATTAGCATAATTGTAGAAGTCCAATGGAAAGTGATATGCAAGCCCAAGTGTTTGATAAGTCATGAGTCCAAACTATTGTAATGTAAGCCCAATAAGAAATAAAGTAGATTAATTAGCAAGCCCAATGTGATTAAGCCATGATCCATGGAGCAATCCAAGTGTGATATGGATAGTCTTGATGGGCAAGCATTTTAAGTGGCCAACAAGTAGACTTGGTGAATAAGAAAGGAATAGTAAGGAGGTGAAAGTGTGGAGGTTATTAAGGAGGTGGATTAAAGGAGGTGGGATGGCCTAATTGACCATAATGCCCTAACTTAGGATTTCCTATAAATAGAGAAGCCTCACTTCATTTGTTGCTTGAAAAAATTTCATCCAACTCCTCTCAAGTTAAGTAGCTTATTGGTTTGAGAGAATAAGCTCACATAAGCACTTATAAGTCATTAAACCTTTGCTAGATTTTCCAAAGAGAAGTGAAGTAATAGTCTTCAAGGGTAAGACTCTTGTCTATTATATTTTTATCTCTACCATGATAAGATTGATAGAGAAGTATGATTGTATGCTAAGAACCTATAAGAAGTCATTGATGAATGAACTTAAGCCGAATAAGTTGAATAAGCAACTTGAACCTAAATAAGTTGATAATCTTGTGAAGAACTTATCATATGTTTGTCATATGATGTTAGTATGTTCAATATAGTATGAGAACATTGATTGATGGACTTAATTCCATATTAAGTCATAAGTATGAGAATTTGTAGTTAATAAGTTAAATAAGTCATTGAATTATGAGAATAAGTCAAAACCTACTTTGAGAATAAGTTGGTGTAACAAGTAACTTGTAATGTTCATATGTTGATTAAAATCCATTTAGAATGGTTAGTAATGAAGTTTTGCTAGAATTCACACGATTAGACGATAATCGTCGAATTTGTGAAACTCTGAGAATGGAAGTCGTATTTTGTGTTTGAAGTCAGAAACATTGGTTTTCAATGGAGACAAGTCATATTTGGCATTATAGAGTTATAGACTCGAAAATGACCGAGTTCTGACTTAGAACGAAGAAACGAGCATTGAACGTTCACGGACGTTTATCGTTTTCGTTAAAAATGAATTAATAGGTGAAATTTTAGCAAACGAAGTCAAATAGATAATTTTTTTGCACGAACGCATAGAGTATGTAATTTGTGAACCGTAAGCTTTTGAACGAGCCAATTCGGACTTATAACGAAGAAGTTATGTGTCCGGGAGTTTCGTAAAATTTACAAAATCTGCAAATTTTCTAAGGCCTGAGTTGGCCATGCTATTCAACCCAAGGCCAAATGATGGCACCAAGAATGCTTGAACGCGATGTCTGAGAACACATCATTAACTTGCGCCATGACCAACATGAAGAACAAAGACTCGCGCCACGTAGCGAGTCCGGTCTCGAAAGATCTCATGTTAACTCATGGCTTGCAGTCACGACTTATAAAAGCTATGGGTGGAACTGCAGCGCCAACCCTAGAATGTGGACAGTAAAGAATGTTTACAAGTATAACATGAACAGTAACTTAGTATAATAAACTGAGGAACTTAGTAAGATATTATAAGGTACTTATAAACCTTATGTATGTTGTCTAAAGGTTAAAGATATGTAATCAATCATGGGTGTAATGAGAACGATGTAATGAAAAGCCGAAACCCATAATAACAGATCTAAGTCAGGATTTAGATTGAGACGAAGGGTAAGATATACTAGTATACATACTGGATTATATATGACCTAATGTGGTACATTATATGATCATGTATTGTAGAAACTTAGAGACTTAAAGTGTACGTGTGATAATCGATGGCGAATCGTTGAAGGCAAGTATTCTAACCCTTGTTCCAGTTCAGTCTGGACAAGCTGTGTAATTCATGTATTCTTTCGCATGAAGTTTTTAACAAGGAAGTTAAAGCCAATTCTTTCGGCAAGATTTAGATTATATTTCTATCAAGCATGATAATGTTTACCGAGTTATATTGGTGTGGTTTTCAATCGAAGACCGAGTATGCTAAAATGTTTTTGTCATTTAACGACAGGCACATGAGGTTGCCACAACTTAAACGTATACACGTTTAATGAATGTAGTGTTGATCAACATAGAGTACTATGGGTTGATCACCCAGAAGTGCTCTTAAGATATGCCGGACTTACGGACTTAGTGTCGGGTTGTCCTTTTCAAAAGAAATTATAAACTGCTCATAGTCTTGAGCCATAATTGATATTCTAATGAATATTGTTGTTGAAAAAATGTTTTAAATGAAAAGAAGTGCTATTTTGAATTATCGATAGTACTTCGTAACTATTGTTCAGTTACTGAAGATATATAAGTTCTATGTTTCAAGCATGTTGTTTATTAGAATTGTAGTACTTGCTGAGCTAGTCATGCTCACTCTTGCTTGAACCATATGAACACAACTAAGATCGAGCGGACCGAAGGCTCCAGCAAGGACAAGGGCAAGGCGAAGACGAACCCTTAGATTACTTATGTAATAGTATAGTTGAATTTCTGTAATATATTGAATATTATGATAAGAATGAACGAATGGGTTATAAAGAACTTGTGAAATGTAATATTATTTTGAATATATAGAAGATATATTAGTTCTTTTGAGACTTTTTAATTGAATGAATGTATGAATGGTAGTACTGTGTAGCACCATCTGTCGGGTTGGAAGATACCCGAATTTGGGGGCATCACACTTTCAATCATTATTGAACCTTCTCTTCTTAACATTTCCACTTCTATTATCTTGGCCATGATTACCACCGAAGTGGTTACCATTCTTGGTATGATAATTTCCCCCACGATGGTTATCATTGTTCCGATGGTCGTTGCCACCGGTACGATTATTATCGTGTTGTTGGTCGTTGCCTTTTGGTTGTGCTGACTCATTATCGCGCTCCACTAACTGAGCTCTATTCACAACATCTAAATATAAACAAAATTGGGTGAAAAATGAGGTATTGACGTATATCGAATTTCAAACCTCGCAGAAACATTCACGTCATTCGCTCCTTATTATCGACCAAATGGGATGCAAACCGGGATAACTCCCCAAACTTAGCCTCGTACTGCGACACTGTCATATTGTTTTGCTCCAGCTTGATAAATTTCACCTCCTTCATGTGACGAATACTTTCAGGAAAGTACTTGTCGTTGAAAAATTCTTGAAATTTCTCCCAAGATATCTTGAGTGCGTCAGGCTGGGTACGCTTTACAGATTCCCACCAATAATCTGCCTCTTCACGCAACATAAAGGTGGCAAAGAGAACCTTTTGCTCCTTGGAGCATCCTAAGACATCAAATATCTTGGCGATCTGTTTTAACCACGTCTCCGCCTTAAGTGGTTCTGGCTTTCCCAAAAACTCCGGCGGTCCCAGCTCTTTGAACTGCTTAGCAGTGACCAGCCGTGGGTTGCCATTGTTTCCACCTGCTTTTTGAACAGGAGTCTCTCTCGCCTAATGTTGCATGAATTGCATAAAGCCTCTGAACATCCCATCGTTCATCATTTTGATCGGTGTTGTTGTTTACTTGAGGATTATTGTCTTCCTATTGCACATTATCCTGGTTATTGATCGTTGGTGACTCAACGGTCTCATGTGCTTCATTGCTATTATCAACATTCTTGGATGTCATTTTCAAATACTGCCACAAAACAAGGGTTAATTAACATATAACATATTATCCCTATACTCTGACCGACCAATTAAATACCAAATAAACTTAGGTAGGTCATACTAGCGAAGGAATTTCCCGTCTCTCCCCACCTAGTTCCTGTCTCACATCTCGGCCGGGATCATATCCTAAGCTTTGATACCAACCTGTGGCGCCCAAAAATAGGTATACATCACCTATTCCGAGTCGCCAAATACATGGTACAGAATACAAATACAACCTTAAATATATAGCATGAGCTGTGAGTTTTAATACAAATATTGTCTTCTAGACAGTATTCAAACTTAAAATAATTCCTCAATACATTTATTATCACACTATTTCATAGAATAGTGAGGACTACTAATGCTATGATTTGGACCGTCACTCCGTTCCCCGACTAGTCCCTGCTACGTTCTCATTTCCTAAAGAGAACAATGAAAGCAAACGGATGAGCTCAACTAGCCCAGTAAGAAATATTATGACTAAGATAATGTAGAATAAATTATCGTTAGCCTTCAATAGTGTTAGACTGATACAATATAACAACCATCAAGTTTAACTGCAGTGGAACAAGCAATCCATTAGAAAAGTAAAGTAGAGAACAAAATCTACTATCTTCTATGATTTAAAAGGTTTTTCATCACTTTTATCGCTGAAACTGAGCTCAATAAATAATCCACATCATCCCTGCACTACGGCCAAGGATATTCATTAGTATCACAACCACAAATTTTCCATACACTACGGGCCAAGGATATTCGTGTTTTCATCAATGGTCATGATCATGCCATAAAACAATTCATCTTTGCACCCTTGGCCGAAGAGAATCCATAGCCATAATCATACCAAAAACTGTCCATTAATGCACTACGGGCTAATGAGGACTTTTTCCACATCATTTGTAACATTACAGTCATGATTATACCGAATAATCCCTGGTCATAATCATACCAAGTCCATCAATGCACTATAGGCCACAGATGACTTTCAACATAATATAAACATGAGGATGATGACAATGATATAAGAATTCAATAAAACAAGTTCAAGAATAAATTTTAAAGATTTATAAATTAATTTATCCAAGAACCAATAACGTTCAAATTGTCAACATGATATTGCTTTGTGGAGTAAAATTCAAGAACGCTCAGAAGAATATTTCCATGAAAAGATACTAGATGAAGCACAAATATCCAGGATATTCTACTAATTTCATGGAGAATAGAAGCCAAAACTTTAACCAACTGAGTATAATAGAATATATGAAACTATAAATGGATTTTCACCCGCCATGCAGTAATCCATGCAGACCGATCATTTTCACAAGTTAATAAGGGCTAAATTCGAAGGATCATTCACCATGCATAAGGTAATCAACATAGACAGGTTATTCCAACAGAATAATAAAGAATGGAATAACAAAAGAATTCACCAGGCATGTGATAGACCGCACAGACAGGTTATTCCAACATAATAATAAAGAATGGAACCAAGTCATGCGTAATCCACACAGACAGGATATTCCAACAGAATAATAAAGAATGGAACCCGAGTTAAATGCGTAATCCGCATGCATGTGATATTCCAACAGAATAATAAAGAATTGAATAACAACATAATTCACCAGGCATGCGATAGACCGCACAGACATGTTATTTCAACAGAATAATAAAGAATGGAATAACAACAGAATAATTTCACCATGTATGCGGTACTTCGCATAGATAGGTTATTCCAACATAATAATAAAGAATGGAATAACAACCCTTACGAGTATTGAAAGAAAATAACTCTCTTCATGAATACGAAATAATAATACCCCATACAAGTATTGAAAGAAAATAATTCTCTTCATGAATACGAAAGAATAATACCCCTTAACTTAAAAAGAAGAGTATTCTGACGGGTAGGACGGGGATATACTTGAAGAAAACTTGCACTATTTTCTATGCTCAAAGCTTTCTTAAACTCTAAAGAAATACGCTCAAGATTATAGAAGAAGAATTCTCTGAATTTCTGGTGTAATTTTCAATTCTAACTAAGCATCCTATTTATAGGAGAATGGAAAGGATACTATACAATAAAATATAATATATTCAATATATATATATATATTATTTAAAATCTAATAAAACAAATAACTTTATAAAAGTATTCTGTTTTATATAAAAAGATTTCTGTTTTATTACATTTATAATAATAATAAAACAAAATTTATATATATATATATATAAACTTGCGTGACTTCAATTCCCTCAATATTTTTAAGAACATTTATCATCATTATTATAATTCACAATATTAATCGATCAGGTCGTTCCCAGGAAAGAGGGGGCTTTCCAATAAGGATTTCTCCCTATTAGCGCGTAATTAGGTGACCAAACCTCTCCTTGACAGAACTTCTAGACATCGTTAATACTGCAAAAAATAATTTGAATAACTTGTCATCTAAATTATTAATTTAATAATATATAAAATATCGACAATAATTGAATCAAATAACGTGAGATACTATGCATCAATTACTGTAGCAATAATTGAACAAAACTGAGTGACTTCTCACGTAAGCATCAATAATCAATATCGTGTGCTACTATGCAACCACGCGTATTACTGTACTTTTACTATCGAGTAGTTCAACAGTTTTAACGGTAAAACTTCCGCCGTTATTTTCATAAAAATATTTTTGTCGTTTTCTCAATCCGATGAATAATTACGTATGGTGTCCACCAATGATTTGTCGTCGTCATTTAATATTCCCCAACAAAAGAATATTCCCCAGGCAATCGAATATTATATAACAACTTGCATACTTTTCAAAATTTATAAATATTACCCACAACTATAACATTATCTCAAATCCACACCATAATTTTGAAAAAAATATTTTGAGAAAATTCAATCTTTATTCGTAAAATTTGGGATTTTACAACTAAAACCAGACCTGATGCAGAATTTCGTGAACTTGGTAGCTCAGGCTATGCAGAATGGAATGCAAGCCGCGGGAAATCAGCCAGACATTCAATTTGCGAACTTCAAGGATTTTAAGGCTGTAGGACCGCCAAAATTTAGAGGTACCACTGACCAGATAGAAGCCCAAACTTGGGTTAAGGAAATAGAAAAAGCATTTGTAATCGCTAGGGTAGCTTAGGGGCAAAAGACAACTTTTTCCACCTATATGATGAAAGGAGGGGCGAATTTCTGGTGGGAGGTAAATCAAGCTAGGGCAGGAGAAGGATTGATAGCATGGACTAGGTTTAAGACGCTGTTCTTTGAGAACTATTTCTCGTCTAGTGTGCAGGCTAGGATGGAGGTGAAGTTTTTAGAATTGAAGCAGAAGAACTTAACAATTGTAGAGTATACCGCAAAGTTCAATGAATTAGCTAGGTTCGCTCTGCACCAAGTGGATACGGAGGCTAGAAAGGCAAGGAGGTTTGAGCTAGGCCTAAAACCCTGGCTCTATAATAAGGTGGCGGTATTGCAGATCAATACATTTGCCGCACTCTTAGAAAAGGCTATCATAGCTGAAGGGGGAAGTGAGGCCATGAGCCTCTACAATAAGGAGAGAAAGAATAAGGGTGAGGGAGCCGGGAAGGTAGAAGCAAGTAGTGGAAGTAGGGGTGAGAGAAGAAAGTAGAACAATTTTGGAAGTGTTTAAGTCAAGCAGGAAGGTCTGAAGAAGCAGGTTTTGCAGTGTAAGAATTGTGGGAAGAATCATTCAGGTGAGTGTCTTAAGGGTAAGTTTGTGTGCTATAAGTGTGGGCAGGAGGGACATATCTCTCCTAACTGCCCCAATCCAAGGATGAGCAATGTGTGTTTTCTGTGTGGATCCATGGAGCATAAGGTGAAGGACTGTCCAAAAAGGAGAATGGATATAGGAAGCGTGAATGCGGGAAAAGGCAGTGGAACACTGGCGATAACGGGACCAACTTCAATAAAATCAATTGCAAGAGTCTTCAACAAAACGGTTCAGGATACCGTAGTAGCCGGGGATGGAACTCCAGGTATTATTCGTATGAATTTTATTTTCGTATATATGATTTTTCTTAAATATAGTAAATTATGTTATGAAGAAATTTTAAAGGAGAAATTTGAGTTCTGTTAGAAATCAAATTTCCGTATAATCAGATAGACAAGCTTTATGTTGAATAATTAAAGATCAGTTCGATCGAATCTGATCGAGATCTACTTGAAGTGATTGTGTATGCTATTTGTCCCAGCGTTTATAAGTTTTTAAGCGGTGATTCCGGGGACGGAATCCTTATAAGGGATGGTGGATGTAATAACCCAATATTTTCAATAAGAAATTTTGTGAATAATTTTTTTAATATATATAAAGGTGGGAATATGTGCAAAATAAAGTATATATATATATATATATATATATATATATCAGATAAATAAATTTATTTATTAGATGTAAATAATTTCTTTGTAAAATTATTGATCATTATAGATTATATTCTTATAATAAATTAATTTTGTAATAAAATATTTATTATTTATTTTCCATGGAAATATGATTATTATATATATGATATGATTATAAGGATTATTATGATATGTATTTTTATTATAGTTAAGTTAATTATTTTAACTTAATTTATAATGGTATATATGAAGGTTATGTCGGATATTGATTCAAAACCCTAATTCTAGATTTTGAATAAGGAATGAGAATATTAATAAAATATTATTTATATTTTAGTAATATAAACATGTCTGATATATGCGTAATGTTAATGTGTGGAACAGTTATAGTAAAACAGTGCAAAACCCTAGCGTTACTGATAAACTATAGTACATAAGTCAATTACGACTGTAAGATTTGTTAAGTTGTTGTGTTATATATTTAATGACAATTATTATAGATTTAATGTTAATTAGGTACACCCTAATTAATATTTTGGAACCCTAATTACTAAAATAGAACCCTAATTGCTAAGTTATAACCCTAATTATTAATTTAGCAAGGTTAATGGTAATTAGTATATTATAAAGGCTAATTTACAAATCCTAGGTGATTAGGAAACCTAATTTAATTAGGGAACCCTAATTCACATTTTTAGAAACTAAAATTCCCATTTTAGCCCTAATTATATAATCCTAGATAATGAACTTAGGGTTAAACCCTAAGGGTTAGAATAAATTGCCAACTTTGCCACTAAAAGTAAAAACCAAATGATATAATTGCCCTTTAAATTATTTTAATAGATAACTTGTATAAGTTGTAATAACTTTAGTTGGTGACCAACTCTAGCTAGCCATGTGCCTATAAACCATACAAATCAGCCACTTTCACATCCAAGTGCACTGCATCTATGTCATTATATAAGATCAAAGAGAGAGAAAGGTTACTAACTTACTCATTTTACTTACCAACACTCAACTCACTTCTCTCTCACCCAAACCTCCGAAATTTCCTTGCTAGATCAGTCACAAACAAGCCCCACTATCACTTATATCAAATCAGTAGCCAAGAATCAGAATTTGATTAAAAAGAGGTATAAACCTAACCCTAGAAATTTGATCTTTAAAGTCATGTTAGAAGTTATGTTTAAATGTTTAAATATATTGTTTGTAGTGTCTATAACTGATCTGGGTTTGCACATGTTAGATCCATAACATCTAAGTGCACAAATTTGAAGTTTTTAAAAATCTGGAAAAATTTCAAGATGTTGTCTGACAATGAATGTCAGACCATCTAGATCTCATCCTGTTTATGTTTTTAGTTGTTTAAATGTTTAAACATGTAGTATGTTATTATATCTTTAATCTAGAATTAGAATCAGGGTCAGAGGATGTGTAGATTTCATGTTATTCTTGGTCAAACTCGGAGTTGACCGAGCATAACTAGGTAATTATGGGTAACCTAGAAATTTCCCAGATCGTGTCTGACAAGCTTTTGATGGTCCCAGATCTGACAGGTTGTTGTTGTTATGTTATTGTTGTTGCATCTAACTTGTAGTATGTTGTTTGGACTACATGTTTATGCCTTCAAATCTCCTAAACATTAAAGGGGGTGATTATAGTGGACGGTCAAACCAGGCCACACGATCATGGAAGCTATTTTCTAGGTAACCCAGAAAACGCTGGAACATGTCGTCTGACATGGTTTGACCGTCATAGATCTAGCAACTCTGTTGTTGTTATATGTATTTTATGTGATAGATCTCTTGACTTACATGCTGGTTACACACTGGACCCATTAGATCACAAAAATAATGCACGAGCAACAAGTAGTGGAAGCCGAAAGTAGGCTAGTCGAACTGTTCTTCATTTCTGGGTTACCCTAAAAATGATGAACATCTATGATAGCTACTTTGAAGGCTTAAATCTTGTTGGTGTTATGCTGTTTTGCCATGTTTGTTGTTGGATCAAGTAGTATTGCACTAATTCTACAAGATCTGACCAATAACATGCCCAGAAACGTCATAGATTGGAAATTAATGTTGGTCAAACATGCTATCTCGAAACTAGCTGATGAATGTTCTTCAGCCTCAAGAACACCTAAAGGCGACACTTTCTTTTGCTAAAGGCTATAGCGACAGACTTATTAAATTTAATTATATTAAAATCTAAAAATTATTTAAAAATAGAAAATAAATTCTAAAAATTTTAAAATCAATTTTAAAAATTATTTTAAATTTATAAAAATTAACTTTTAATAATTTGACATATTTTCCATAAATATTAGTAATGGTTGGAATATTATTAATATTTAATTTATTTAATAAATGCATAAAATAAATAAATTAAAAAGGATTTATTATATTAAAAATCATTTTAAATGGTAATAAGGTATTTAAAAATATTTTAAGTTATAAAATGTAACTTTTAATATTTTAATACAAAATTCATTAATTAATTAATATTAATGATATTAGATTTATTTAATAATTATATTAAATAAATTAGTTTAAAAATGATTTTAATATTATAAAAATTATTTTAAATGAAAATAAAGAGTTTAAAGATATTCTTAGTTATAAAACATAACTTTTAATATTTTAAGATAAAATTCATTAATTATTTAATATTAATGATAATAGATTTATTTAATAATAATATTAAATAAATAGTTTAAAATGATTTTATTGATTTAAAAATCATTTAAAGAGGATATAAATGGTTTAAAAATAGTTTAAGTTATTATAAATGACTTTTAATATTTAGTGAATAATACTTTAATATTTAAATATTAATGGTAATTGTTTAAAAATGATTTCATATTAATACTTTAAAAATATTTTGAGTTATTATAAATAACTTTAATATTTTAGTAATGGCTTCATTAATATTTGAATATTATTTAAATATTAATGATAATAGAATTATTTAATATTTAAATCATTTAATGATGATTCCAGAGTTTAAAAAATCATGATAAATTATAATAATTAATTAGAAATTATTATAAGTCATTTATAAATAATATGATTGATGTTTAAATTATCTAGAATAATATTTAAGATACAGATTAGAGTTTTTTTAATAATAAACTCGATAATTACTCGATAAAGCCGTCGGTACACCAAAATGTTACCGAAATTTATTCAAACCTATTTAGGTTGACCTGATAAATGTTTGTTGTGTCCTAACGACTGGTAAACGTAGGTGACAATGTGATTAAGTTATGTGTTAACTATAAATAACAGTACGATGTGTTATGATATGTTATTCTAATCAATAGAACAATCTTATGAATGATAGGTCGTTGAATTAAAGATAGAACTAAGTTGTGTAAGCAGCAGATCATACAAGTATCCTTACCCCTTGCATTTATTTTATGCAATGGACATGAGTAAGAAAGTTTCAGAATTATATTATCATTGTGCCTGATTATTAACTCTATTATTATTGATTATGTATCCAAAATTCATGCAAGTTCTCAAACTTTATTCGTTCATTGTTTATCAATATAGTAAGATTCCGATATATATATATATATATATATATATATATATATTCGTTAAATTCTAAGTATGGTTATACAAGTGTCCTCACTTAGATAATTATTATTTATGTTGATACATACTTGTTGATTTCCAGTATGTATACCCTAATTAAAAGTCGTCTAAGCTATTTGACTCGGCTAGACACAAATTTAAAAATATTATTGAACATGATAGAACCCTAATGATATCCAACCAAATTGTTTTGGTTCGGATTCAGGCTAAGTATGAACATCCCAAATATGGGTAACTTTTGTGAGCCCAAGGCGGATAAGATGAATGAGAATATCATTCTGGTATGTAGTATTGATCAATACAGGGCATAACAGGTTAATCACCCCCTGTGCCTGTAAGTTATGATGGTTTACAGATGAAGTTCTGTTTAACCTTTTTGAAAACTGAAAATTATGTTTAGAGTTTGTCGACTGCTCTCTATTTATAGTTAGTACGTAGTTTCAAAAATATGAAATAGAATTGATATGTTGATTAGAATTATTTAAGTTACTTCACAACTATTGCTTCGTTATAGAAGTGTCACTCAAAGAAAACATTTAATCCTTTCAGCCAATGTTTATTGTTGCTATTACTTGTTGGGCACTCAAATGCTCATTCTTGCTTAATTTAAATGTTTTCAGTTAAGTATGATCAACCAGAAGGTTCTGCTATGAACAAAGGGAATGGAAAGCTTTCAGAATAAGTTTGTGTTATCTTATGTAATAACTAGACTTAAATAAGATGATGATATTTATTATCTATCATGTAATGAAATGTTTTAAGGTCGCATACCTGGGATTTAGAGAACTCTGATATGTAAATTAAGTTTGATATTTATGAAAATATTATTATTTTTCTGCTCAAAGAAATGGTATTGTGAAGCACTGAATTCGGGGTTCAAGTACTTGAATTTGGGGGCGTCACACTACGTACTTCGATTACTGACTTAGGTTGCTCCTAACTCTGTATTGCTTCAATCTTTACTCTAACAATTATTGAGTAGTGACTTCTTACGTAAGAATCAATAATTAGAATTATTCTGCAATACCGTGTGCTACTGTGCAACAACGCGTATTACTTTACTTTACCCACCGGGTATTCCAAAAGTTTTAATGGTAACCGTTACGCCATTATTATTAAAAAAAACTTTGTGTCATTTTCTTCATCCGACAGTTTTCCGTTAGGAGGCCCACAAATAGCTGCGCCGTCGTACGAATATTCCCCGACAACAAGAATATTCCACGACCAAACGAATATTCCCCAACAATAATGAGTATTTCATAACCACTTGCTTATTTAAAATATTTACGCATTTTATCCCTAACTAACCACATTAATCAAATAAAACCCTTACTATTTCAAAATAATGGAAATTTAATTTTATAAAAAGTTAGGGTCTTACAGTTATACAGAACTTCATCCGCAAATCGTTATGACTTACGGGCACGGACGATGATCAGCCCGGTATGCCTTGTATTGATCAATACTATGTGTTAGAACGATATTTTCGCATATCATATCCGCCTTGGACGCATAAAAATTTCCCATGTTCGGGATGTTCATACTCAGTCTGGAATCCTAACTAAAATAATTCGGTTGGATAATAATAATTTTCTATCATGTTCAACGATATGTTTAAATCTATGTCCTGCCGGGTTAAATATCTTAGACGACTGTAAATTAATGTATACATACCGGAATTTAATAAGTATGTATCAACAAATGTTTAAATTCAACCATTATCCAAGTGAGGACACTTGCATAAACAAACTTAGCTATTTAACAAATATAATATATCTTAATCATACAGTAATACTACACTGGTAAACAATGAATGAATAGAGTTCGAGAACTTGTATAAATACAAAGATTTAGATACATGATCAATAATAGTAGAGTTAAGAAACTTGTACAACAATAATATAGTTTAGAAATTTTTGCTTACACATGTCCATTGCATAAAGTAAATGCAAATGTTAAGATACTTACCTGATTTCCTGCTTACGGCTACACAACTTAGTTCTATCTTTTATACAAAGACCTATCATTAATAAGATTATTCTTTTGGTTAGAATAATACATTGTAACACATAATACTACTATTTACAGTCATCACATAACTTAAACACATTTTCACATATTTATATCAGTTATTAGAACATAAACAACCAACCACTTATATTCCCGGACAATAATGATTATTTTATAACCACTTGCTTATTTAAAATATTTGCGCATTTTATCCCTAACTAACCACATTAATCAAATAAACCCCTTACTATTTCAAAATAATGGAAATTCAATTTTATAAAAATTTGGGGTCTTACAATTATACAGAACTTTATCCGTAAACCGTTTTGACTTACGGGCACAAAGGGTGATCGACGTTATGCCTCAGATGATCAATACTATGTGTTAGAACGATATTTTCGCTTATCATATCCGCCTTGGGCGCATAAAAATTTCCCATATTCGGGATGTTCCTACTCAATTAGGAATCCTAACCAAAATAATTCGGTTGGATAATAATAATTTTCTATCATGTTCAACGATATGTTTAAATCTATGTCTAGCAGGGTTAAATAGCTTAGACGACTTTAAATTAATGTATACATACTGGAATTTAATAAGTATGTATCAACAAATGTTTAAATTTAACCATTATCCAAGTGAGGACACTTGCATAAACAAACTTAGTTGTTTAATAAATACAATATATCTTAATCATACAGTAATACTACACTGGTAAACAATGAACGAATAGAGTTCGAGAACTTGTATGAATACAAAGATTTAGATACATGATCAATAATAGTAGAGTTAAGAAACTTGTACAACAATAATATAGTTTAGAAATTTTTGATTACACATGTCCATTGCATAAAGTAAATGCAAATGTTAAGATACTTGCCTGATTTCCTGCTTACGGCTACACAACTTAGTTGTATCTTTTATACAAAGACCTATCATTAATAAGATTATTCTTTTGGTTAGAATAATACATTGTAACACATAATACTACTATTTACAGTCATCACATAACTTAAACACATTTTCACATATTTATATCAGTTATTGGAACATAAACAACCAACCACTTATATTCCCCGACAATAATGAGTATTTTATAACCACTTGCTTATTTAAAATATTTGCGCATTTTATCCCTAACTAACCCCATTAATCAAATAATCCCCTTACTATTTCAAAATAATGGAAATTAAATTTTATAAAAATTTGGGGTCTTACAATTATACAGAACTTTATCCGTAAACCGTCATGACTTACGGGCACAGAGGGTGATCAGCCCGTTATGCCCTGTATTGATCAATACTATGTGTTAGAACGATATTTTCGCTCATCATATCCGCCTTGGGCACATAAAAATTTCCCATGTTCAGGATGTTCATACTCAGTCTAGAATCCTAACTAAAATAATTCGGTTGGATAATAATAATTTTCTATCATGTTCAACGATATGTTTACATCTATGTCTAGCTGGGTTAAATAGCTTAGACGACTTTTAATTAATGTATACATACTGGAATTTAATAAGTATGTATCAACAAATGTTTAAATTCAACCATTATCCAAGTGAGGACACTTGCATAAACAAACTTAGCTATTTAACAAATAGAATATATCCTAATCATACAATAATACTACACTGGAAAACAATGAACGAATAGAGTTCGAGAACTTGTATGAATACAAAGATTTAGATATATGATCAATAACAGTAGAGTTAAGAAACTTGTACAACAATAATATAGTTTAGAAATTTTTGCTTACACATGTCCATTGCATAAAGTAAATGCAAATTTTAAGATACTTGCCTGATTTCCTGCTTACGGCTACACGACTTAGTTCTATCTTTTATACAAAGACCTATCTTTAATAAGATTATTCTTTTGTTTAGAATAATACATTGTAACACATAATACTACTATTTACAGTCATCACATAACTTAAACACATTTTCATATATTTATATTAGTTATTGGAACATAAACAACCAACCACTTATATTCCCCAACAATAATGAGTATTTTATAACCACTTGCTTATTTAAAATATTTGGGCATTTTATCCCTAACTAACCACATTAATCAAATAAACCCCTTACTATTTCAAAATAATGGAAATTAAATTTTATAAAAATTTGGGGTCTTACAGTTATACAGAACTTCATCCGCAAACTGTCTTGACTTACTGGCACGGAGGGTGATCAGCCCAGTATGCCCTGTATTGATCAATACTATGTGTTAGAATGATATTTTCTCTTATCATATCCGCCTTGGGCGCATAAAAATTTCCCATGTTCGGGATGTTCATACTCAGTCTGGAATCCTAACCAAAATAATTCGGTTGGATAATAATAATTTTCTATCATGTTCAACAATATGTTTAAATCTATGTCCTACCAGGTTAAATATCTTAGACGACTTTTAATTAATGTATACATACCAAAATTTAATAAGTATGTATCAACAAATGTTTAAATTCAACCATTATCCAAGTGAGGACACTTGCATAAACAAACTTAGCTATTTAACAAATAGAATATATCTTAATCATACAGTAATACTACACTGGTAAACAATGAACGAATAGAGTTTGAGAACTTGTATGAATACAAAGATTTAGATACATGATCAATAATAGTAGAGTTAAGAAACTTGTACAACAATAATATAGTTTAGAAATTTTTGCTTACACATGTCCATCGTATAACGTAAATGGAAATGTTAAGATAATTGCCTGATTTCCTGCTTACGGCTACATAACTTAGTTCTATCTTTTATACAAAGACCTATCATTAATAAGATTATTCTTTTGGTTAGAATAATACATTGTAACACATAATACTACTATTTACAGTCATCACATAACTTAAACACATTTTCACATATTTATATCAGTTATTGAAACATAAACAACCAACCACTTATATTCCCCGACAATAATGAGTATTTTATAACCACTTGCTTATTTAAAATATTTGCACATTTTATCCCTAACTAACCACATTAATCAAATAAACCCCTTACTATTTGAAAATAATGAAAATTTAATTTTATAAAAATTTGGGGTCTTACAATTATACAAAACTTTATCCGTAAACCGTCATGACTTACGGGCACAGAGGGTGATCAGCCCGTTATGCCCTGTATTGATCAATACTACGTGTTAGAACGATATTTTTTCTCATCATATCCGCCTTGGGCGCATAAAAATTTCTCATGTTCGGGATGTTCATACTCAGTCTGGAATCCTAACCAAAATAATTCGGTTGGATAATAATAATTTTCTATCATGTTCAACGATATGTTTAAATCTATGTCTAGCCGGGTTAAATAGCTTAGACAACTTTTAATTAATGTATACATACCAGAATTTAATAAGTATGTATCAACAAATGTTCAAAGTCAATCATTATCCAAGTGAGGACACCTGAATAAACAAACTTAGCTATTTAACGAATAAAATATATCTTAATCATACAATAATACTACACTGGTAAATAATGAACGAATAGAGTTCGAGAACTTGTATGAATACAAAGATTTAGATACATGATCAATAACAGTAGAGTTAAGAAACTTGTACAACAATAATATAGTTTAGAAATTTTTGCTTACACATGTCCATTCCATAAAGTAAATGCTAATGTTAAGATACTTGCCTGATTTCCTGCTTACGGCTACACAACTTAGTTCTATCTTTTATACAAAGACCTATCATTAATAAGATTATTCTTTTGGTTAGAATAATACATTGTAACACATAATACTACTATTTAAAGTCATCACATAACTTAAACACATTGTCACATATTTATATCAGTTATTGGAACATAAACAACCACTTATCATATCAAACTATGTGGGTCCGGATTAATTTCAAAAATAATTCGGTGTACCGACGGCTTTATCAGATAATTATCGAGTTTATTTTTAATAAAATGTTATTCTATAGCTTCAAATACCAGTTATATTATTTTTCAGTGGCTCATATTAATTTTTAAATAATTATTATCATTTCTCATGATTTTTCAAACACTGAAATTATTTTTAAATAATTAAATACTAAATAATTCTATTATCATAAATATTTAAATAATATTAAAATAATAATGAAATCCTTGCCAAAATATTAAAGTTATTTATAATAACTCAAAATATTTTAAAACATTAATATTACCCTTAAATTATTTTTAAAACATTTAAAATCGGTTTTAAATAATTACCATTAATATTCAAATATTAATTTATTTTTCATCAAAATATTAAAAGTCATTTATTAAAACTTAAAATATTTTTAAATAATTTATATCCTTTTAAAATGATTTTTAAATCAATATAACAATTTTAAACTATTTATTTAATATAATTATTAAATAAATCTAATATCATTAATATTAAAATTATTAATGAAATTTGCCTTAAAATATTAAAAGTCATCCTTTATAACTTAAAATATTTTAAAACACTTTATTATAATTTAAAATAATTTTATAATAATAAAATCATTTTAACCAATTTATTTAATACATTTATTAAATAATTTTAATATCATTAATATTCAGATAAATAAGAATATTAATGAAAAATATGTCAAATTCTGAAAAGTCAATTTTTATAACTTAAAATAATTTTTAAAACTTATTTTGGAATTTTTAGAAATTAATTTCAATTTTTAATGAATTTTTGGAAATTAATATAATTAATTTTAATAAAACTGTTGCTAAAGCCTTTAGCGAAAGAAACTCACTATTGGTGTTCTTGAGCCTCAAGAACATTTAAAGTCTAATTCAAGTTGCTTAGTTTGGACCGGCTTGATTCACTTTATTAAGCGATGTTTACGGGGCAAGCAGAATGCAGATCATGTAGTATTGATGTAATACTACATGTATCAACTACCATCAGGATTAAACTATATCACAGTTGCAAGATTTAAAGACTCAAAGTGGTTGTCAAGCCCTTTTTAGGTTTTCTAGGTTACCCAGAAACTCAGGCAGTGCTTGATAGCTACTTTGTGCTTTGATTCAATCGAGTTCTGGTTAATGTTTTGGTGTTTTAATAGTTCAACCTTGTAGTACTCATGTCAAAGAATAATTATAATACACTAGATTAGTCTAACTACATCATAAACTCAAGATCTGAGCCGGTCAAACCTTGTCAGAAACCATGTTCATAAGTTTTCTGGAATTTCCAGAAAATACAATTCATGCTCGGTCAGCCTATTTTGGTTGTCCACTACATTAAATCTGTTTGTTGTTTAAGGGATCTAAGGGCATGAATCTATAGTCCATATACCAGAGTATAGCTTTAATACATTAAGACAAGCAAATCGCTTAACAAATGAAAGATCAGAGCTCATGAACATGTTGTCAGACCCATCTAGGTAAATTATGGGTTACCTAGAAATGTAAAGTCATATAGTAATGTAAAGTCATATAGTAATTCTCTGTGGCAGCCGAAGATCAAAAACTTGTTGAGTAAAATCTATATATGCACAACACGCAAGTATACGTGGTCAACAAGTAATATAGTAATGAGTAGAGTATCGTTCGCACAGAGACAGACTAGTAAGAAACTTAAACTTACAAGTACCAATTTCCTATTAATCCTAATTTTATTAAACTAATCAATTCAATGATTATAATTAAAGAAACTAAATTAAGAAATAAATAAATTACCACAAACCAATCACAAATATTAAAATCTGGAATTTCAAACAATTAATGGAGAATTAGACTTATGATTTCATCCTAAGCTTCACTATGATTTTAACACCTTAATTCCAATTCAATTCATTATCCCAGCTTATTAATCAAGAACACCAATGTAGTAATAGCCACCTCTCGATGCACTAATATCGTATTAACTTAAATCCATAAATTAGATAGAAACAAGTTAAACATCTTAATCAACTAACTCACTATATCTCTATGTGAATTACAATTAAAGAAGGTTTAAGATTAAGTTCTCTCTCCGACTATATGCGATGTCAAGCATATCTCTACCTTAACATTCATCAAGATTCTGCTATTCACTAAATTCATGAACACATACTATATTAACTAAGTCTAGATTTGAATATCCTCTCTCGATTCCATACAAATCCACAAAGAATTGTTGATCATGCAATTCATAAATTCAAGCTCAAATTAATATAGATAAATTGGAAAATAGATTATTGAACTGGAAATCAAAGTTTACAAAATCATCGATTCACTTAAGGATCCATCATAAGCCTAAAAAGTGAATTAGTTCATCATAAATTAAATAAATACTGCATAAATCAAAGATAACATTCTTTCAATTACAAATAACAGTCTAAGAAGAAGAATATTGAAAAACACCCTTCACGTAGCCTAAAATTGCAATTGTCCCGAAAATCTCTTCAAAATCTTCCTCCAATGTTGCTGTGAAAAATCTGGAATTAATCTTCGTAATATCTCTCGTGTCTTGTTTAATTCGTTGTTAATAGAGTAATAGATGTCCAACACACAAGTCCCAGTCGAAATTCCCCATCAAGTAGAGTTCACATACAATCCAAACGCTTAGCATCCATGTTCCAGTAGAGTTTCAAGCAAAACATAACACTCAGGATCCCGTACCCCCTGCCCCGGCGGGGATGTATGCCTTAAAAGGGCAAGCCCCAGCGGGCTACCAATCAGATAAATTCATATGAAGACCCCCAGCCCGTTTCCGACGGGGTATATAAGCTAAATAGGCCTGCCTTCCGTGGGTCTATTCTGCTAAATGACTTTGCTTGCTTTAAGACAACTTCCAAAAATACTCCAATGGACTCCAAATGATTCCAAATCTTCGTTAAATGCCGCAACAACCATCCTACACATAAAAGAACACAAAACAAATAAAAACGAACATGCACACAAGAAAATAGCAACAAATACGCATGAAATGGACAACGATAAGTGGATATGAAATCCACTTATCAAAATCCCCCAAACTTAAACCGTGCTAGTCCTCGAGCACAAAACAACTACATGCTATGCAATACAATGAGATGGAATGAATATGATCTAATCTATATGCTTCCAAATCCAACAGTATCGCAGAATAAAAATTATTTTAACGGCCTCAGAGAAAACAAGCAAACGCTACAATATCAATCACCAAAACCAATCTATAATTCCGTATTAATTCTCAAATCTTAAACCATCATCACTGGTATAGTGTGCGTGTGTGTTCAACATACATGATATCTACTATGGATTCAAATTCAATACATAATCAATTTCTTAGAAGGAATCACATAGTGTAAACTCAAAATTGTCAAAATAAGCTCATTCCAACTAAAACTAAGCAATACCAAACTCAAGGGTTCTTGCAGGGTACTTATACTTCATTTTTCTATATTTTTTTCACACACGAGGACCATTTGCTCTTTTCCCATTTTATTAATTTTTTTATATATATACATACATGACTGTGCAATGTCTCATCCCATTAGGCTGACAGTGCTACCCCTTAGCGAGCTTTCGACCGACTCTTAGACCATAAAAGACCTTAGGGCACTAGGTGTAAAGACAATCCCCTTGGTCGTACTTGTTCAAGTAACAAAGGCCCCGAAACAAGACTAGTCACAATATATACTTTTTTTTCTTTTTTGTAAAGCTTATATACCCCACATATATCCCCCAAACTAAAGTTCTTGCCTAATTTTGGCCTTTACTGCTTATCCTTGTCATTTTCTCATCTTCTCTAGCATTATCCTTTAGAAACTATTTATGTCCCGATTTGAACTGACCAGTCAGCAAAGATGTTATTAATCGTGCTAACCTTTTTATACCAGTTTCAAACGAGTGCAAGATTCGATTCATAACAGAAATTATATCACAGTTCTAGTAATCAATGTTGTATTGGTTAAATTATTCTTAATCTCATCATTGGCCCACAAATAACACGAACTACAACACTGCTGGACATATGCAAACACAATATTTAACTATTTTTTAAGATGCATAACAAAATGCGATCATAACACAATTAAAAACAATGCAATAACAAAAATAACCTAAGCTACTATGTATGAACCTAACCTATATGCAACATCATAAATCCTAATTACCATGCAAAACTGAAATTAAAATGACAAATTTAAACCTAAGTACTACATATGCATGCAAACATGAATTTAAATCCCCCAAACTTAAGTAATATAATGTCCTCATTGGATGAATAATCATAATTAAGTACGTGAGGACTTCCCTGCTATCGCTTAAGTCTAAGGAGGTGGTTGTTGATCTTCTTCTTCTGAATCACTTGGTGGAAACCTCGGCATTGGCACGGGCTGCTGATATGGAAATTATGCAGCAGGATTAAAGCTCTGAAGGGTTTTGTTGAGTGAGGCAAAAGATGCATTCACAGCATCAAACATGTGGTCCTGCCTCAATACGAGTCGTCGCATCTCCCGACTTGCGGCCTTGTTGTGCGCATTCATTTAACTTTGAAAATCAAGGAACTGAGGACTAGATAGTGCCTCGGTCTGCAGTACCTGCTCAACTCCTTGATCTCCCATAACTTCATCCTCATCCTCTAACGTGTCTGCAGCATCAACTTCATCCTTCAAAGCTGATGGAAAAATAAAGCCTAGTCCACAAGGATGTGAATCACCTCCTGCCCATATAGAATACCGCGCTATCATTCTGGAGTCTAGCAACCCAAGCGGCATCTATGTGGGCTCATCATCGGACCATCTCACCCCTGCTTGATGACACAACCCACATATGAGTGCTGGGTGTGGCAAGCCTCCCAAACAATTTCCACGTAAACACCGGCGGATGGAGAAACAAATAATGGCTCCGACGTCGATGATGAAGTCTTGCACAATTACATATAGCAGTAACGCCTTCTCTTTGGTCACGTCCGAGGTGTGTTGGGATGGATCAGTTTAGCACATAAGAATGCGTACCAGATTTTTCCATACTGACTGAGGTCCTTGCTATTGAACACTGCGCCTCCCTTATGACCTTTGATCCATGTTGTTCCAGGCTTAGTCATCTCCTTGAGTATTGCCTCATAGTCCGGATCAAAATCTCATAGTTGAGCATATTGGCATTGGCGAGGTACCCGCAGCTGATAATAGGTGTTTATTGCATCGGTACTGAACAGAACCAAGTGACCCCGCACAAACGCGTTGAATGGAGCTTTATCCTCAGCGTTTGCACAAAATTCCTTTACTATGTTTACCACGGCGGGTTCCGGCTCTTCTGTGAATTTTGTCCACCCCTTCTGATAGATTTGAGGCATCATCTCCCCATCACTGGGATCCGGTGCCAACCTCTGCTCCGGTGTAAGGGCTTTAGTGAGCATGTACTCATACCGGTCGGCGGCGGCGACACTCACAAATTTTCGGTGATCAAAGGTCCGGGTTGGTTGTGCGGGCCTTGAACTCTCTCCCCTTTGATGTTTCGATGTTGGTTGCGAAGCCATGTGCTCTCTATTGCTTGTCTCACAATACCTTTCCCCTCTAAACGTGGTTCACCCACTTCGTCGCACACATGGTGTGCACTGATGATTATCCCCCAAACTTGGCAATTGTATGTTATAATTACGGTGAATGAGGTTGAGGAACTCGAAAATAGTGATATTCTTGCCTCTCAATTGCTCACAAGTAGCCTCTATGAATGCCCTAATTCAAAAATTGTTGAGTGTAGTTGAAGAGTGTTGTGAGGAATATGGGATGAGATGTGGTAATATATAGAGGTGGTGTGAGGGGGTTTATTGGTGGATTGAAGAGGTGGGGAGTGGTAGAGGAGCATTGGAAATCGTGGGTGTAGTGGGTGGTGGTTGGAGTTTTGATGGGGAGATTTAATTGAGTTAGAAGTTGTGGAGTCTAGCACATACTTAACTGCCGAGAAGTCAGTTGAGTTGTAGGATCCCATTTCCTACGAGATTATTAATCTTAGAAAGCCACCTGATGCCATATAGCTACTCGTTAATCGGCATTGAGGACCCCGCTCGTGAAGGGGGTACAAATGAAAAAAGGTTTTGCCCCGTGGGCATGGCTTCTATTTAATTTCTCGAGACCCCACCCCCTTGGTGAAGCGTAGTATATTTTGGGCAGTTTACGTGGCATATGGCTTCTATAAACTCTTACATTAATCAATTTTTTTTCTTCTTCTTCATTGTAACCCACTCAATGATCCTTTTTCCATCCTGTAAGATATATAACATAAGCATTAGTGGATTATTGATAACATAGTGTATTGTGGAGAGATTAACAATACTTTTAATATATAATACTACCTAATAACGTAATAAAAACTATATTCTATAATTATGAATGAAAAATACGAGAAATAAACTAAAGATTGGGTTGCCTCCCAAATAGCGCTTGATTTTAAGTCGTTTAGCCTGACTACTTCTTGTTTATGGTGCGTCAGTCAATGTGATGGTGATGACATCGGTGTTGGCCTTGCCACCCCAATAGTGCTTTAAACGTTGACCGTTGACTTTGGACGTTTCTAATGGATTGTGACTGTAGAGTTCAACGGCGCCATGAGAGAAATAGTGAATGGTCCCAATCATCTTGACTTAAGCTTTCTTGGGAACAATCGCAGTCGTGAGTTGAACAAAAGGACTGATTGACCCGGCTCGAATGTTCGATGCATAATTTTTTGGTCGTGCCATCTTTTTACCTTTTCTTTGTATAATTTGGAGTTCTCATAGGTGTGAAGGAAAAAATCGTCGAGCTCTTTCAGATGATGTAGTCTCTTTTCCCCGACAGCTGCTTGATCGAAATTGAGTTTTTGAATCACCCAATAAGCCTTATGCTGTAGCTCGACTTGTAGGTGACAAGCCTTTCCGTAAAGTAGTTAGTATGGTGACATCCTGAGTGGTGTCTTATACGCAGTCCGATATGCCCATAATGCATCGTCTAACCGGAGCGACCAATCCTTACGACTCAGATTCACCACTTTCTCCAATATTTTCTTAACTTCCCTGTTTGACACCTCAGCCTGCCCACTGGTTTGGGGGTGATAAGTTGTCGCTACCTTATGGTTGACCCCATACCTTACCAAAAGAGCTGTGAAGGACTTATTGCAGAAGTGACTACCTTCGTCACTTATAATTTCTCTAGGCGTGCCAAACCTTGTGAAAATGTTTTTCTGTAGGAATTTGAGGACCACCTTGGCAGCATTTGATGGTAGTGCTGCAGCTTCAACCCAATTTGATACGTAATCAACTTCAAGGAGAATGTATTGATTGTTAAGTGACAACGGGAATGGCCCCATGAAATCAATGCCCCATACATCAAAAATTTCAACTTCTAGAATCATTTGTAGAGGCATTTCACTCCTTTTTGAAATATTGCCCACCTTTTGACATCTATCGCATTGTTTAACAAAATGGTGGGCGTCCTTGAATAGTGTAGGCCAATAGAACCTGGCTTGCAACACCTTTGTTGTTATCCTCTCACTACCATAATGACCGCCATACGCAGATGAATGACACTCATGCAAAATATTCTTCACTTCACTATAGGCCACACACCTTCTAATCATTTTGTTCAAGACACTGCTGCTTGAACAAATACTTGTTCATCCCCATACGTACCATTTTATGTCATGAAGAAACTTCTTTTTCTGTTGTCTTGTAAGATCAGGTGGAAGAATGTTGTTCACAAGATAATTCTCATAATCCGCATACCAAGGAAATTCTGCAGAAATCCCAAATAATTGCTCATCTAGGAATGATTCGTTAATTTCACACCTGTCATTTTTCGATTTCCCTTGGTTTTCCAGCCTAGACAAGTGATCGGCTACTTGATTCTCCGTCCCCTTTCTATCCTTTATTTCTAAGTTAAACTCTTGAAGTAGGAGAATCCATCGAATAAGGCATGGCTTAGCATCTTTTTTTGCTATTAGGTACCGAATAACTGAATGGTCCGTGTAGACTATCACCTTAGTCCCGATCAAGTATGCCTGGAATTTGTCAAACGCATACACTACTGCAAGAAATTGCTTTTCCGTGGTTGTATAGTTCATTTGAGTCTCCGTGAGTGTTTTGCTTGCATAGTATATGGCGTGAAACACCTTGTTTCGGCGTTGACCCAAAACAACCCCAACCGCATAGTCGCTTGCATCACACATCAGCTCGAATGACATATTCCAATCCGGTGCGACAATCACGGGGGCTATAGTCAATTTCTTCTTCAACAATTCAAAAGCTGACTTGCATTCCTCATCAAAACTGAAAATAGCATCTTTCTTTAAAAGACTGCATAAAGGTTTTGAAATTTTAGAGAAGTCCTTTATGAACCTCCTGAAGAACCCAGCATGTCCCAGAAAACTTCTAATACCCTTAACTAAGCTCGGTGGAAGATGTTTCTCGATTGTTTCCAACTTTGCTTTGTCAACCTCCAATCCTTGAACCGATACCTTATGGCCCAAAATTATGCCCTCCTCAACCATAAAGTGGCATTTTTCCCAATTGAGTACGAGGTTCGTATCCTTGCATCGCTGTAACACCATTACCAAATTCCCTAGGCAAGTATCAAAATTGTCCCCATAGACAGAAAAGTCGTCCATAAAGACTTTAACATTTGTCTACACCATGTATGAGAAAATGGCCATTATACACCGTTGGAAGGTCGCAGGTGCATTACATAACCCGAATGACATTCTCCTGAATGCAAATGTGTCGTAAGGGCACGTAAATGTCGTCTTTTCTTGATCCTCTGGAGTGATGACTATCTGGTTATAACCCGAGTATCCATCCAATAAACTGTAATACTCATGTCTCCCCAATCTGTCCAACATTTGGTCAATAAAGGGTAGTGGAAAATGATCTTTTTGGGTTGCCTTATTCAACTTCCTATAATCCATGTACACCCTCCAACTTGTCACTATTCTTGTCGGTATTAACTCGTTATCCTCATTCTGCACCACAATCATTCCTCCCTTTTTTGGCATGCACTAGACCGGACTAACCCACTTACTATCGAAAATCGGGTAGATGATACCGGCATCGAACCACTTCAAAATGTCATTCTTCACAATTTCCTTCATAATAGGGTTGAGTCAACGTTATTGCTCCACCGTTGGTTTTGCATCATCTTCCATCAGAATCTTGTGCACGCAAAATGAAGGGCTAATTCCTTTTAAAACTGTAATCGTCCACCCAATCGACGACTTGTGTTCCCTAAGCACCCTCAACAACTTTTCTTCCTGCAAATCGTTAAGTGTAGCAAAAATAATAACAGGTAAAGAATTTGAATTGCCTAAGTACGCATACCTGAGGTGTTTAGGGAGTGGCCTAAGTTCCAAAGTTGGTGGCTCATGCAATGAGGGTTTCAATTTTTCTGTGGCTGTCTCCTCAACGTGAAAAGGTTCAAACGGTGCTCTGAATCGGTTAAGTCATGGTAACACATCTAACATCTATAAGTAGTCCACAAATTCTGGGTCGTCGAACTCTTCATTCCCCAATAACGTTGTTTCTAATGGATCATTGACCAAACTTTTGCCCATATCTTCACTGATGATTTGCTCAATTATATCCATCCGAAAACATTCTTCCTCATCCGTAGGGAATTTCATGGCCTTGAACACGTTAAACTTGATTTCTTGATCTTGGACCCTCATAGTAAATTCTCCTTTTTGTACGTCTATGAGTGTCCTACCCGTGGCCAAGAAAGGTCTCCCTAGGATAATTGGGATGTTCTTGTCCTCCTCAAAATCCAGAATAATAAAGTCCGCGGGGAATATAAACTTATCCACCTTAACCAATATGTCCTCTACTATGGCTCTCGGATATGTGACTGACCTATCCACCAGCTGCAATGAAATATTAGTAGGCTTAGGCGCAGGCAAACCCAATTTTGTGTATACTGACAATGGTATAAGGTTCACACTTGCCCCCAAATCACATAAACACTTGTAAAAAGACATGTTCCCGATTGTGCATGGGATATTGAAACTCCCCGGCTCCTTAAGTTTTGGTGGTAATTTCTGCTGTAACACTGAACTACACTCCTCTGTTAGTGCCACTGTTTCAAAGTCTTCCCATTTCTTTTTCCTTGACAGAATCCCTTTCATGAATTTTGCATAACTCAGCATCTGCTCTAGGGCTTCTGCAAACGAAATGTTAATATGAAGTTTCTTGAAAACTTCCAAGAACTTAGTGAACTGCTTATCTAATTTCTGTTTTTGGGCCCTCTGCTGAAACGGAGGTGGAGGATAGGCAACTGGCCCGTTAACTGGTTTGCTCTTTTCCACTTATTTTTCATCCCCTTGCTTGACCTCAACTGCTATATTTTCTCTTTCTGTTTCAACCTCCTTTGTAACCAAAATTTTTGTTTCTTGACCCTCAAGTTGTTTTCCACTTCTCAACATAATAGCCTGACATTGCTCATGATTACCCTTCAGATTTCTCTCGGTGTCACTAGGTAACGTTCCTTGTGGTCTATTATTCAATGCTAATGCAATCTGTCCTATCTGATTCTCTAAATTCTTGATGGCCATCTCTTATGATTTCATTGCCATTGCTTGATTTTTCATGGCCACCTCATTGCTTGTTATGTATTTTGCCATCAACTCCTCTAGATCTGATTTCCTTTCTTGATGTTGAGCTGGTTGTTGATGGTTCTAAAATCCTAGAGGATATGATGGTCGTGGAGCTTGTTGATTCTGATTATTACTCCATGAGAAGTTCAGATGATTCCTATTCCCTTGATTGTACGCATTCTGGTATGTATTCTATGGAATTCTGTTATAGTTGTCCACAAATTGCACGGATGTTGGATTAATTGCGCACTGATCTGTAGGATGCTCTCCCACGCACAACTCACATATAATTTCCACTTACTGTGCCTGTTGTGCCTGTACCCTTGTCATAGAATCAAACTTCTTTGAAAGTGCTGAAATATGTGCTTGTATTGTCGTCACACCATCTACTTCTAACACTCTCACGGCCTTTGCTTGAGTCATTCTTGTCGTGGACCACTGGTAATTATTAGCTGCCATAGTCTCTATCAATTCGTAGGCCTCCTCATAACTCTTGGCCATAAACGCTCCACCCGATGCTACATCAATACTGGTTCTGAGGTTTCCATTCAATCCGTTGTAAAACGTGTTCATTTGCAACCACTTAGGCAACCAATGATGCGGACACTTTCGGAGCAATTCTTTGTATCTTTCCCATGCCTCATACAGTGACTCCCCGTGTTGCTGTTCAAACATTGTTATCTCATTCCTCATTTTTGCAGTTTTCGCTGGTGGGAAGAATTTTTCAAGGAATTTTTGAGCTAGGTCTTCCCAAGTAGTGATCGATCTTGGTGGTAGAGAGTGTAACCAACTCTTCGCCTTATCCCATAAAGTGAATGGGAACAAGCGAAGTCTCACCGCATCATCCGACACCCCATTATACCTGAAGGTGTCGTAAATCTCCAGAAAGCTGATTAAATGTTCATTCGGATCGTCATTTGCCAATCCCCCAAACTGAACTAAATTCTGAATCATCTGAATCATTCTAGGCTTTATTTCGAATGTGTTTACAGCTATTGCGGCCCTGGTGATGCTTGACTGTAGTTCAGTCACCTTGGGTGTGGCGAATTCCCTTAACGCTTTCTGATCTTCGGCTGCCATTTCCTCTTCTTTCTTAGATGTTTCAAATTCTTGCCTCGTTTCCTTGATCCACTTACTTAACCTCTGGAACCTTTTCTCAATGTCGTCCTCAAAAGGCAACAAGTCTGGATTTTTGGACCGAGTTTGCATAAACTACTTCAAACACCAGAAATAAGATGAACAAAACAAAAATACAAATGTTTAAGTAAAACTGGATTAATTAAACTGATATTGTAAAAATATTAAGATCTATACTAAATGGTCCCCGACAACGGTGCCAAAAACTTGTTGGGTAAAATCTATATATGCACAACACGCAAGTATACGTGGTCAACAAGTAATATAGTAATGAGTAGAGTATCGTTCCCACAGAAACAAACTAGTAAGAAACTTAAACTTACAAGTACCAATTTCCTATTAATCCTAATTTTATTAAACTAGTCAATTAAATGATTATAATTAAAGAAACTAACTTAAGAAATAAATAAATTACCACAAACCAATCACAAATATTAAAATCTGGAATGCCAAACAATTAATAGAGAATTAGACTTATGATTTTATCCTAAGCTTCACTTTGATTTTAACACCTTTATTCCAATTCAATTCACTATCCCAGCTTATTAATCAAGAACACAAATGTAGTAATAGCCACCTCTCGATGCACTAATATCGTATTAACTTAAATCCACAAATTAGATAGAAACAAGTTAAACACCTTAATCAACTAACTCACTATATCTCTATGTGAATTACAATTAAAGAAGGTTTAAGATTAAGTTCTCTCTTCGACTACATGCGATGTCAAGCAAATCTGTGACGCTCCCAAAATAGGTCCACACGACCCATTCTGAGTCGCCAGATATCATATTATAAAATCAAATACAAACTTCATTTATACAACTGTTGAACTGTCGTGCAGAATACGACCACAGTTAAACTATGAGTTTTAATACAAATGTATGTAACTCTCATGGTGCCTCGACCACTACCTTACAAAGGTACTTTACATAAAAGTACAGTCAAAAACTGTTTTAGAAATTAAAATCTTTGGGAAGTGCTCAAGGAAACCTTCGTACATGGGAGGCCATGCGTCTAGGTTATGACATATATCATATGTCCACAGAATTATCCTTAGTTGACCCAATAGACCCCAAAGAAAAACAAGAAGATTACTATCATGTTCTTTCCAATGGTGAGTCTTCTCTTGACATATAACTATCTCCAAGATCATATAGGTAGTGCTCGTAGATATACTTAGCAAGTGGATGTGCACAACCCTGTCTTATGATAACACGAGGTTGTATGTCATTAGACATCTTGTATGATAGTGGCAAAACACCTTCCAAAGTTGGGTTCACCTCACCCTATTCGGTTCACCAAAATTAAATATCAAATGACGTATACAATACGACACACTTATCTAAAGTTCTCAATAAAATTATTTCCATACTATTTAGGGAGAACCTCAACAGCTATAGGCCACCGTTCTATTCTCCTCATGTACTTCCTGTCAAACCAAACTACACTCTTATCACCTAAAAGGAATTGTGAAGCAAAAAGGATGAGCACAACTAGCCCAATAAAGAATATCATGACCAAAGATAAATTACATCATCAATAGACTTCATCAGTAATAAATCAGAGATTTAGAATATATGGTAGATTCTAAAACTTTTCAACCATAGTTGCAGCGGAACGAGCAATCCATTAGAAGAGTCAAATAGACCATCAGATCTATTATCTTCTCTATGTTAAAAGTCCACCAATAATGTTTTATCCCTGTAACATCAATCAACAATTCCTGTCCACAATCATATGAATAACTAATAATCATAATTGTGATTCTAAATTCCTCTTCGCACCCAGGACGAAGATAATTTTCATCACCTATCTTCACCTGAAACATCAAAAATCATGGTTATACCAAATCACAATTCCTGCTCATAATCGTACTAATAAATTTATCTTTGCACTACGACCAAAGATATTCATTAACAATTCATCTTTGCACTACAGGCCAAAGACATACAACTGTATTTTAGAAGAGTCAAGTAGAGCATGATATCTACTATCTTTTACGAATTAAAAGTGTATAATCAATATTTTATCGTTGAGACTCAGCTTAATAAATAATCCACATCATCGAATCATCTCTGTACTACATCCAAGGATATTCATGTAATCATCAATGGTCATGATTATACCGAATAATCACTGGTTATAATCATACCAATAACTGTACATCAATGCACTATGGGCCAATGAAGACTTTTACCACATCATCTATAACATTATGGATCATGATTATACCGAATGATCTCTGGTCATAATCATAGCAATAAACAGTTCATCTATGCACATAAGCCAGAGATACTCATCAATCAATAGTTCATCTTTGCACGTAAGCCAAAGATATATAATTGTAAAACCAATAATCAACAGTCCATCATTGCACGTAAGCCAAAGATATACAACTGTAAAACCAATAATCAACTGTCCATCTTTGCAAGTAAGCCAAAGATATACAACTGTAAAACCAATAATCAACAGTCCATCTTTGCACGTAAGCAAAAGATATACAACTGTAAAACCAATAATCAACAGTCCATCTTTGCACGTAAGTCAAAGATGACTTTCATAATAATATAAGCATTAGGATGATGACAATGATATAAGCATTAATCAAACAAAAGCAAGGATAAATATTAAAGACTTTAAATTTATCCAAAGTTTAAAAATATCCAAATTGTCAACATGATACTACTTTGTGGAGTAAAATTCAAGAATAATATTCATGTACCAAAAATAATTTGGACAGAAAAGAAATATATTTTTCGGTTAAATAGTACCCCGTAATAGTACCCTATGAATAGTATTTCAGGAATAGTACCTCATGAATAGTACCCCAGCATGAAAAGTGCCCCAAATGCCCGAGTGAGTAATATTCGGGTGAATAGTAATTTGGGTGAATAGTAACCTGTAACGACCGAGAAATTCATATTTTAATGTAAAATGATTTTATTAAATTACATAATAATAAAATCATATTATTTGTGATATCAAGATGGTTGTCATTCTATAACCTATTGATGTTGGAATGTCGTAGTATTTGAGCTACGTGAAGGAATTAAAGTGTTTGAATTTTTAAGACGAAAATAAAAGTTTTCCGATAAAGTTTTCAAAAAACACTATTCATCGGTATTTACTCGGGAATTATTTTTGAACTTTCCAGAAATACATAATGATAGAATATCAAAATAAGACAGATTATGTAATAATAATCTAGTTATGGAAAACATACTATTTTGCTTGTGGACTTAATTCGAGAATATTAAGGAGAGCAAAGTATAAGTAAGTAAGTATTAATTGTATGATACTTAGGTATTGTACAAGGGAATGAAAACGAGTATAATACGAAGTATTATATGAGTTTGTATGAAGAATGGAATATCGTATATAACGAAGTTGTATACGAAGTATAATACGAGAATAATACATAGACAATATGTATATGTATTAAGCAATGTTAATGGACTTGGAAGATTGGTTAACAATTGGTACAAGCCCATGTAAATTAAATGTTAAGGCCCAATGTTAATTAATAAACAAGTTAATGTTTATTAATGCAAGCCCAAAAGGTAGGTTAATCTAAGTCCAAACTAAAGTCCAATGAATTGTTTGAACCATGGGACAAAATATATTAATATGGTTAATGTGTAATGACCAAGATAAGTGGTGACCAAGTTAGTGTGCTAACCAAGATTAATAAGTAGTAACTAAGTTAAATGTGTGGTGATCAAGTTAATGTAATGACCAAGTAAAAGAATTAATAGCCAAGCAAAGGATAAGTTTTGTGTTAGCCAAGTAATGAATAGTAAGGAGGTGGCTTAAGGAGGTGGGTGGATTTAATGACTAAATTGCCCTAACTTTGTAAGTTCTATAAATAGGGAAGGTTGGCAAGCCATTTAGCGCTTGTTTAAACAATCCAACACTTATAAAGTGCTTAATTGGTAGAGAGTTTAAGTTACAAATAAGTCACTTCCATAAGCAAGAAGAAGAAGAAGAAGCTACTTACCAAGACTTCTAAAGTAAGACTTCTTCTCTAAATTATCTTCTATCTCTATTCATGAAAGGTTGATAAGCAAAGATGAATTAAGGAACATGAATGTTAAGAAGTAAGAAGAATGTATAAGTAATGAACTTAAGCCACATAAGTTGGTAATAAGTCATTTAAGCTAGCATAAGTTATAAACTTATGTGAAAGTATTATGAACTTGTAATGAGTTTATTAATGAAAGTAAAGAATTTGTATGTATATGAATCATATATACATGAATAAAACTATATGTGAAAACATATATGCATGGTGATTAAAAGACTATAACTTTCATAAGTTATGATCAATGAAGCTATAAGTAGTTTATAATGGAATAAGTTATAAGCTCATGAATGAATAAAGTCAAAATCCAACAATGAAAATAAGTTGTTATATTAGGTTTATGGATGTGTGCATAGAATGAAATGAATGCAAGTGAAGTAATGAACAAATCCTAAGTAATGAAGATTTGCCGGAAATCGCACGATTAGACGATAATCGTCGAATTCGTGAAATTCCCGGATTAGAAGTCAAATTTTGAGTTTGAACTCGGAAGTGTTATTTTCCAATGGAGACAAGTCATATTTGTTATTTTAGAGTTGTGGACTCGAGAATGATCGAATTCTGACTTATAACGAAGAAACGAGCATTGAACGTTCACGAACGTTTATCGTTTATGTTAAAAATGAACCAATAGGTGAATTTTTAGCAAACGAAGTCAAATAGATAAAATTTTTGCATGAACGCATAGATTACTTAATTTGTAAACCGTAGGCTTATGAACGAGCTAATTCGGACTTATAACGAAGAAGTTCTGTGTCTGGGAAGTTCACAAAATTTAAATTTTGAAAAAAAAATTTGGTGCACAGAGTCATGGCAAGCAAGCTTTCAACCCTAGGCCAAATGATGGCGCCATGAGAGCCGTAATAAAGATCTTAGCATCTCGGAAACTCATGCCATGAGACGAAGTATAGTATTAATGATGAAATAGCCAGCCTACCATGAGCGCACTCATGACATATCGGAAAGTGGCACCAGAAGCGCGGCCCACTAAGTAAGGACTCATGCTGCACTCCAAGTCCGGACTTCTCCATCATAAACTTTCGGCAGCACATGTTGAATGTAGTAATAAAGCTAGCGCCATAGTGCCAGTCTCAGAGCAATGACAGTGAAGGATGTTTATAAGTATAAAGAAGGAATGATAATGGATTTAAAAGTAAACATACTTTAAGTAACATAAAGTAACATTGTTTAAACTTTGTTAAACCTTAAGGATGTTGTATAAAGGTTGAGATAACCTAGTCAAATGAATGTAATTATAATGATGAACCGGAACGAATAGTAAATGAATCTAATACACAATTAGATTGAGATGAAGGGTAAGATGTAGTCATATACATACTTGGTTATATATGACCTAATGTGAGGCATTATGTGATCATGTATTGTAGAGACTTGAAAGACTTGAACGTAAAGTATTTATACCGTAGCAGACGCTAAAGGCAAGTATTCTAACTCTTGTCTCAGTTCAATCTGAACAAGTTTTTGAAGTTCATGTATCCTTACGCATGAATTGATATTCAAGGAAGTTAAAGCCAATTTCTTTGGCTAGACTTGACATATAGATTGGATTATTGATAATCTATTCATCTGTTATCAAATGTTATTATCTTTTGTCAACTACTTGATATGGTTTTCAAAAGAAGACTGAAATGTTAAACAAATGTTTTTGTCGGTTAAACGCAGCAGAACGCCGAGTTGCCACCAAATAAACGTACATACGTTTAATGAATTTAGTGTTGATCAACATAGAGTACAATAGGCTGATCACCTAGAAGTGCTTGTAAGTAATACCGGGCTTACGGACTTAGTTCCAGGTTATCCTTTTCAAAGAAGAATGAAATGCTCGAGGTCTCTGACCGGAGTGAATGTTTTGCTGAATATTGTTATTATTGTAAAACATTTTCAAAGAAAGATGAAGTGCTATTTTGAATCATCAATAGTACTTCATAACTATTGTTCAGTTATTGAAGATATACGATTCGTATGTGTCAAGCAAGTTGTTATTGAAATTTTCATACTTGCTGAGCTAGTTATGCTCACTCTTACTGGAACCATATGAATGCAGCTAAGACTGAACGTCCCGAAGGATCGAATAAGGATAAAGGAAAAGCTAAGGCAGATCATTAAGCTGTCTATGTTATAGTATAGGTTATTGTTGTAATGTTATTAATATTATGACAATGAAACTTTGAAATGGGTTTAGAACTTGGGACAATGTAAATATTATTTTGATAATATAGAAGAGATGTTCGTTCTTTTGATGCTTTTCAATTGAATGAATGTATGAATGTTAGTACAGTATAGCACCATCTGTCGGGTTGGAAGATACCCAGATTTGGGGGTGCTACAGGTTGGTATCAAAGCGTAGATTATAAAACTTAAGGGGGGATTAGATCCTTAAGTCATAACCTTAATAAAGAAATAAAAGATGAAAGATAACCTTATAAAAATGCATTATCTTAGGTTTTATGTTTCTATTATTCTACTGACGTGTACTAATCAAACTATATTGTTTTATTGTAGATGTTAGGAGAAAATGATATGTATAGAGATATACATGTAGTGAGAGAGGATTCAGTTAATCGAGTAGAGATATTACCTAATCCCGTAGCAGTAGAACCAGAGGTGGTGACAATCGAGTCTGGAGACTCGGACGATTTAGACTACATGTCTATTTTCGATGGCATACTAAAGGAAGAGGTGGACATGATGTCCTTTGATCAGGTTCAACCTACGGAAGAGTTGACTACTGGAGAGTCAATGAAGGCACTGTTTATGTCAGTTCTGGATAGAAACGTCCATTACTATCAAGAAGTTAAGGAGTTGAAAGAGGAACTCCAAGCTGTCCAAGAGGACAAATTAAGTATGGAAGGCATGTGGGAGGAGGAACAGGATGATCGTGTTTTAGCCAAGGACAAGGTCCACGAGCTGAAACACGAAGTCTTTGAGCTCAAGCAGGAGCTAAAGACTAAACAGCAGAAGTTAAGAGAGGATGTCCTATATACATAGGAGTTCTCACGTGGACTTCCAGCAGCAAGTAGCTGGATATCCAGTAGAAGCAGGACAGACTCGCCACACTATAAGTCGAGATGTCATAGCCGGTTTGGCCAAGAAAGATTTCGAGAATGCCATTCGGCAAATGTAATCTAGTTATAGCTAAACTAGTTTAGATATGTAAATATTATGTATCTAGTAGTGACGTAAAACCCTCTTTTGTATATCAAGGGTAGTCTTTTATAAATCCCAATTTTTGGAAAGCAATTGCGGGATAGTAATGTAATCAACTAAGGCTGAGTAATGTAAAACAATGTAGTGTTATACTACAAGTTATGAATCAATATAAGTTTTTTTTATGGAACATATTATGTAATGGTTATGAGTTATTGTTTCAGTATAAATAATAACAAAACAAGAAGAAGAAAGTAATAATTAAGTATTGTTTTCTTAACAGCAAAATGCCGCCAAGAAGAAGACAACGAAATCAAGATACTAATGTTAAGCAACCTAAGAAGGTCCTAAGTAATCCAATCTGAAGAGTTCGTTAATCTTTTAACTACAAGGTTTAATAAAATCTGGGCTAATGTACCCATAAATCCTCGGAGTAGTAATCGAGCTACTACTTTTAAGGATTTCAAAAGTGTCGATCATGGAAGTTCAAAGGAACTACGGACCCGATAGAAGCCCAAACTTGGGTGAAAGAAATTGAGAAAGCATTTGTTATAACAAATGTTGAGGAAGGTCAAAAGGTTTCTTTCGCAACCTATATGATGAAAGGGGATGCTAATTTCTAGTGGGAGGCAAACCAGGCTAGGGCCGGAATAGAAAATCTAACGCGGGTAAGGTTCAAGGAGATTTTCTTCGAGAACTATTTTCCCACGAGTATGCAGGGGAGGATGGAAATAAGGTTTCTTGACTTGAAACAAGGGGATATGACAGTTCCCCAGTATGCTGCCAAGTTTAATGAACTGGCAAGATTTGCTCCACATCAAGTGGACACTGAAGTGAGAAAGGCTAGACAGTTTGAGCAAGGCTTGAAACCTTGGCTCTATAGCCAAATCTCTATGTTCCTAAGTACTTCCTTTGGAACCATATTAGAAAAGGCAATAATTTTCGAAGGTGGGAATGAGGCTCTCAGCTAGTACCACAAGGATAAGAAAAATAAGGTAAAAGTTGATGGGGGAATCAAGACCGAGGGAGCCAGTGGTAGTGGCGACGGTCAAAAGAGGAAGGGTTTTAACTCTAGAAATACTGGAGTAAAGCAAGGGGATTCTAAAATGAGGATGGAGGCTTGTAAAACCTGTGGGAAGACTCATTTAGGAGTCTGTCTCAAGGGTAAGGCAGTATGTTATAATTGTGGGCAGGACGGGCACATTTCGTCTAACTGTCCCAATCCAAAGAAAAACCATGGATGCTTTGTATATGGATCAACTGACCACATAGCAAAGAACTATCCAAAGAAGGGGGCAGATGGAAATAAGGGAACTAATAGCGGTAAGTTGGCTATTAGTGGTCCAGCTCAGCCGGGTAGACCAATGGCCCGCACTTTTAATATGACGGTCCAAGATGCGGTGGCATCAGGGGATGTAGTTGCAGGTATTATCCCGATCAATAACATAAATGCGTACGTACTGTTTGATTCGGGTGCTACTTGTTCGTTTATAACATGTGATTTTGCTAGACGATTAGAATTACTTCCAGAAAAGTTGCTTATACCTTTGATTATTAAGGTAGCAAATGAAGAGATAATTCCTATTGAAGATATTCATAGGAATTGTTACGTAGATATACGGGGTTGTAAATTATTGGTAGATTTAATACCGATAAAGTTAGGAGAATTCGATGTAATTCTCGGAATGGATTGGTTGATTAACCATGGATCAATTATAGATTGCCAGAAGAAATGTGTGAGCATTAGGACGTTGAAGCAACCTCCTGTAGTATTTTACGATAATAAATTGTCGGGACGTTTATGTTGTCTTACGATGACACAAACTAGAAAACTTTTAAGGAAAGGATGTGTAGGTTACTTGTGCCATGTTGTTGACACCCAGCGAGTGGGAGCAACCATGGAACAAATACACATAGTAAACGAATTCATGGATGTGTTTCCAAGTGAATTACTAGGGTTACCACCAGACCAGAAGATCGAATTTGTAATAGACATAGTGCCAGGAGCGGCACCAGTCTCAAGGGCACCGTATCGTATGGCGCCTGTGGAAATGAAGGAGCTAATGGTTCAGTTACAGGAACTATTGGATAGGAAGTACATTCAATCGAGTGTTTCCCCATGGGGTGCACCGGTATTGTTTGTCAAGAAGAAAGACGGATCGTTAAGGCTTTGTATCGACTATCGAGAGTTGAACAAGTTAACGATAAAGAATAAATACCCATTGCCCAGGATCGATGATCTTTTTGATCAGTTGAAAGGAGCAAAGTATTTTTCTAAAATAGATTTGTGGATGGGGTATCACCAATTGAAGGTTAGGACGGAGGACATACCAAAGACGGCATTCAAAACTCGTTATGGTCATTATGAGTTTCTGGTAATATCATTTGGGTTGATTTAATGCACCAAATATTTTATGGATATGATGAATGCAGTGTTCAAACCATATTTGGACAAGTTAAATGTTGTTGTGTTTATCGATGATATTCTAGTCTATTCAAAGACGCCAGAAGATCATGCTGAACACTTAAGATTAGTGTTGGAGACACTAAGAAAGGAGAAGTTATATACAAAATTCACTAAGTGTGAATTTTGGCTAGAGAAGGTACAGTTTTTAGGTCATGTCATTGACCAAGAAGGGATTTCAGTGGATCTAGCGAAGGTGGAGGCAGTGATGAACTGGGAACAACCGAAAATGCCGACTGAGGTGCAGAGTTTCCTAGGGTTAGCGGGATACTATCAAACATTTATCCAAGATTTTTTGAAGATAGCTACCCCGTTGACTAACTTGACAAGGAAGACGGTGAAATACGTGTGGACGGATAAATGTGAAGACAGTTTTCAAGAACTGAAGAAAAGATTAAGTGGAGCGCCAGTTTTGTCATTACCCGATGACACAGGAAATTTCGTAGTTTATAGCGATGCTTCGCATAGAGGACTTGGTTGCGTGCTCATGCAGCATGGCAAAGTCATTGCATATGCATCACATCAGTTGAAGGATTATGAGAAAGTTTATCCTACTCATGATTTGGAACTAGCCGCGGTAGTGTTTGCCTTAAAGATATGGAGACATTATCTTTATGGGGAGAAATGTGAGATATATACGGACCATAAGAGTCTTAAGTATATCTTCACTCAGAAGGAGTTGAATATAAGACAGAGAAGATGGCTAGAGTTGATAAAGGATTACGATTGTGAAATCCTGTATCACCATGGGAAAGCCAATGTAGTGGCCGACGCCTTAAGTAGGAAGGGTCGGGAAAGGTTATCTATGTTAACAACTCAAAATGAGTTAATAACAGAGATGGCTAGGATGGAAATAGAAGTGAAGATGCCAAGTGACTCTAGGAAGATACTTTTTACGACGGAGATGCAATCTTCCATCGTAGAGAGAGTCAAGGAGGTAAAACTCAAGACTGATGAGTGTAACCAAATGAAGAAGCGGATATCTGATAAGGAAGATACTAGGTATAGTCTTGATAATGAGGGATTATTAGGATTTGAAGGAAGAATTTGGGTTCCGAATGAGACAAAATTAAAGGAGCAAGTGTTACAAGAAGCTTATAGTTCAAGGTACTTGATACATCCTGGTAGCACTAAGATGTATCAAGACCTTCGACAGAGTTTTTGGTGGCCGAACATGAAGAGAGAAATAGCTGAATATGTGAGTAGATGCTTAACTTGTCAAAAAGTTAAAGCTGAACATCAAAGACCAAGTGGCTTGTTACAGTCATTGGAGATTCCAGAATGGAAGTGGGAGCATATCACGATGGACTTCATGGTGGGACTTCCGACAACAACCAAAGGGTAGGATTCAATTTGGGTAATAGTTAACCGGTTGACGAAATCAGCTCACTTATTACCAATTAGGGTCAAGTATAACTTAGACCAGTTAGCTAAGCTTTATGTCAAGGAAATTATTTCCAGACTTGGAGTACCAGTATCGATTGTGTCAGATCGTGATCCATGATTCACATCGAACTTCTGGAGAAGTTTGCAAGAACAACTGGGAACACAGTTGAAGTTAAGCACATCTTATCATCCACAAACTGATGGGCAGAGCGAGAGGAAAATTCAGATGTTAGAAGACATGTTAAGGTTTTGCGTCATGGATTTCAAGGGTAGTTGGGATGATCACCTACCACTTGTAGAGTTTGCGTATAACAACAGTTATTATGCAAGCATAGGCATGCCGCCTTATGAAGCTTTGTACGGAAGAAGGTGCAGAACACCATTGTATTGGGATGAAGTGGGAGAACGCCGGACGCTAGGGACCGTAATTGGTGCACCAGAACGACGGATGTAATAAAGTTAATTCGGATGCGTCTTGTTACAGCTCAAGACAGACAGAAGAAATATGCGGACTTGCATAGATTAAATCAAGAGTTTGAAGTAGGCTCGTATGTATTTCTAAAGGTATCTCCCTGGAAAGGAAAGATACGCTTTGGAAAGAAAGGGAAGTTAAGTCCAAGGTTTATATGACCTTTTGAGGTATTAAAAAGGGTGGGAGAGGTAGCTTATATGATAGCATTACCTCCAGACCTAGAAAGAATACAAAATGTGTTTCACGTATCTGTATTACGTCCTTATAAGCCGGATTATAAGCACGTAATCGAATATGAGCTGATTCATATTGAGAAGGACTTAACCTATGAAGAATCGCCGATTAAAATCATTAATAGAAAAGAACAAGTTCTGTGAAACAAAGTAATACCGTCAGTAAAGGTATTATGGAAGAACCACGATGCCGAAGAAGCAATGTGAGAATTAGAAGAAAAGATGAAGAAAAATTTTCCTCATCTATTTGATTAAAGTAAGACGAGATTACGGGGACGAATCTTTATAAGGGGGGAAGAATGTAACGAATTTGAGAAATTGATTTTAATGTAAAATAATTTTATTAAATTAAATAATAATAAAATCATATTATTTGTGATATCAAGATGGTTGTCATTTAATAACCTATTGATGTTGGAATGTCGTAGTATTTAAGCTACGTGAAGGAATTAAAGTGTTTGAATTTCTAAGATTTAAAATAAAAGTTTTCCGAGAAATTTTCCGAAAAACACTATTCATCCAATATTTTCTGGGAATTATTTTTGAACTTCCGAGAAATACGTAATGATAGAATATCAAAGTAAGACGGATTATGTAATAATAATCTAGTTATGGAAAACATAGTATTTCACTTGCGGACTTAATTCGAGAATATTAAAGAGAGCGAAGTATTAGTAAGTAAGTATTAATTGTATGATACTTAGGTATTGTACAAGGAATGAAAACGCAGTATAATACTGAAGTATTATATGAGTTTGTATGAAGAATGGAATATCGTATATAACGAAGTTTTATACTGAAGTATATCTGAGAATAATACATGATAATATGTAAATGTATTAAGCAATGTTAATGGACTTGGAAGATTGGTTAACAATTGGTACAAGCCAAAGTAAATTAAATGTTAAGGCCCAATGTTAATTAATAAACAAGTTAATGTTTATTAATGCAAGCCCAAAAGGTAGGTTAATCTAAGTCCAAACTAAAGTCCAATGAATTGTTTTGAACCATGGGACAAACCATATTAATATGGTTAATGTGTAATGACCAAGATAAGTGGTGACCAAGTTAGTGTGGTAACCAAGATTAATAAATAATAACCAAGTTAAATGTGTGGTGATCAAGTTAATGTAATGACCAAGTAAAAGAATTAATGGCCAAGCAAAGGATAAGTTTTGTATTAGCCAAGTAATGAATAGTAAGGAGGTGGCTTAAGGAGGTGGGTGGATTTAATGACTAAATTGCCCTAACTTTGTAAGTTCTATAAATAGGGAAGGTTGGCAAGCTATTTAACACTTGTTTAAACAATCCAACACTTACAAAGTGCTTAATTAGTAGAGAGTTTAACTTACAAATAAGTCACTTCCATAAGCAAGAAGAAGGAGAAGAAGCTACTTACCAAGACTTCTAAAGTAAGACTTCTTCTAAATTATCTTCTATCTCTATTCATGATAGGTTGATAAGCAAAGATGAATTAAGGAACATGAATGTTAAGAAGTAAGAAGAATGTGTAAGTAATGAACTTAAGCCACATAAGTTGGTAATAAGTCATTTAAGCTAGCATAAGTTATAAACTTATGTGAAAGTATTATGAGCTTGTAATGAGTGTATGGATCACATCATCTATAACATTATGGATCATGATTATACCGAATGATCTCTGGTCATAATCATACCAATAAACAGTTCATCTATGCACATAAGCCAAAGATACTCATCAATCAATAGTTCATCTTTGCACGTAAGCCAAAGATATATAATCAGAAAACCAATAATCAACAGTCCATCATTGCACGTAAGCCAAAGATATACAACTGTAAAACCAATAATCAACTGTCCCATCTTTGCAAGTAAGCCAAAGATATACAATCAGAAACTAATAATCAACAAATCCATCTTTGAACGTAAGCCAAAGATATACAACTGTAAAACCAATAATCAACAGTCCATCTTTGCACGTAAGTCAAAGATGACTTTCATCATAATATAAGCATGAGGATGATGACAATGATATAAGCATTAATTAAACAAAAGCAAGGATAAATATTAAAGACTTTAAATTTATACAAAGTTTAAAAATATCCAAATTGTCAACATGATACTGCTTTGTGGAGTAAAATTCAAGAATAATATTCATGTACCAAAAATAATTTGGACAGAAAAGAAATATATTTTTCGAGTAAATAGTACCCCGTAATAGTACCCTATGAATAGTATTTCGGGAATAGTACCTCGTGAATAGTACCCCAGCATGAAATGTGCCCCAAATACCCGAGTGAGTAATATTCTATTGAATAGTAATTCTATTGAATAGTAACTCAGAATGAATGAGAAATTCAGATTTTAATGTAAAATGATTTTATTAAATTACATAATAATAAAATCATATTATTTGAGATATCAAGATGGTTGTCATTCTATAACCTATTGATGTTGGAATGTCGTAGTATTTGAGCTACGTGAAGGAATTAAAGTGTTTGAATTTTTAAGACGAAAATAAAAGTTTTCCGAGAAAGTTTCCGAAAAACACTATTCATCGATATTTGCTTGGGAATTATTTTTGAACTTTCCAGAAATACATAATGATAGAATATCAAAGTAAGACGGATTATGTAATAATAATCTAGTTATGGAAAACATACTATTTCGCTTGTGGACTTAATTCGAGAATATTAAGGAGAGCGAAGTATTAGTAGGTAAGTATTAATTGTATGATACTTAGGTATTGTACAAGGGAATGAAAACGAGTATAATACGAAGTATTATACGAGTTTGTATGAAGAATGGAACATCGTATATAATGAAGTTGTATACGAAGTATAATACGAGAATAATACATAGACAATATGTATATGTATTAAGCAATGTTAATGGACTTGGAAGATTGGTTAACAATTGGTACAAGCCAAAGTAAATTAAATGTTAAGGCTAATGTTAATTAATAAACAAGTTAATGTTTATTAATGCAAGCCCAAAAGGTAGGTTAATCTAAGTCCAAACTAAAGTCCAATGAATTGTTTGAACCATGGGACAAACCATATTAATATGGTTAATGTGTAATGACCAAGATAAGTGGTGACCAAGTTAGTGTGGTAACCAAGATTAATAAATAATAACCAAGTTAAATGTGTGGTGATCAAGTTAATGTAATGACCAAGTAAAAGAATTAATGGCCAAGCAAAGGATAAGTTTTGTATTAGCCAAGTAATGAATAGTAAGGAGGTGGCTTAAGGAGGTGGGTGGATTTAATGACTAAATTGCCCTAACTTTGTAAGTTCTATAAATAGGGAAGGTTGGCAAGCTATTTAACACTTGTTTAAACAATCCAACACTTACAAAGTGCTTAATTAGTAGAGAGTTTAACTTACAAATAAGTCACTTCCATAAGCAAGAAGAAGGAGAAGAAGCTACTTACCAAGACTTCTAAAGTAAGACTTCTTCTCTAAATTATCTTCTATCTCTATTCATGATAGGTTGATAAGCAAAGATGAATTAAGGAACATGAATGTTAAGAAGTAAGAAGAATGTGTAAGTAATGAACTTAAGCCACATAAGTTGGTAATAAGTCATTTAAGCTAGCATAAGTTATAAACTTATGTGAAAGTATTATGAGCTTGTAATGAGTGTATGGATCACATCATCTATAACATTATGGATCATGATTATACCGAATGATCTCCGGTCATAATCATACCAATAAATGCTCATCTATGCACATAAGCCAAAAGATACTCATCAATCAATAGTTCATCTTTGCATCGTAAGCCAAAATATATATAATCAGAAACCAATAATCAACAAATCCATCATTGCACGTAAGCCAAAGATATACAAATCAGAAAACTAATAATCAACTCGTCCATCTTTGCAAGTAAGCCAAAGATATACAATCAGTAAAACTAATAATCAACAAATCCATCTTTGAACGTAAGCGAAAGATATACAACTCAGAAAAACCAATAATCAACAATTCCATCTTTGCACGTAAGTCAAAGATGACTTTCATCATAATATAAGCATGAGGATGATGACAATGATATAAGCATTAATTAAACAAAAGCAAGGATAAATATTAAAGACTTTAAATTTATACAAAGTTTAAAAATATCCAAATTGTCAACATGATCTTTGCTTTGTGGAGTAAAATTCAAGAATAATATTCATGTACCAAAATAATTTGGACGGAAAAGAAATATATTTTTGGGTAAATAGTACCCAAATAATAGTACCCTATGAATAGTATTTCGGGAATAGTACCTCGTGAATAGTACCCCAGCATGAAATGTGCCCCAAATACCCGAGTGAGTAATATTCGGGTGAATAGTAATTCGGCTGAATAGTAACCTGTAATGACCGAGAAATTCAGATTTTAATGTAAAATGATTTTATTAAATTACATAATAATAAAATCATATTATTTGAGATATCAAGATGGTTGTCATTCTATAACCTATTGATGTTGGAATGTCGTAGTATTTGAGCTACGTGAAGGAATTAAAGTGTTTGAATTTTTAAGACGAAAATAAAAGTTTTCCGAGAAAGTTTCCGAAAAACACTATTCATCGATATTTGCTTGGGAATTATTTTTGAACTTTCCAGAAATACATAATGATAGAATATCAAAGTAAGACGGATTATGTAATAATAATCTAGTTATGGAAAACATACTATTTAAACTTGTGGACTTAATTCGAGAATATTAAGGAGAGCGAAGTATTAGTAGGTAAGTATTAATTGTATGATACTTAGGTATTGTACAAGGAATGAAAACGCAGTATAATAATGAAGTATTATACGAGTTTGTATGAAGAATGGAACATCGTATATAATGAAGTTGTATACGAAGTATAATACGAGAATAATACATAGACAATATGTATATGTATTAAGCAATGTTAATGGACTTGGAAGATTGGTTAACAATTGGTACAAGCCAAAAGTAAATTAAATGTTAAGGCCCAATGTTAATTAATAAACAAGTTAATGTTTATTAATGCAAGCCCAAAAGGTAGGTTAATCTAAGTCCAAACTAAAGTCCAATGAATTGTTTGAACCATGGGACAAACCATATTAATATGGTTAATGTGTAATGACCAAGATAAGTGGTGACCAAGTTAGTGTGGTAACCAAGATTAATAAATAATAACCAAGTTAAATGTGTGGTGATCAAGTTAATGTAATGACCAAGTAAAAGAATTAATGGCCAAGCAAAGGATAAGTTTTGTATTAGCCAAGTAATGAATAGTAAGGAGGTGGCTTAAGGAGGTGGGTGGATTTAATGACTAAATTGCCCTAACTTTGTAAGTTCTATAAATAGGAAGGTTGGCAAGCTATTTAACACTTGTTTAAACAATCCAACACTTACAAAGTGCTTAATTAGTAGAGAGTTTAACTTTGAAATAAGTCACTTCCATAAGCGAAGAAGAAGAAAGAAGCTTACTTACCAAGACTTCTAAAGTAAGACTTCTTCTCTAAATTATCTTCTATCTCTATTCATGATAGGTTGATAAGCAAAGATGAATTAAGGAACATGAATGTTAAGAAGTAAGAAGAATGTGTAAGTAATGAACTTAAGCCACATAAGTTGGTAATAAGTCATTTAAGCTAGCATAAGTTATAAACTTATGTGAAAGTATTATGAACTTGTAATGAGTTTATTAATGGAAGTAAAGAATTTGTATGTATATGAATCATATATACATGAATAAAACTATATGTGAAAACATATATGCATGGTGATTAAAAGACTATAACTTTCATAAGTTATGATCAATGAAGCTATAAGTAGTTTATAATGGAATAAGTTATAAGCTCATGAATGAATAAAGTCAAAATCCAACAATGAAAATAAGTTATTGTATTAGGTTTATGGATGTGTGCATAGAATGAAATGAATGCAAGTGAAGTAATGAACAAATCCAAAGTAATGAAGATTTGCCGAAAATCGCACGATTAGACGATAATCGTCGAATTCGTGAAATTCCCGGATTAGAAGTCAAATTTTGAGTTTGAACTCTGAAGTGTTATTTTCCAATGGAGACAAGTCATATTTGTCATTTTAGAGTTGTGGACTCGAGAATGATCAAATTCGACTTATAACGAAGAAAGCGAGCATTTAACGTTCATTTAACGTTTATCGTTTACGTTAAAAATGAACCAATAGGTGAATTTTTAGCAAACGAAGTCAAATAGATAAAATTTTTGCATGAACGCATAGATTACTTAATTTGTAAACCGTAGGCTTTTGAACGAGCTAATTCGGACTTATAACGAAGAAGTTATGCGTCTGGGAAGTTCACAAAATTTAAATTTTGAAAAAAAAAAATTGGTGCACAGTGTTGGCGCTGCGGCGCCAACCCTAGGCCAAATGATGGCGCCGCAGAGCCGTAACAGTATCTTAGCATACTGGAAACTCGTGTCATGAAGACGAAGTATAAATACTAATGATGGCCACATATAATGAGCGAACTCATGACATATCTTTTGGAAAGTGGCATACCGTAAGCAGCCCACTAAGTAAGGACTCATGTATGACTCAAGTCCGGACTTCTCCATCGTTAACTTTCATGTGCAAATACGAGCATGTAGTAATAAAGTTGGCGCCGTAGTGCCAGTCTTAGAGCAATGACAGTGAAGGATGTTTATAAGTATAAAGAAGGAATCATAATGGATTTAAAAGTAAACATACTTTAAGTAACATAAAGTAACATTGTTTAAACTTTGTTGAACCTTAAGGATGTTGTATAAAGGTTGAGATAACCTAGTCAAATGAATGTAATTATAATGATGAACCGGAACGAATAGTAAATGAATCTAATACACAATTAGATTGAGATGAAGGGTAAGATGTAGTCATATACATATTTGGTTATATATGACCTAATGTGAGGCATTATGTGATCATGTAATGTAGAGACTTGAAAGACTTGAACGTAAAGTATTTATACCGTAGCAGACGCTAAAGGCAAGTATTCTAACTCTTGTCTCAGTTCAATCTGAACAAGTTTTTGAAGTTCATGTATCCTTACGCATGAATTGATATTCAAGGAAGTTAAAGCCAATTTCTTTGGCTAGACTTTACATATTAAGTGGATTATTGATAATCTATTCATCTGTTATCAAATGTTATTATCTTTTGTCAACTACTTGATATGGTTTTCAAAAGAAGACTGAAATGTTAAACAAATATTTTTATCGGTTAAACGATAGGCACGCGAGGTTGCCACCAATTAAACGTACATATGTTTAATGAATGTAGTGTTGATCAACATAGAGTACAATAGGCTGATCACCTTGAAGTGCTCGTAAGTAATACCAGGCTTACGGACTTAGTTCTAGGTTGTCCTTTTCAAAGATGAATGAAATGCTCGAGGTCTCTTATCGGAGTGAATGTTTTGCTGAATATTGTTTCATTGTAAAACATTTTGAAAGAAAGATGAAGTTCTATTTTGAATCATCAATAGTACTTCATAACTATTGTTTTGTTATTGAAGATATACGATTCATATGTGTCAAGCATGTTGTTATTGAAATTGTCATACTTGTTGAGCTAGTTATGCTCACTCTTGCTAGAACCATATGAATGCAACTAAGACTGAACGTCCCGAAGGATCAAATAAGGATAAAGGAAAAGCTAAGGCAGATCATTAAGCTATCTATGTAATAGTATAGGTTATTGTTGTAATGTTATTAATATTATGACAATGAACCTTTGAAATGGGTTTAGAACTTGGGACAATGTAAATATTATTTTGATAATATAGAAGAGATGTTCGTTCTTTTGAGGCTTTTCAATTGAATGAATGTATGAATGTTAGTACAATATAGCACCATCTATCGGGTTGGAAGATACGGGATTTGGGCACGCTTACATAACTTGTGAATAATAACTCGTGAATAGTACTCTGACACGAAAATTGCCCCGAATACTCGAGTGAATAATACTAGAGTGAATTGTAACTGGGTGAATAGTAACCCGTGAATAGTAACTCGTAAAAAAAATATACCAAAGAAAATGATATTCCCTGACGAGTACAAAAGAAATGATATCTCATACAAGTATAATAGAATATACAAAATTGCAAATGGATTTTCACCCGTCATGTGGTAATCCACGTGATGATCATTTCCATAATTTAATAAAGAATGAATAATGAAGGATCATTCACCATACCTCATGATAATCCACATAGATAGGTTATTCTAACGAATAATAAAGAATGGAATAACGAAAGAATTCACCGGGCATGCGATAGACCGCATGCACATGTTATTCCCAATCGAATAATAAAGAATGGAACCAATGTTATGTCCGTGCATGTGATATTCCAAATGAAATTATAAAGAATGGAACCGAATCAATGCGTAATTACATGCACAAGATATTCTAGCAAAATAATAAAGAATGTAACTGTGTCATGCGTAATCCGCACAAACAGGATCTTCCAATGTAAATAATAAAGAATGGAATAACAACATAATTCACCGGGCATGCGATGATCACATGCATGAGTTATTCCAATAGAATAATAAAGAATAGAATAACAACCCTTACGAGTATTGAAAGAAAATAACTCTTTTCATGAATATGAAAGAATAATACCCTTACTACAATAATGATATCCCTTACCTTAGAAGAAACTTGATCTTTGAAATAGTGAGGTAGCAGACTTCTCTTCTTCTTTCTCTCTATAATTTCTCTCTATAATAATTGCTCTGTATCTTTAGTGAATTGGTGAAAAATAATGAAGGAATGAGCTTCTATTTATAGGAAAATATAGTTTCCATAATTGAACATTTTGGGGCTCGAAATATTACAATTTAATACCTTCATGTTTTCCTTCATTTTAATTTAGTCATGCAAGTATTATCAAACTTGCACCACCTCCCTTAATTGTAAGTCATGTGAATTAATAGTAAATCATGTGACTCAATAGTTCTAAACATGTGAAAAAATTAATTATAGTATAGTTGTGACACCCCCAAAACAGGTATACATCACCCATCGTGAGTCACCGTGATACAAGGTACATAAATTCAAATACAACTTAATTATACAACGATTAATGTAAAATACGAAAAACATAGTGAGAGTTTAAACAAGAATATTGTTATCTAGACAATATACACACTCAATAGTAACCCATGAATAGCAACTCGTAATGTAAAATACAAAATAAATGATATTTCATGATGAGTACAAAAGAAATGATATCTCAATACGAGTATAATAGAATATACAAAACTATGAAATGGATTTTCATTCATTAAATGCAGTAATCCACGTAAATAGATCATTTCCACAATTTAATAAAGAATGAATACGAAAGGTCATTCACCATGCATGCGGTAATCCACATAGACAAGTTATTCCAACAAAACAATAAGGAATGGAATAACAGAAGAATTCACCAGGCATGCGATAGACCACGCATAAAAGTTATTCTAACGTAATAATAAATAATGGAACCAAGTCATGCGTAAGAATGCGGCATGCATGTGATATTCGACAGTAATAATAAATAATGGAACCAGGTCATGCATAAACGCATAGATAGGATATTCTGATAGAATAATAAAGAATGGAATAATAGAAGAATTTCACCATGTATGTGGTACTTCGCATAGACAGGTTATTCCAACATAATAATAAAGAATGGAATAACAGAAGAATTTTACCATATATACGGTAGTCCGCGTATACAGGTTATTCTAATTGAACAATAAGGAATGAAATAACAATAGCTCTCTTCGTGAGTACGAAAGAAATAATACCCTTACCTTAAAAAAATTTGGATCTTTACCGGAATAGTGAGGTAGCAGACTTCTCTTCTTCTTTATCTCTATAATTTCTCTCTATAATAATTGCTCTATAGCTTTAGGGAATTGGTGAGAAATGAAGGAAGAATGAGCTTCTATTTATAGGAAAATATAGTTTCGATAATTGCACATTTTGGGGCTCGAAATATTACAGTATAATTCCTTCCTCTTTTCCTTCATTTTTAATTTAGTCCTGCAAGTATTATCAAACTTGCACCACCTCCCCTAATAGTAAATAATGTGAATTAATAGTTCAAACATGTGAACCAATAGTTATAATCGTGTGAAAATATGAATTACAGTTTAGTACCTCCATCTATACCTTCATTTTTAACTTAGTCATGCAAGTATTATGAATCTTACACCAACTCCCCTAATAGTACAAGAATGTGATTCAATAGTACACACATGTGAACAAATAGTTATATAAGTATGTGAATTAGTAGCAATTAATTGCTCATTTATCCGATTAATTACCTGATTTATCAATTTAACCCCAGACATCAATTATCATCGGAATAGATGTCGATTTCCACTAACAGTAATAATCCCAATACAATGGAACTATCAAATTCATGTTTAATCAACACGAACTTATTCATCATTAATATTATAACTCACAATATTTAATAGCCAGGTTGTTCCCAGGAAAGAGGGGGCTTTCCGATAAGGATTTCTCCTTATTGGCGCGCAATTAGGTGACCAAACCTCTCCTTGACAGAACTTCAAAACATTGTCAATATTGTAAATAATAATATGAATAACTTTGTTGTCTCAATTATTGATTGAATAATATATAATGCGTAGATGATATTGTGACAATAATTGAATCAACAATATGAGAGATATGATCGCAAAGAATTATCAGTAGCAATAATTGAGTATAACCGAGTGACTTCTTACGTAAGCATCAATAATCAATACCGGCGTGCTACTACGCAACCACGCCATTCATCGCATTTTTTACTACCGAGTAGTTCAATAGTTTTAACGGTAACACTTTCGCCGTTATTTTTATAAAAAAATAATTATGTCATTTTCTAACTATGACAATACTTCCATTATGGGGTCCACCAATGATTGTGTCATCGTCGCATTTAATATTCCCCGTTAAAACGAATATTCCCCGACCAATCAAATATTATATAACAACTTGCATACTTTGCAAAATTTATAAATATTACCCACAACTATAACATTATATCAAATCCACACCATAATATTCAAAAAAATATTTCGAGAAATTTAAATCTTTATTCAAAAAATTTGGGGTCTCACAATCTCCCATCCTTATGAAATTTTGCCCTCAAAATTTACGTATGTACCTAGTATGCCAAAGAGATGAGGATACCTTGACTTCATTTCAGATTCTAACTCTTGAGGTATAACTTTTGAGTGTTGAATACGATCCTTCTTATCCAAGATTTTAACGCGTATCTCCTCATACGTTAAATCATCTGCTATCTCGTCTAGTTCTAATTCAACAATGTGGTTCGGGTCGTCCACATATTTACGTAACATCGATACGTGAAAAATGTTATGAACACGCGACATACTTGGCGATAAAATGAGTCTATAGGCCACGCCCTACTCGATCAAGGATTTCAAATGGGCCATTTAAATCGAGGGTTGAGATTTCCTCTCTTCATCGATTCATGCTTCTAGAATAACGCCTCTTGAACCTTCTTCTTCACATTCATTAGCTTGGTAAGCGTGTAGTTTGAGCTTTTTAACTTTATCGATTAAAGTCGATTCTACTCAGTATATTTAATATCACCACGTGGGTCCTTAGAGTCTTTAACTCTATCTTCATCATTTGTAAGTTATACGAAATGGATTTTTATGTTAATAACATCGCACTCGTAAACGCATATGATCTTCTACTCAATGCGTCACTACCACGTTCTCTCTTCCACAATGATATTGAATGGTATAGTCGTAATCTTCAATGACTTGAGCCAACATCTTTGCCGCATTATCGTTCATTTTGGTTGAAGAAATATTTAAGGGTTTTAGAAATGGGTTTTCTACTGGGGTCAATACAAAATTCGATTTCACGCTCTAGGGGTAGGCCAGGAAGTTCTTCGAGAATACTTGAGAATTTATTAACGATAGAGAAAAAAACTATGACTCTCATCCAAGACTTGGATAAGCACGTCACATTGATACCTATCAACTTGCCATCGTCATTCACGATGTCGGCTACAGAAAGTCTGGCTTTGGTGCATTCCACACAAGGAAGTCAACAACGAAAGGCTCGGGACTCTTTACTTATGGCTTGATATGACAGTGATTGACTTTAGTGGTTTGGTTGCTTGAATTCACATAATAGGTTGGTTAGGAATATGAAAGCTAACAACCTTATGAAAAGCATGATGAGTAGTTAACTATTCGATTTCTAAAATCGCATCAAAGGTAAGTATTTTCAAAGAGATAAGATCGACAGGTAACGTGAAAGTGTTGTTTTGAATCAAACAAGACTTATAAATAGTGGAGGTAACGAAGGTTTCTCCTAACCAAGTTTCAACCGATAAGTTAAAGTCTAATTTCTCCGGAGTCAAATTTAAACGTTGAGCGCAAGCAAGAGAGATAAAAGAATTGATAGAACCGGTATCTAATAAGGTATAGACTTCGCAAGAATTTATAATTAACTAACTCGTGCTAACTTCATTTGGGTTACTGGCTTTTTGAGAAGTCATGAAAAATGCTCTTCCTGAAACCACCGACTTTATTTTGTCCGTATCCACCTTTGGTGCAACCGTTCCAGCTGGACTTGATTTTTCTACAGGACAAAATTGAGCTATGTGACCGTCTTTTCCACAACTAAAACATACCTTGGAAGGTCATGGGACAATTTGGACTTATGTGTCCCTCCTCTCCGCATCTCAGAAGCATCTAATCAAGGCGGTCGTTCTCCTCCCCAGAATTTGTTCTTTGGTGTTGGTGTTGTTACCAACGCCTTCCCATCATCGTTAAATCTTCTCTTCTTGAATTTTCCACTCCTATTATCTTGGCCATGATTACCACCGAAGTGGTTACCATTCTTGGCATGATAATTTCCCCCACGATGGCTATCATTGTTCCGATGGTCGTTGCCACCGGTACAATTATTATCGTGTTGCTGGTCATTACCTTTTGGTTGGGCTGACTCATTATCGCGCCCAATAATCGAGCCCTATTCACTACATCTGAATATAAATAAAGTTTGTGAGAAATGAGGTATTGACGATATCGGGTTTCAAACCTCTTAGAAACATTAATGTCATTCGCTCCTCATTATTGACCAAATGGGATGCGAACCGGACAACTCTCGCAAACTTAGCTTTGTACTGTGACACGGCCATATTGTTTTGCTCCAACTTGATGAATTCCACCTCCTTCATGTGACGAATACTTTCGGGAAAGTACTTGTCGTTGAATAGCTCTTGAAACTTCTCCCAATACATCTTGAGTGCGTTAGGCTGGGTACATTTTACAGATTCGCACCAGTAATCTGCCTCTTCACACAACATAAAGGTGGCAAAGGGAACCTTTTGCTCCTCTGAGCATCCCAAGACATCAAATATCTTGGTGATCTACTTTAACCACGTCTCCGCCTTAAGTGGTTCTGGCTTTCCCAAAAACTCTGGCGATCCCAGCTTCTTGAACTGCTTAGCGGTGACCATTCGAGAGTTGCCAGTGTTTCCACCTACATTTTGAATGGGAGTCTCTCTCACCTGATGTTGCATGAATTGCATAAAGCCTCTGATCATCCCATCGTTCATCATCTGATCGGTGTTGTTATTTACCTGAGGATTATTGTCTTCCTGTTACACATTATCCTGGGTATTGATCGTTGGAGACTCAACGGTCTCATGTGCTTCATTGCTGATCTCAACATTTTCAGATGCCATTTCAAATACTGTCATAAAACAAGGGTTAATTAACATATCACATATTATCCCTATACTCTGACCGACCAATCATATACAAAATAAACTTAGGTAGGTCATACTAGCAAAGGAATTCCCCGTCTCTCCCCTCCTAGTTCTTATCTCACATCTCATCCAGGGATCATATCCCTAAGCTTTTATACCAACTTTGACGCTCCCAAAATAGGTATACATCACCCAACTTGAGTCGCCAGATACATGGTACATAAATTCAAATACAACTTAATTATACAACAGTCGTGTAAAATACGACAAAACATAGCTGAGAGTTTAAACAAGAATATTGTCATCTAGACAATATCCACACTCAATGGTGTCCTCATTATAATTATTATCACATTATTCCATAGAATAGTGAGGACTACTAAAGCCATTTATCTTGGACCATCACTCTTTTCCCCGACTCGTCCCAAATTTATATTCTCATTTCACAAGAGAATAGTGAAAGAAAGGGTGAGCTCAACTAGCCCAAAGAAGAAATATTATGACTAAGATAATACGAATAAATTATCATTAGTCTTCAATAATGTTAAACCGATAAAATACAATAGACATCAAGTTTAACTCATAGCGGTAGAATAAGCAATCCATTAGAAGAGTCAAGTAGAGCATGATATCTACTATCTTCTATGATTAAAAATGTCTTCATCAATTTTTATCGTTGAGACTCAGCTTAACAAATAAACCACATCATCGAATCATCCCTGCACTACGGGCCAAGGATATTAATTAAATCATCAATGGTCATGACTATACCGAATAATCCCTGGTCATAATCATACCAAAAACTGTCCATCAATGCACTACAGGCCATTGAGGACTTTTACCACATCATTTATAACATTACAGGTCATGATTATACCGAATAATCCCTGGTCATAATCATACCAAGTCCATCTATGCACGTAAGCCAAAGATGACTTTCATCACAATATAAGCATGAGGATGATGATAATGACATAATAATTCAATAAAACAAGTTCAAGAATAAATTTTAAAGACCTATAAGTTAATTTATCCTGAAATCAATAACGTCCAAATTGTCAACATAATACTTCTTTGTGGAGTAAAATTCAAGAATAATATTCATGCACCAAAAAAAAATTAGACAGAAAAGAATCAATTTTTCATCGTGAATAGGACCCCGTGAATAGTACTTCGTGAATAGTACCTTGTGAATAGTACCCCGACATGAAAAGTCCTCCAAATACCCAAGTGAATAATATTTGGGTGAATAGTAATTTGGGTAAATAGTAACTCGTGAATAGTAACTAATGAATAGTATTACGGTATGAAAAGTGCCTCAAATACCCGAGTGAATAATACTAGAGTGAATGAATAATAATCGGGTGAATAGTAACTCGTGAATAGGAACTTGTAATGAAAAGTACTAAATAAAATGATATTTCATGATTTAGTACAAAAGAAATGATATCGCATACGAGTATAATAGAATATATAAAACCGCGCGATGGATTTTCATCTCGCCATTCGGTAATCCACGTAAAATGATCATTTCCACAATTTAATAAAGAATGAATAATGAAAGGCCATTCACCATGCATGCGGTAATCCACATGTATGAAAGTTATTCCAATAGAACAATAAGGAATGGAATAACGTAAGAATTCACCCAGGCATGCGATAGATCCACGTAGAGTTATTCCAACGAATAATAAATAATAGAACCGAAAGTGTCATGCGTAAACGCATGCATACGATATATTCTAACAATGATAATAAATAATGGAACCAGGTCATGCGTAAACGCACAAACATGATATTCTGACAAAATAATAAAGAATGGAATAATAGAAGAATTTCACCATATATGCGGTACATTGCATGTATAGATGTTATTCCAACATAATAATAGAGAATGGAATAACAGAAGAATTTCACCATATATACTGTGAGTCCGCGTATATAGGTTATTCCAATGAGAACAATAAGGAATGAAATAACAATAGCTCTCTTCATGAATAATGAAAGAAATAATACCCACCCTCAAAAGAAGAAGATCGGATAATCGGAATAGTGAGGTAGCGTACTTCTTTTCTTCTTTCTCTCTATAATTTCTCTCTATAATAATTGCTCTATAGTTGTAGGGAATTGGTGAGAAATGAAGGAAGAATGAGCTTCTATTTATAGGAAAATATAGTTTCGATAATTGCATATTTTGGGGCTCAAAATATTACATTATAATTCCTTGCTCTTTTCCTTCATTTTAATTTAGTCCCGCAAGTATTATCAAACTTGCACCACCTCCCTAATAGTAAATAATGTGAATTAATAGTTCAAACATGTGAACCAATAGTTATAATCATGTAAAAATATGAATTACGCTTTTAGTACCTCCATCTATACCTCTATTTTTAACTTAGTCATGCAAGTATTATCAATCTTACACCAACTCCCCTAATAGTACAAGAATGTGATTTAATAGTACACACATGTGAACAAATAGTTATATAAGTATGTGAATTAGTAGCAATTAATTGCTCATTTATCCGATTAATTACCCCATTTATCAATTTAATCCCTAGACATCAATTATCATCGGAATAGATGTCAATTTCCACTAACACTAATAATTCCAACACAATGGAACTATCAAATTCATCTTTCATCAACACGAACTTATTCATCATTAATATTATAACTCACAATATTTAATAACCAGGTCGTTCCTAGGAAAGAGGGGGCTTTCCGATAAGGATTTCTCCTTATTGGCGCGCCATTAGGTGACCAAACCTCTCCTCGATGAACTTCTAGACATTGTCAATATTGCAAATAATAATATGAATAACTTTGTCGTCTCAATTATTGATTTAATAATATATAATGCAGATGATATTGTGATAATAATTGAATCAACAATATAAGAGATATGATGCAGCAATTACTGTAGCAATAATTGAGTATAACTGAGTGACTTCTTACGTAAGCATCAATAATCAATACCGTGTGCTACTATGCAACCACGCCAGATTCGTATTTTTACTACCGAGTAGTTCAACAGCTTTTAACGGTAACACTTTCGCCATTATTTTTATAAAAGATAATTATGTCGCTTTCTAACTACGACAATACTTACGTTATGGGGGTCCACCAATGATTGTGCCGTCATTCGAATATTCCCTGTTAAAACGAATATTCCCTGAACAATCGAATATTATATAACAACTTGCATACTTTGCAAAATTTATAAATTTTACCCACAACTATAACATTATATCAAATCCACACCATAATATTCAAAAAAATATTTTGAGAAATTTAAATCTTTATTCATAAAATTTGGGGTCTCACAATAGTACCTTCATCTATACCTCCATTTTTAACTTAGTCATGCAAGTATTATCAAACTTGCACTAACTCCCCTAATAGTAATTGAATGTGATTCAATAGTACACACATGTGAACAAATAGTTATAATCATGTGAATTAATAGCAATTAATTGCTCATTTATCTGATTAATTACCCGATTGGTCAATATAACTTCCAGACATCAATTATTATCGAAATAAATATCGGTTTCCACTAACACTGATAATCCCAACACAATGGAATTATCAATTTCATCTTTAATCAACACGAGCTTATTCATCATTAATATTATAACTCACAATATTTAACAACCAGGTCCATCCCAGGAAAGAGGGGCTTTCAGATAAGAATTTCTCCTTATTGGCCGCAATTAGGTGACCAAACCTCTCCTCGACGTAACATCTAAACATTGTCAATATTGCAAATAATAATATAAATAACTTTTCCGTCTCAATTATTGATTTAATAATATATCATATTATATAGATGATACTGTGACAATAATTGAATCAATAATATAAGAGATATGATGCAGCAATTACTGTAAAAACCCAAAACCATAATAAGACTCGTAAATGTAAAATCCCATTATATAAATAAAATTTATCTGTTCTGAATGTGTTATGTGTTAATATATACTTGGTTTCACAAATTTAACCAAATAAATTTTTGTCCGAAAAACTTCGTGCTTGACACCTCGTGCTTAATTATTTTTTTTTTCATATTCGGACTTTTTGGTAAAATTATTTCGACAAGTTGCTTTGTCGTGCTTACACTGACAAAACGCGTTGTCGTGCTTGTTAGAATTAGTGAGAATTTAGGTTAAATAACCCTAGATTAACAAACCTAACCATAATTAGCAAAACCCTAACCCTAATTTATAAATTAAACCCTAATTATCTACCTAAACCTTAATTAGATTATCTTAACACCTAATCATGGTTAGTAAACTTCAATTAGGTACTAATTAACATTACTTAACAATCGTAATCAATAGAAACAAAACCCTAATCAAGATTAGTGATGATTAAGGCCTAATTAAGCTACTAAACAAACCTAACTAGCTCACAAGTAGGTTATGAGTCACCATTGCAAGTTCCAAGGTAGCACATGACATGCTTGTAACTCCCAAGCATCACCATAGTCATTAGATCAGATCTTTGTGGAGGCAAGTTGCTCAAAAATGACCAAAAAGCCATGTTGAAGAATTCTATAAATATGAACCTTAGGGCTAAACAAACTCACGAAATTCCTAAGCCTAGATACACTTATAAACCTACCAAATCAAGCCTATGTGATAGCAGCAACAACATCAGAAGCTAGAATCAAAATTTGCTCAAGAAAAGGTACAAACCCTAGTTGATAATTAGCTCTTTGATCCTATGTTAGATTTGTTGTTTAGATGTTTAGAATTATGTATTAGTATGTTAGAAAGTATGTTAGATTGGTAGAACACGTTTTCATAACATCTAGATGCCTTAATTAAGTGTTTTAAGAAATTTGAAAATTTTGAAAACTAAGTCTGACAGTCGAATGTTAGAGCTTATAGATTCACGTGTTTATGTTTTGGTTTGGTAATTGTTTGGTATTTGTAGCCTGTTCGTAGGTCTTTAATCTGGAAAAGAAAACTGGTTCATTTGAACCATAGATTTCAAGTTATAAGAAGTCAAAGTGGGTTGATCGTTCACGGATTGCAGTTTTCTAGGTTACCTAGAAAGCTTAAGAACAGTTGAACTGGCTACTTTGACCAATCTTTTTAATCGTCTTCTATTTGTTATTTTTGTAAGTTTTTGTTATAGATCAATACTCTGTTATATGTACTACATATCTATAATCTTTAATGGAACAAACAACGTATAGGTTTACTGGAATTGATGGTAAAAATCCATTGACCGAGCATGACTAATTTTTCTAGGTTTTCCAGAAAACTAAAGAACATGAAGAACAACGTCTGGCTGTACTTTGACCAACATATTTAGAGACCTTAGAGTTAGGCTTGATTCATGTTAATGCTATATATATGTACCTTGACATATATACTACATGTTACAACAAACATTACACACATAAAATACACAAAATCGAAGATATATAAGCCACAAAATCATTGACCGACCATGACTTCTGTTTAGGGTTACCTAGAAACTCAAGAACAGCTCTTACAGTTACTTTGAGCCTCTATAACTTCTTGTTATGTGTAGGTTAAAGTCTAAATTTTGTTTCATGTTATATTACTGTATGAGTACTACAAACATCAACTCTTAAACAAACCAAAACTCATTAACAGTAGCCTTATAATTAATGGTCAAACCAGTCACTCGGCCATAATCAAACTGTTGCCCAGAAACTGAAGAACACCTACAGCGACACTTTCTCGCCATCCTTTGAGGGCTTTAGCGACAGATGTAAATTATTTTTTTTAAAAATAAATTATAAAAATTAGAAATAATTAATAAATAAATATAAAAATATAAAAAAGTTTTAAAAATAATATTAAATTATTATAAATAAATTACGATATTTTTACATAAATTTAATAATTATTTTGATATTATTAATAATTAACTTATTAATAAAGAAATTAGAATAATTATTTTTAAATGCTAAATAATTATGGAAAAATATTATTAATGATATAAAATTATAATAAATGAATATAAATTATTTAAAAATTATAATCAATGTTTTTTAAAATTTTAAGTAAATATTAATTACTTATAAATAGAAATAAATGATTTAAAAATCAAAATAAATGTTTTAAATACTTTAAAATTTATAAAAAGGTATTTTAAATTATAATTAAATTTTATAAATAAAATTTGGTCCATTTATCAAAGGTATTAAACACCAAACCCTATTAAATCTAACTGATATTATATAAGTGTTATAATTGAGTATTGTTATCAATACTAATGTGTTAGATTTATATATATGAACATCGAAGGTACTTATTAACGTTTGAATAGCATAACTTAACTGATCTACGCTTAGGCAAGTTCTCTATCCTTAAGTCTCTTATAAAGCAAATTTCTTAAACCCTGTTTATTTATTGATTAAGATTTTTATCTTGATAAGCTGTTGATATAATACACTACACCTATAATCGAATTACCTTCTTATTGTAAAGTTATTGTTATAGCTTCAGCATAACTAAGAAATGAATTGTTTATTCATATGATAATATTTATTGAGCATAAACTGTTGTGTCAAACCAAATTGTTTTGGTAAGACATCTTATACTGAAGTTGGGTATCCCGTAAGGGATGGAAATTTGGTCAATTCATATATTGACAGTAATTTTAGTGTATTTTAAGCACTATAGGATGATATGCATACTCCTAAGATGTTGAATAGGTTGATCCCCTATCTCATATCTGAACAAAATTTCTAAGTCTGTGTGACTGACAGAAATAAAGAAAATTCGAAAAATGGTTGAAATTAGAAATCCAGAAATGGTACAACTATCAGTCGAAATTTGAATCGTTATATTTCTTCAAATCCTATATTGTTATAAATACAAAACTTCACGAGAATGTCATAGCTCACCCTTGCAAATTATTCCTTTGTAGTTTTAGATGGTAATCTTGGAACTTCTGGAGTAGATAAAGGGAAGCGTCCCTACATAGATTAGATTTTATTCTTGTTTGTTTGAATACCTTGTAATAAAAACTCGTTATGAGAATCATGTAATCGAATCTTAATATTATGATATATATATATATAACATTTTTATTTCCGCAACTGAATTTTCTTACACACATAGATGTAAAATTAGACTTCTTTAAATCTAGTTGAGATCCTTGGGAACTATTTATCTGAGTGAGGGTATTAATAGCATGGACTGTTCATGTTGTTATTGATACTCTGGATTTTGGATAGATAGTTACTATCGATACGATAGTATAAATTTGTTTGGCTTAAACTATACATCTGGGTGAGGGTATTAGTAATATGGACTGTTCATGTTATTGCTGATACTCTGAATTTCAGATAGATAAACTCTAGTCATAGATACAGTTCATAAATCCAAGTGAGGGTATCCAAACACAAAAAAAGTTCTCTTAAGAATTGACATCTATTATGAGATACTGTGAATTTTGGATCTATGGGAATTATATCTGCTAGTCCCACTATTTAATGTAATCTTATAATCAGATACCATGGGTGTATAGATTTAAAAGTATTATGATGATTTTCTATAAACACCATATCGGATATCGCGGGAGTATAGATATGGGGGCGTTACAATTACTGTAGCAATAATTAAGTATAACTGAGTGACTTCTCACGTAAGCATCAATAATCAATACCGTGTGCTACTATGCAACCATGCGTATTACTGTACTTTTACTACCGAGTAGTTCAACATTTTTAACGGTAACACTTTCCCTGTTATTTTTATAAAAAGATAATTCTTTCGTTTTCTTACTACGACAATATTTCTGTTGTGGGGTCCACCAATGATTGTGCCATCCTACGAATATTCCCCGACCAAAAGAATATTCCCCGACCAAACGAATATTTTATAACAACTTGCATACTTTAAAAAAATTTCACATATCACCCTTAACTTTAACCTTTTATCAATTTAACCATTTACTAAATAGAATAATTATACGAAAATTGAATACTTTCATTTCATAAAATTTGGGGTCTCACAATCTCCCCTCTTTATGAAATTTTGCCCTCAAAATTTACGTACCTGGTAGTTCGATGAGATAAGAATACCTTGCTTCCTTTTCGGATTGTACCTTCCCGGTTATTTTCTCTGTATCATGATTTTCTCATTGCTCATCTCCTGTATTTCAGATATCATTCTAGAATATATCTTCAAAACAAAGGTTAATTGACATATTAAAATTTGTTAACTTATCAAGTAAACAATTTCATCTTAGGTAAGTCACACACTAGCAATAAGTATATTACTCGCCTCTCCCCTCCTTGTTCTAGACTCATATCTCCGCCAACGACCATATCCCTAAGCTCTGATACCATTTGTGATGCCCCCAAAATAGGTCCACACGACCCATTCTGAGTCGCCAGATATCATTCTATAAAATCAAATACAAACTTCATTTATACAAACTGTTGAACGTAAATGCGAAATCGACCACGCTTAAACTATGAGTTTTAATACAAATGTATGTAACTCTCGTGGTGCCTCGACCACAACCTTACAAAGGTACTTTACATAAAAAATATAGTCAAAAACTATTTTTGAAATTAAAATCTTTGGGAAGTGCTCAAGAAAACCTTCGTATACGGGGGAGGCCATGCGTCAAGGTTATGATAGATATCATATGTCCACGTAATTATCCTTGGTTGACCCAATAGACCCCAAAGAAAAATGAGAAGTTTACTATCATGTTCTTTCCAATGGTGAGTCTTTTCTTGACATATAACTATCTCCACTGTCTGCACTTGAAAATTATATTTCAACCAAACTCCAAGATCATATAGGTAGTGCTCGTAGATATACTTAGCAAGTGGATGTGCACAACCCTGTCTTACGATAACACGTGGTTGTATGTCATTAGACATCTTGTATGATAGTGGCAAAACACCCTTCCAAAGTTGGGTTCACCTCACCCTATTCGGTTCACCAAAATTAAATATCAAATGACGTATATAATATGACAAACTTATATAAAGTTCTCAATAAAATTATTTTCATACTATTTAGGGAGAACCTCAACAGCTATAGGCCACCGTTCTATTCTCCTGTTACCCCCACTCGACCCAGCTGCACTCTTATTACCTGAAAGGAATTGTGAAGCAAAAAGGGTAAGCACAACTAGCCCAGTAAAGAATATCATGACTATAGATAATTTACATCATCAATAGCCTTCATCAAGATAATAAATCGTAGATATATAAACATATGCTAGATTATAAAACTTTTCAACCATAGTTGCAAATGAAACGAAAATCCATTAGAAGAGTCAAATACACCATCAGATCTATTATCTTCTCCATGTTAAAAGTCCACCAATAATGTTTTATCCTTGTAACATCAATCAACAATTCCTGTCCACAATCATATGAGTAACTCATAATCATAATTGTGATTCTAAGTTCCTCTTCGCACCTAGGACGAAGATAATTTTCATCACCTATCTTCACCTGAAATATCAAAAATCATGGTTATACCAAATCACAATTCCTGCCCATAATCGTACTAATAAATTTATCTTTGCACTACGGCCAAAGATATTCATTAACAATTCATCTTTGTACTACAGACCAAAGACATACAACTGTATTTTAGAAGAGTCAAGTAGAGCATGATATCTATTATCTTTTACGAATTAAAAGTGTATAATCAATATTTTATCGCTGAGACTCAGCTTAATAAATAATCCACATCATCGAATCATCCCTGCACTATGGCCAAGGATATTCATGTAAGCCAAAGATATA